>VDFB02000015.1:199478591-199879761 GCA_007258455.2 Sequoia sempervirens | reverse complement strand
GATCTTTCTCACGTACTTGATTGGAATGCATTACAGGTTGAGGACGGGAAGCTGGCATTCGAGCCCATCGCCGTTCTTCAACATAGGAGACTCGATCTTAGGGGCAGAGAAATTAAGTAGGTGTGGGTCCAATGGGGCCCTAATGATGAGTCTTCAATGACATGGGAGGATGCATCCCACAGTAGAGAGTCATTTCCTTTTTTGTTCTCTAGCTTCCAGGAGTAAGCCTAGATCTAGGGGTGGAGGATGTAATACCCCTCGTGTTGTCATTTTATGATACTCTTCTCATGCTGTATTGCGTACTTGAGACTATGATGGTGATTGTTTCACTAGATTGACTTGTTTGGTTGAAAATTTTGTTTGCGTGGACGATTATGATACTCTCTTTTCTGATGTTGATGATATGATCATGGTGTTTGTCTTTATCTAGTTATGCTTATCATCTAGATGCAGTACTATGTTGTTGTGTAAATTGATTAATATTTGCTTCATCATATCTATGATGATGTGTTACTATCTAGACCCTGGTGAGAGGACGACGTAGCATCGCTTGTTCGTGAGCACCCTGCGACTCCCTCTCACGTGTGCTTGCGATTGGATATATATGTTGCTTGATGTTTGGTTTGATGCAAGATGCAGGTACCGAGCACCGACTCCACCTGCACTGTCAGGCTTGAGCATGCCCTATAAGCCTAATGGGTATGATGTGGAAACTGGAGTTGACAAGAAAGTCCCCTGTCCTAGTCTGTTAGCCCATCATTGTGTTTGACGATGTCGTCTGTTTGCAACCTCGTTCTTATTTTGGTATCATTGCATTTTGAGTCGTTTAGTTTAATTGTTTAATGTTCTTCTATTTATTTGATATAGTGATGTTCATGGTGATTAAGTTATTTTGGTCATTTAATTAATTGGTTTGATTTAACCACGTTTATAAGTATGACGTGATTTAATTAAAGTAATAATTAAATTATTAAGAGAATTTAATTAATTAATTATTTAATTAAATTGAAGGTTATAATGATTTGATAGTTTATACTATTATTTTATTAAGATGAATATGTAATGAAACATAAATCTCATTTATAAATAATGTTATTTTAAATTTAATCTAATGGATTTTATTTTTAAAATTAAATATCATGGATATGAAGTATTGCATAAAATATAATAAAGTGGATATTTTTTTTCAAAAGGGAATTTTGAGATAACCTTAAATTTGGAAAAAAGTAATTTAATAAATTACGTTACTAAATTTATGTAACAAGTTATGATTTATTAAATTTAAATAGTTTGATCTAATGTTAAACGGTAACAATATGATTTATTAAATTTAATAGTGGAAGTTAGGTTTCTAAATTAACTAAAATGTAAAGATTTACCAACAGGTGGTAAAACAAAAAAAGAATTAAATTGCTAGGTGCACTCTAGAAACTGTAAATTTATTAGGAAAATTGCCATTTGTCCCGTTGGTTTATAGAAAAACTTTATAAACTTTTCCTTAATTTATTTGGGAATTTTGTGGGAAAACAAACATTCGGGAATGGAACAAATTTTTTTAACTCTTAACTATGCTCTGGTAAAAAGTTAAGGAATTTTACAGCCGGGGAAATTTTGAAGAAGCTGTTTAACTCTAAATACTTAACAAAATTATTTTAAACCCAACTGCAAGTCTTATATTTTTAGCTTTGTTTATCAACAACGTCCAATATGATTTATCATATAGAGAAAAGATAAATATATATAGCTTTAAAGAATTGTTTTTACCAAGCTTGGGTAATTCTATGCGAATTCTTCTCTTTATTTACTTTTATTCCCAATCGAAATCACAAACCTGTTATGGCATCCATCTTTATTTTAATGTCCATGCTTGAGATCTTTTTCCAGTCATGCCCTTTTCCTTCTCCATTCACTTAGTCAGCTTCCCAAATTAATAAATTATATTAAAAAAGTAGTAAGTTACTACTTGTTTTATTTTCTGTGGCTGAGGCTTGTCATGGCGCCCCCTTCTCCTCTTCTTGTGCTGTGCACCAACACATGGCTGTTGTGCGCAACCTTTAGACTAGCCGCACCTCTTAAATTGGGGCTAATTTAGTTTTTTTTTTTTGATTTTATATATATCTATAACATGTATATATATGTTGCTAATTCCTTGTGTGGAATTGTAGGTTAACATATATAAATATAATCATAATTTTTTGGCTTTTGTTTTTCCTGTTTTCTAGTGCAGCGTATGTTTGATTTCAATTGCAATTGCCATTTTTTCAATTATATTTAATTTTGCTCTAATAGTAGAGACCTTTAATATATATGCTGTTAATTCCTTCTGCGAAATTATATTTATACTGCCAAATAAAGGTTAACATATATAAATATAATCATAATTTTTTGGCTTTTGTTTTTACTAGTTTTCTAGTGTAGCGTATGTTTGATTTCAACTGCAACTGTCATATTTCAATTATATTTAATTTTGTTCTAATAGTAGAGACTTTTAATTATATATATAGGAGTAATTAGGTGCACTTTTGGAATTGTCATTAAGAGAAATTTGTGCATAACATGGGTAATTAAATATTTTAGATTTTGTTTATTTATTTAAATTGCTTATGATTAAACAAATGTATATATGTATGTAATTTTATAAAATAAAGACTAAAATTGTGAGAGAAAAGGTTCAATTATATAATGGTAGGTTGTCCTTGATTAAATATATTTATTTACTTTGGTGAAAACAAATGTATATGTATTTGCTTATGTATTTTATGGTGTTTAATATTTATATAGTTGTATTTGTGATGCTGTATGTTGTTGTATCAGCCATGATTTCTGATTTGAATGTATTTTAATAGTAGGTTGATAGAATTAAATGTAATTATTATATAAATTTATAAATATATATATGTAGACTTATATGAGTAGCTTGAAAAAGAATAAGTATCTTTTTATGTAATGTTAATATTTAAGTAATCACTCTAAAAAGAGAATTAGTAATTGAATAAAGCAATTAAGTTAAAAGAAAATTTTAATTATATTTAATTTTGTAATTATATTATTATTTTGGGGCATCAGGTGAGATATATTGGAGTTTATTTAATTTAAATGTATTTTGTCTTGTAGTTGTGTAAAATCTGAGATGAGAGATAGAGTTATGTAATTAGTGATTTTCATTTAGTAGGATGATTTTATAATGTTCTTGGAATAAAATATAATTGATTATTATTAAGTGAGATTTATTGTGGTCACGTTTGAGTAAATGGGCATTTAATATATATACGGGTTAAGTAACTTATTCGGGTAATGTAGTGCCCCTCCACTCTCACCTTGGACGTGCAGGTAGTCTAGCTAAGGAACCTAAAGAGAAAAATGGAACAAGAGCTTTTGATGGTATTTTATGGGTATGATGCACATTATTTTGTTATTATTATGATGCAGAGATTTAATTGGATAGTTAGGTGATGTAGTAGTATGTTGTGAGGATAGGTGGAAGGGGCGACATCATACCATTGGATGTATGGGGACATATGGTAATGAGTTACAATTGCTAGTCCCTTTCCATGTGATTCAACTATTATGAATATGCGTTCTAATTTGTATGTTTGAGTGAACAGGTAGTAGGTTACGTCTCCACCTGAATTAGTAGGTTAGAGCATGCCTTGAACCCAATGGATCTGTTGAACAAGAGATGACATTCGGTCCCTTACCCTAGCCACCATCCTCGATGAGGATGAGTCTTTGATTTGACACCTCGTTGGTCTTGTCAGTTTTGACAATCTATCAGCCGACCAATTTGTGTTGCTTGAAGTTGCATTTCAAACCTTGATAGGGATCAGGTAATTGTTTTGAAATTTTATTCCATTTAAATTTGTTGGTCATCTTAAACATTAAAATAAATGTATATATATATATATATATATGCATATAATAAAATAAATTATTAGAAAAAGGGACACTTTGAGTAAATAAATATATATAATTATAGTTGATAATAAAATAAGGCTATAACGTAATGTTATAATTAATAAGTAACAATAATATGATGAATAAATAATAATAAAAATGAATCATTGGGGCAGTTAGATATTCCTCTAAATAAATTGAGTTTTAGAGATTCTTTCAGATTTTTTTGGAGGTTTTGGGGAAAGATACGAGGTCTTTTGCAATCCTTTTGGCATTTTGCTTGGAGGCGGTTATAATATTTCTAATCTCAAGGGGATTGAGTTATTGTTCTTTGAAGGGAGGGCGCAAATCCATTGGAGAAAAAACAAGGGATAAATGGAGCAGCTGCGATAAGATACAACGCTCTATATCTTGAAGGCTTTTCTGGCAATGAATTCTGGAAAGCTTATGATTCAAACCCATGCCTGGTGGATTGGAGGCTTGGGAGCAACCATTGTCTTCTTTCTTATTGTGATCTAGGTCTTTTGGTTGTTTAAACACTGTGGACCACCATCCAAATAAGAGAGATAATCAACTGTGGGAGTGTTGAAGAAGGCACTCAAAAAGGGGCAGGCGATGCACTGCAAGGAATGACTAATAATCATCCCCATCTGCGTAGGAATCCAAGTATGTACCTTGGAACCATTTTATAGTTCATCACTCTTCATTTAATAATATTGTAGATGGCTCAAAAGATAGATGTAAATAGATCAGTGCATATTGGTGTCACGAATTTAGGTGGCTAAAATCAGAATCAACTATTTCATGGCACTGGGGAAATTGAGGCTGAATTACATTGCTTGTTTCATCGCATATGGAGTCCCATGTGATAGTGTGTAATCTATCAAATTCTATGTATTCTTCCAAATTGGAGGTGGTTCTTCTAGTGCCTGTTTTGACCTTGCATGTTAATTTTTTTCTGTGATAAAATGGTTTGCCATGTTATTGGCATTTGATTTGCTTGGGTTCTTTAACGCTTCTGTAGGAGTAAAGTTCCATGGCCATGTTCCATCATTCTATCTGTTGTCCATCTTTTCAATACTTAAAAGAGTGCTAACAAGATTAATTTTCAATAGTTTAAAGTAATCATCCCCAATCTCTAAGCTGCCTTATAGACTATGAAGTCAGGTTTCAGATTTTACCGTCCTCATGCTTTGAGTACTGCAAATTGCCTTGATGCGGTCGTAGTTTTCATTGGTCATAGATATGTTGTTTAGATTTGTAAACACATTCTCAAAATTTATTTCTTTTCATTGTTTCTTCCTATAAAGCTACGATAGTTATGGGGCGTTACCCTGTCATCATGACATTCTGCGTGACCACATTTCTTGAAAGCATTTTGTCAATCGGTTCATGTGCCTCATCTATGCTTCCACTTTTTGCATGCGTGTTCATCGGGGTAGTTGTATCATTTATGATGAATGTGCTTTTCTGTTCCAACGCTCTCATTTTGGCACAGGCAGATGGTATGCTGGGAAAGGTTGCAAAATTTGGCTTTACACCTGCCAATTCATTAAAGTTTCTAAAGCCTTTTAGAAAACCCAATTTGTATTTATATTGCTTAGAGCCTCAAATCTTCTTGGCTGATACTGTGCATCGTTGCTTTGATTATAATTTAATAGTCTGTGTGTTAAGTAAATGTATTCTTTCCATCGATAGGAATTCTCCCAAGTATGTAATTATCACAACAAGAAATCATTATTAGTGGCACACACTGTGCAAAATATCACTGCATTAGATCCCATTTAAAAGTTTTAAGGGAATGAGTCTATCACTCTCTCTCACGGATAAAAATACTTCAAAAAAAATTCCCTATCTTTTTGATATCTTAGTTGGTTTAGTATCCAACGAATAACACAAAAAAAAGTGTTCGACTTAAAAGCCTTCAAAATAGGTATACAAAATACCAATGGAAACTTCTTAAGTTTCTAAAAGAAAAAGATGAATATTGATGACATGTCATCATTAGGGAGAAAGATGCTTCTCATAAAAGATAGTTAGAGTTTATTTTGGTTTAAAAAAAAAAAAAAACAAATTAGCTTCCTATATTTTTACGGTACTCTTTTTTGGCTAATAAGAAGAAAGTTTTTCTTAAAGCCTAAATACAAGCTTAAATACTTGGAAATAAAACCATAGTTCCATCGAATCTTATGAAGAAAAGAAGTTCTTATAAAACAAGAGCTGTAGAGTAGCAAAGTTCCTGCCTAAATGTTTAAGAATAGTCTTGTTTTTATTTGTTGTGTTTGCTACATTTTAACAATAGTGTTGATATTATAACAACTTAATAGTAATCTTGAAATTTGTCAGATGGTGACATATAATACCATAAACAATATCAGTAAATTGCAAAGTAGGTGATTTTTGACAATACAACAGATGTAATCATATATCTTTAGAGTCTCCAGATATAGTGTTTGAAGAAAATTAAAGATTTTAAAAGTGTCTTTTAATTGGTTGACTGATGTTGGTAGAAGCATCGACCTCAAAATAATACATAGACATATCTTGAAATATTTTTGAATAATGCATGATTTCATGAGCAAAATAAATTAAAATTGCAATAAGAAGGATGGGGTAAAAAGGTCAATTCAGGCAGTAAGGAGGGCTACGTTGAAGGTAGAAAGGGGAAGGAATGTGCTTGGAAGGAGGAAGAAGTCACGCCACAAAAAGAAGAAATGAGATGGTGCATAAGGGGGTATCATTAAAATCTGAATTAACAGTTTTTGGGGGTTGCACAGATTGGAGGTGTGGCAGAGAAGTGAGGTCGTGCCTCATGAGCAGGAGATAAAAGGAAAAACATTAAACAATCCACGCCAATGAAAGTAGAGAGGACTGCACAATAGAGTGGAAGAGAGTTGAGTAGGAGGCACTATTTAGGGAATAGGAGCGTGTATGTTGATTCCTCTGTAAATAGTAGGTTAAGACTACATAATAGAGTGGAAGAGAGCTGAGTAGGAGGCGCTATTCAAAGAATAGGAGCATGTATGTTCCACCCTCTGTAAATAGTAGGTTAGGTGTTTTGGATTTGTTCTCTTTTGGTTTGCTTCATTCTTTTAATTTTTTGTTCATCATGTGTTTTGTTATACTTCACAACTAGTGACTCTATTACCCATGCACAGTCATAAATCTTGTGTTATGGGTTCTTTAGCATCCTTTATAGTATTTGTCCCCAGTTAGAGCCAATTGTTACCTCAGTTTTCATCAAATCTTTTTGAGCCTTGCTAAAATTTGGAGAAGTTCATCATTGGTCATTCAGTTTCGATAAGGTTCTCAGAACCTTGTCAATTTTTGACAATGTTTCGCTAACCATGTGTTATCCCTCCTAGGGAAATATGTATGTAATAAATAAAATAATTGTCATAAAATAAAATAACTCTTAAGTGGAGATTAATATATCTAAATATTTTCTAAATTTAGATTATTTAAGATATCTATAGTAGTATTATTAGTGTTCATGATTAACATATATTTCTTAAAATACATTTATTTGAAAGATATGATATATATCTATATTGAAATATCTATCTTAATTGTGTAACATAAATTATATAGATTCTTCCAAATTGATATATATTAAATATCTAAAATATCTATACTAATTTATTTATTATCTATCCACTCCATTATTTAGTATTGATTATCTAACGATAATCAAACTAATATATCATTAGATTTATTGTTATTTATATATTATTAAAAAAAATACAACTTTGTATCAAATTTTAAAATAGAAAGATACTTTATCACTATCTAATTAAAATAATCATAATATAAATTTATGTTTCATACCATTAAATTTATTCATTATTGAAATAATATAAAATTTAATATATTTAATAAATCGAAAATGTTGAGCCATTGAAACTTTTCTCATACTTTGTAATGAAATGATAAATTATTTCCTTGAAATCGAGATGTTGAATTTTTTATCTAATAGCAATTGAGATCAGCCATATTTTGTATTTTTTTATTATTAAAAATAAACCTTTTACTCTTTTTACATTAAAAAGAAAAATTAGACAAAATATGTTTGTTTTGTTTTTGATTAGTTAAAAGATATAATTAACAAGGTTAATTTAATATATTAGATGCTAATTTAATTTAATATAATATATATTAAAAATATTTAATAATATAATATATATAAAATATATTTAATAATATAATATATATAAAATATATTTAATAATATAATATATTAAATATATATTAAATTATTAAAAAAACAATATATTACATAATTTAAAATTAAAATATAAAATTAAAATATTATTATCTAATATATTAAATTATATTTTAGATGGTATATATGTTACATATATATTGTATATATTATATAATATTATAATATGATGTTAAAATTATATATTAGATATTATATATGTTACATATGTATTATATAGTATATATAGTATAATATTATAATATGTTGTTAAATTAATAATATAATATATTATTTATTTGAATTATTTATTAGATTATTTTATATATTTGAATTTAATAGAATGAAAAATATAACAAGTAAATAAATTTTGAAGAGTTTAAAATTTTTCCTAAAAATTAGTTGAATATTTTTTTGATTATGGTCATTGTGGCCTTGAAAAGCTGTGATCAAAAGTTTATGCTCCGTGGAAATCCGTCCTTATTGCTCAAAATTTTGTAGCCAATAAAATTGAAGAAAAATAATTTTTGAAATTTGAAAAGTTAAAAATCTTGCATTTTACATTAAGAAAATTAAAATATAGTGTATAAAAAAATAATAATGAATTTTGATTGGCTGCAAATAAAACGTTTAATCACTAGTTAAGAATAGGTGGTGCCTATAGTTCCCTGGGAGGAACTAAAAAGAAAGAAAAGTTGATTAGATATCATTCCCTTATTTTAACATAAACTTTTCTAAAATTATCTCCCTTTTAAGCGAATCTTTATAAGTTAGTTGATATTTATGTAATTATCTTAAAAATAAAATAAAAAGAATTAGTTAAGTAAAGGAATTATATTTGATGTGAAAAGTAATTAATAATTAAGTTTAATAAAAATATTATTTTTATTTAGGGAAAATATCTTTATTATGGAATTTAAATGGGAGGTCAAGGCTACAAGAATTGAATATGAAATTTGAAATATTTATGGAATTTGACTGATTTATTTTGCAATATTCTAATAAGGAATGAATTGAAGGTTAATAATAAGACTACAATAAAATTAAAATGGTAGTTAATAAAAGACCCGTAAGCACCTAATCTGCAAAATACTAAACTTTGACAACCATTATCACATGGGTTAGTTTAAACTAGCAAATTAAATACTCCTATGAAATATTGAATCATGCTAAACAAATTTAAAAAAAGTAATAACATATCAAAGAGATTGATTGAATGCATGTGAAACATGTTCAAACCTATCCCATAGTGGATTGGTGCTACTTTGATGTGGAAAGTAGCCCTTTCCCAATCCTTGATAAGCTCTTGGATGATGGATGCAATGTCTTGAAGATGCTATGTGATATGATGAACAAGATGCAAGATGATGATCAAGTTGTGGATGAACTTGTGCCTAAGATTGTGGATGATCAAGTTGTGTCCCCTAAATGAATAGAAGAATCCCCTATTTATAAAATAGAAGGATAGAAGAATGAAAGATAGGAGGAATATGGGATAAAAGACAATCCAATGGCATTGTGCCACTTGTCAACATGTCAATGGAGGGAGGTTGAGCACATTTTGGTCATTGTACATGATAAATGCTATTAGGTGGATTTTGAAATTTGAAAGTTGGCTTGTTGGAGGGAGAAGAAAGAGTCTTAAATGCCAAGTTGGAGACATGTAAGAGACGATGTAAGAGGAGTTAATGCCATGTTGGAGGACAAGTCCTTTTGGAGGGAATTTTTGAAATTTGAAGCATATTCTCTAAAGATGTCATTTTGAATGAAAATAGAAGAAATAATAAATCAAATAAATTAATTTATTGTGCAAGTTGCAAAAGCTAGAGGATTGGAGTGATTAGATTAACATTAATCATGATTTGATTAATTTTAATGAAGGTTAGTTGATTGTGACATTCAACTTAAATATTTGGATTTATTTAAATTAAATGAGAAGATAAAAAACATTAGAGATTTAATAAAATATTTGGATTTATTCAATTAAATGAACTTTTAGGGGATTAATTAAATAAAAATTGTTTTGTTTAATTAAAGAGACAAATACGATTTAATCAGCTAAAATAATATATTTAATTAGATAAAGTTAAGTAGAAGGGGAGATATGATTTAATTAAATAAAGACTGATTTATTTAATTAAAAGAGGAAATATGATGAATTTTAATCAGATAAAGATTATTTGATTAAAATGGTTAGTAGAGGGATGATTAAGGATGAATTGAAATTAGTGAATCCAGATTAGATGCATGTATATTTTGTGTCTACATTTTTCCCCTCTTTGAAGCAATGTACCTGCTGTGTTGGTTTAAAGAATAAACTTCCAAGATCAAAAGTCAAAAAAATTTATGATTTTTTTCAGATGCCCCAGCGGAAAGAAGTATACTGGTACATTGCCCCCTCGAGAGATCAAGTGAAAAGTTTGATTTGAGGGTCGATCTCGCGACAAAGAGGTTCAAGATGGATGTATGGATGGTTATGATGATGATGCAAATGAGATAGTTTTAAGATGCTTAGAATAGCCAATCTATATTATCCTAAACAACTTAAAATGATGATGTACTGTATTTGAGATGGATGATGTGATGATGCCTATATGATTATGCAATGGATGCTTTATGCAAATGCATGGTTTATGAGATGCTTAGACTAATAGATCTATATTATGTGATGATGAAAATGCATGTGAATGATATGCAACATACTGACGGTTTGTGGATGTAGGATGGATGCATTGGCGATGATGATTAACTATCCTGGTATGATGTTAGTGTAGAGAGAAGAAAGAAGAAATGAGATGATGATAAGAGGATTCAACAAGAAAAATTTATTAGAGATGATGATGAGAGATCTAGATGATTTTCTTATCAAGAATTGGGACTTTAAAAGGGATACTTACCTTATGTTTGATAACACACATAGGCATGATGCATCAAGGTATAAAGAACCAGGATGGCGTTGCACCTAGTGTGATGGAATTTGACTCGGCAATTAGATAGGAGTACTCCTGTTCACACCTGACATACATAACCTTATTCAGAATATAGTTCAGATATTTCAAATATCTCAGACCAAAACATAGAAAATCAAGCCTTCCTATGTGGTCAACAAGACACCTAAAACACCCTCCCTACAAACCAACTAAAGCACACATGACCAAGTTATATTACAAGAATATCCAACAAGCACAACAAATAAAAAGATAATGATCATTGCCCCATTCCTTTCTCTCTAAACCCCTTCATTTGGAACATCATCGAGAGGTCATCAAAATGAGTGCAATAAGATAAGTAAAAAGACAAAGATAAAGTAAACAAACAAGCTAATGTTCTTCATACCACTAGCCAAGACTAAACTACGGTGATGCTTGATGTTGATGTCCATTGTAGGAAGAATGCATCCTAGGACATGACGATATCAGATGATTGATTTGAGATTGATTGGATGATAGGCTATTAATATAAAGAGTTGACTAACTTGTTTATGTATTGACCTAGACTTGAAACTTTGATGTTTTGAGTTTTCACCTTTGAATTGCTAGACTTGTTTTTGTCCGTTTTACCAAAGGTTAAGGGCGACGTTTGACTTATTATGAGTGACCTTTATTTTGGGTGAAAGCGAGATGAGGATATATGTATTTTTCAAATATTTGGATGTTTTTGATGTTTCTGAAATGTTTTGAGGCTGTTTTTGGTATTTTCAATATTTTGCAAATGTTTTGATTTTTGAAATTTCAAATGTTTTTGGGTTTTTGTGTGATTTTATGAATGTTTTTGGATTTGTGTCTCGAGGGATAATCAAAGATTAGCCTTGCCTACGTTTAAGCTCAGAGACAACGTAGTTCGAATCATCATGTTTTTGACCTTTTTTGACTTTTTAACCTATTTTTGGATTTTTGACATGTTTTGAATGTTTTTGGATTTTTTGATTTTATGAATGTTTTTTGATTTTCACATGATTTTGACAATTTGGATATGAATATGTGTGATGATATCAGTGCTCTATTTGGGGATTTTGTTGAAAACCAAGCTAAGGTTGATTGATCTAATTGATGTATTGATGATGATAACATTGTTGAGGATACACAACAATGCAAGGATAGTGTTAAGCAACATGAGGACTTGGAAGGATATCTCGAGATGATGATGGATTGATTGGATTTGATTGATCATGTTTGATGATGATAACATTGTTGAGGATGCACAACAATGCAAGGATAGTGTTAAGCAACACGAGGACTAGGAAAGATATCCAAAGATGATGATGGATTGATTGGATTTGATTTGACCAAGATTGTGAAGCTTGATTTGGAACAAAATCATTTTGAATGATTTGATGTGACGTTGAATTGCAAACTAGATCATGCAACTGATATTTGATTGTTTGGATTGATGTTCGATGAAAGCTTGATAAGGAACATCTTCTTGTCAAAATATGTCATGGACTAGTGATTTGGATTTTGGCTCACAAATGCTTTGACCAATTTGATTTTACGTTTACCAATGTTCGGATCACCACATAAGTTGGAGGATATAGATCAAGATTTAATCCCGAAGGAAGATGTAAATACTTGCACTAGTGTCTAGCAATGTATGGAATGCCATGGATGGATGCTTAGATAGGTGTATGGATGGATGGATCTGGTAAGCACACAAAGGATTCCAAGGATTATCTTGTGATAAGATAAAGTGTTCAAACAGAGGAATGCTCATTTGGATAATGCTTCATGGATCAGATAATGTTGGATGGGATAGGATCAATGAAAATGACCCATACCAAAATGTTTATCATAAGAAAGTGTAAAGTGTACACCAAACTTTGTCAAGACCAAGATAATGTAGATAGATGGAAATGGGTTGGATAAATGGTTCATGGATGAATGGATTTATTATGGATAAGATGGATGGAATGCTAGATTTATTTTGGATAGGATGAGATGCTCCCACCTGAAGTGGCGCACGTAGATGCTCGATTCTATACATGACACCTGTTTTCCAGGTTTTCATCATGGTACCCGTCCAGAGCACCACCATAGTGGTTTTCACTGGAGGATGATTTTTATCTTTACTATTTTCATGATTTTTTGATTTTTTTGGATTTTTGGATTTTTTGATTTTTTTGTATTTTTCTGTGAAAGATTTTAAGCTCATGTTGAACCACTTGGTGGTGTTGATGTAGATACTTCTGTCATAATGTGCCATCGATATCCTGCTTGAAGAAGCTGCTTTTCCAAGATACATGCACTTGAATACAACTCTTGAGATTCCTAATCTACTTTATTGATACAGGAGTCAACTCTGTCTTTGTGTACACATCGCAATAGAGTGCCTTCTGAATCCTTATAATGAAGGGTTGTTGCCAATACATGGTTAATGTGAGAATTAGATATCATGCATGGAGGCGTGGATGGTGGAGTGTGCTTAGGAATAAGAGACAAATTGGTTGATAGTTTGAAACCTTTGACTCTCCAAACTTGGGAAGATGAGCAATAATGGGTGGATATGGAAGTGTGTATGGAATTAGGACCAACTACTTGATATACTTTGTACGTCACTTGAGAAGCCTCCTTTTTCCTTTGTGGACATCTTTGATGGATGCTTTTCCCTTTTTTATTTTTCCCCATAGTTTCTTTGACTGATGGAGTTTGATAGGGATAATCTTCCTTTGTATTCTTTGGTATCCATGTGTATTTGATTTGTCCATTTTGCTTCTCTGCTTCTTTTGATTTGATAACGTTCTTCTTGCTTTGATTCACATCCTTCTTTCGATGTTGATCCCAATTCATGGATGGAGTGATGGGTGAATGAAGATTCATGACGTGGATGGTTGTAGTATTGGCATCAGTTTCATCATAAGGATTCTTCGTTCTCCCTATGTTGATGCTTGCACTAGATACAATTGCCCCTAGTATTGTAGAGGTATCACTGATATCTTTAGATCCTTTAATTTTCAAACGACCAATACCTTGATGCTTAGGATTGACAATAATTTGCACTAGTTCTAGGATACCCTGTTCATGTAGGCCTAATCCTCTTCCTTGATAATTCATCTGTTGAAACATTTTATTTGCAATAGGATATGATTTATATTGGAAACAAAGTGCTACTCCTTCTCTGCTCTGCTGTGGATCTTCAAAGGTGATAGCTTCTTCATTGATGAGATAACTTCCCCTTAAAAAGGTAAGTGATCCAAGTTTATAAGTGACAGGATCCTCCATGTGTGGGATAACTTCCTAATTTATATCTTTGGCTTGATCTTGTGAAATATCAGATTTTAATGCTTCTTCAAGAGGTTTCGATGATTCACTATCCCTGTAAAAGTCTTCCTTATGATTCATTTTTGATATGCCTTCACAAGATGTTCCTGATTCACAACTTCTATAGAATGCTTCTTCATGACCCATTTCTGATATGTCTCTAGATTTTTCTATATCTTGATCTTGTGTATAAATGTTAAGAGTAGTAGACTCTTGTTCCTTCGTAATGATATCAAGAGTATGAGACTCTTGTTTTGAATGAAGATCATCTACATGTCCATCCAAAGAAAGCATCTCATGGGTAGATGAATGAGTATGTGCTATATGGATATGATCATCATTTGTGACATCTTGTATAGATAGGCTCGAGTGTCCATTAGATCATTGTAGTATCTTGGAGATACAAATTCTTGATCTTGAATGATTTCAGAGTTGCTTTCGACATGCTTTGGATCAAGTTATTGACATGGGTCAATTTCAAAGGATGGATTGCTTATAAGGGGTTCTTGGATATCTTCATTAGGAATGAGAAGTGGCTCAATATCCTCTTGATCTTTGAATAAACTTGGATCAAATGTTGAGTTGAAGATTCCTCAATATCTGCGACCATGAGGTCGAAGGATGTCAATATGTCTTGGAAAGGACCATTGCTAGACTTTGGTGAAAGATACTGATCATGCTTTGGAATTAATTTTTAAGTTATGTCCTTGAACTCTTTGGACGAGGTAGAGGTATTGTCAAAATGATCATTGGTGGAAGGATCACTGATTATAGGATCAAATAATGTCAACACTCCTTGAAATAGATCATTGTCGGATATTGTCGGGGGTTTTTTATCATGATAAAAAAGTGACTCTTGATGTATGTTGAGTTGATATTTGGATGAGGTAGAAACATCTTGAAGGTGCTCATTGATGGATAGATCTTGATCATTGTTTTCAACAATTGTGGTGGGGAGATTGTCAATGCTATCACTAGTGGTTGAAAATTTATTGTGCCTAATAGTTATTATTTTTTGATCAATAAGGTCTTGGATGAGATTTTTGAGTTGAATACAATCTAATGTTGTGTGTCCCTTGATTTTATGGAAATCACAAAGGTGATTTTCATTGTACCATGGTGGTTTCATTAAGGGCTCTTGATAATTTTCATAGGTGGGAATTGTAATGAGTTTTTCTTGCACCAACTATTGCATGATCGATTTGATTGGTTTCCCAAGTGGTGTGTATTTTAGTTTGTTACCTTGTGAGATTTGTACTTTAAATTGACCTTGTGGTGGTTGATTTTGGAGATGTGGTGATTGATCTTCAAGATGTGGGGGTTGGATTTGTTGATGTGGTTGATCTTGATATCTAACTTCTTGACATAGGAGATATTGTTGTTGATGTGGTTGTGGACACAACTCAATGCTTGGATGACATGGTTTAACCAATGGAAGAGTGTATTGATTTTGGGGTGGAGATGTCTCTTATCGCAATGGATCAACTATTTTGGCGAGTGAAGCAATTTGATCTTGCAAAATTTGATCTTGATTTTGATCTTGACACCCTTGATATAGTTGATTTGGTTTTTGTTCAAGCAGATTTGGAATGCATACTTGTGGTGTTTGCATGGGATCATGGACAAATTGATTTTGGACAATGTTCTGACTTGGGATGATGTTCAAATTTGGCATTATAGGTTGAAATTGAACATTGCTGTGTTTGAGAATCATATTGCCTTGGTTTTGCATGGCATTGCTTTGAGTTGGATCAAAACATGGAGTCATTAACATCTTGTTTGGAATTTGAACAACATTTGTATGATTCGAAAACATATTTATCCCAAATTTTACCAAGTGTGGATTTGAAATGTTTATGTTTGGAAAACTTGTACTTGGTATATTCACATTTGGCATGTATGGATTTGGTGGGATGATGTTGTTTTGTGGAAGACTCATGCATTGGGTGTTTTGTTGATAGATTTATAGGTTTGGAATTGGATTTAAATCTACCATTGGAAAAGGTGTTCCAAACTTTTGACTGGTCATACTCACATTTATTGTACCATTGAGGTTTGTAGGAGATAATGATCCCATGTATGGATTGTATAAATGTGAGTTTCGATAATCAATCAACATTGTAAGGCCTTGATAGTTTGGTTGATTTGGATTAGTCATGATGTATGGATCAAGTTTATATTCCATGTTCTTCTTGTGTTTTGACCTTGTTGCAAAAGTGACCCTCTAAGGGATTTAGGACCAATGATGAGATGAAGGATGAAAGGGGTGAATGATATGGGTGTTGAACTTTTAGGAACTTTGGATCAATGCTAGACTTTAGGATTTGATTTTGATTGGTTTGATTTGGATAATGAACTTGCAGATCCCAAGATGTTGGATGTAACCTTAGTATGAACTTGTTCAAAGGGGTGCTAATTAAAGGATGCATTCTCACACTCCTAACTAAACAAGGTGATTTTGATGTGTTTGATGATTTACCCAAGTCTAGAATGATGTTTCCAAAGCTCTAAAGTTGTTTGTGAGATGGGTTTTGATTGATGTTTTGAGGATGGATGAAATGTTTGATTTGATCCTAAATGAACCTAAGAAGAACCTTGTTTACAAGTGTAGACATCAAAATTTGGACACTTAATTTATCCAAATTTATCACTTTTCATTATTAATTAAGTAATATTACTATTATTTAATTAATATCCTTAATTCTGTCAAATCTCTAAAGTATTTAATTATTAATTAAATACTTTACCCTCTTTAATCCCCTGTTCATCAAATGAATTAAATAAATATTACATTTATTTAATTCCTCACATGTCATTTTCATCTAATCCTAATCCATCTCTTAATCTCTTCATTAAGGATGTGCACATGCCTAATCCTTGATTAGGATGTGTCACATCCTCCAACTTTTGCAAGTTGGCTTCTAATCCACATTAACCCCTAATTATCCTCTAATTACTAATTAGTTAAACCTAATTAGTACCTTGGTCAACTCTCCCCACCCCCCAAGGAATTTTTAATTCCTTTTTATTCACCCTAGGCTCCTCTCTTCCCCATGTGAAATTTTAATTCACTTTTATTATTCCTAGAATCCCCTTTTCCCATGCATCTTCTAGAACCTTTGACTTATCACATCAAGTCACATGTGACAAATTCCCACCTTTTGGGAACCTTGTCTTATCCACTAGATTCTTCCAATCATTGTGAATTTTTAATTCACGTTTATTCTCCCAAAGCTTTCCCTCTCCCCATATGATCATTGAAAGGTCACATCAAAGTACTTGGAAGGTACTTGTCCTTCCTCCACATCATGTACCTCCCTTCCGCATCACCTACACATTATCTCACCCTTAGCCCTCTCACATTCCACATGTCAAAATGTGAGGGCTTGTGAGTCCTCAACTCACCTTAGCCCTTCATATTGACTTTGTTGGATAAATCTCAACCATTGAATTCTCTAGAGAATTCAAGTTTCTTTATAAATACTCCCTTCTCTAAGGGATTTGAAAAAAGGACTTAGCTATTTTGCAACTAAATGCTGCCATTTTGTGCACTCATCTAGCCATCAACTTTCATCCATTTGCATCTACATTCAAGCATATAATCAAGACTTGCATTTAGCCATATCAAGAGCCATCAAGGAACATACAAATCAATCCAAATCAAGGGCCAACCAAGGAGTTTTAGCTGCAAGAAGGAAGGTATATCCATTTGTCATCATTTTACACTTTCCTCTTTGCACTTACAAATTTCTTAGGCTAATCTTGAGGTGTTTCCTTATGTTTTTCCATTGCATTTTAGTTGCTTAGAAAGGGTTAGACATTTTTGATATCACAACAAGACCAAGATAGTGAAGAAAATGCTTTTCCCTAAGAGTAGTTCAAACCAAAAGATCAATGTTTGCATGGAAAACCATATGACCAAAAGATACCAAGCACATGTGTGGGGTTCAATTGATTTCGTCTTGATTAATGAATTGATTTTACCACATCCAATGTTTTGCTTAATTTTCAAACTATATGTCTATGTCTCAATTCCTTTTCATTCCACAAGGTCCATTATGGGAAAATCAAGGTTTCAAAAGCATAGTTTCCTATTGTTGACTTTGGAATGAACAAATTGAGATATGGGTCCAAGTGTTTAGAAGCCTTCTAGGGATAGGAACCCCTCGGGACAAGCAGTAACACGTGGAATTTTCAAAGGTATTTGTTCTTCCCAAAGGATTTGAAATTCTGATGATTCGTTGAATGTTTGTTTTTCAATGTTTTAGATCCAAGCAAAGTGTTTTTTGAGTCCAAAATGATGTAGAATCCTAGGATAGAATGAGACAATATTTGTTGAGTTCCCACTTGGATAAATCCAGCTACACCTACTCTTAGCAGATGATTAGATGCTTGACCACACTGGCTCCCCTCCACAACACACACTTCTTGGGTCAGCCATGCATCAGAACCCATGAAACTCCCATGGCATACTTTTCATCTTTACTAAGAGCCGTAAAAATGTGGGATGGCTTCAGAACGACCATTCTTGCACCAACATATAGATAAGGATTTGGCCTTCTAAACAAGAGGTTCTAGTATAGGCATTCCATTCATGGGGGATCATCCATACGACAAGAGACCATTGCTTCCCTTCTTGTCAGAACAATCCTCGTGATACTTGAACTTTCCACAAGTACCGACACTTATATAACGATTGGAAGTCGCTTGGCTTTAGCATGTTCCTAGTTGGGTCGTTCCCTGGGGAGATTACTTTTTCCCACTAGGAAGGCCCTCTAAAGATAAACAAAAGTGAGCAAACACATCCATAGGTCGATCAATCTTTGTTGAGAAACAAAGAGAGAACACACGCGATATATTCCACTCACACTTGCAAGTTTTGTCCAATTTTAAGAATCCCAAATCAAAATGTGGAGGCAATCTTTTTGACAACTTAATATCACAAAAGACTTTTGATTCTCAAGATCGCCGTGAAGTGCAAGAGAAGTGCATACGCCTTTTTAAATGATATTAATTTGTGAAAAATATTACAAAACACCAAATGCACATGTTCATTTTAACTTCAAAGTAGAAAATGAGTTCTTTTTAAGCACCAAATTTGAAGTGTGAGATTTGTTTGTCAAATTTTAACCCAAAATCAAAGTTTAATGAGTTTCTAAGATTCAATTTTAGCCCAACTTTGGAAAAAAAATATCAATGATCTAGTTGGCCTAAAACAAAAACAAATGCGAGAAATGAATGCTTCAAGCTATTACAATAAGCATTTAGAAATGATTTTTCAATTTCAGTGCCCACGTTTTCAACTCAAAAATTCTTCAAAGATTGCTTCTTATGTTTCAATGTTGCAAGTTCCTTGTGCAAATGAAATCCCTCTTTCCTGCAAATAGTACAAAGTTATCATAAATAAGGAATCAATGAAAGAAGTGCATTATAAAAAAAAGTCACTCCTGTCATGTAATGTTTAAAGCACTAAAAAGTTAAATTTAAAAAAAAAAAAACCCAAGAGGCCGTATTTAAGAGGCAATGCAAGGCAGTACGAGAGAAATGTGAGATTGCAATCTTAAGATCTAGTATTGTTTGCTTTATCAATAACCATAGATTACTGCTATGGAAAATCTTCGTCAAATTAATGAGTTAATAAAGCTTGTCGACTCTACAGTTGGTTGCATGCACCACCAACACACAAATTAATTTGCTGCCTGCGCTTCCTCATGTCATCCTTCTACACAAACGATGGTCAAAGAAATATCTGCATTGGTCAAATACTGAAAGATGATGTGAGTGTTGTGTGGTCTCACAACACACCCCAAGACTGAAAAGGCTTGGGGACCCAAGTGAAAGTATAACTTCTATGGAAGGAGCTAACAAATTGGAAGATCACTGGAAATGAAAAGGAAGAAAGAGAAATCTTTGATTAAAAGAAAGTACTTCATATGGTGAGTGTTTCGTACACCGGGTACTAGGTACTGAAAACACAGAAAAGGAAAAAGGTAATGTAAAGTTCAAGCGAATGGCTCCGGCCTGGTAAGTTGGAGTTCGGTAAGTTGAGTTTGGTATGATGGAGTCCGGTAAGTTGGAGTTCCAGTATAACCGAGGTCCGGGAAAGTAAGTGGGTGAAGCTGAATATCGGGTATTGGATACCAGGTTGAAACATGAAGAGAAATGTTAACTTTTTTAAATTTGTATAGTGATCTCGGTGATTCGGTATATATGCAAGGTTTATGATACATTTTTTTTAGAAGCGAGTTTTATAGAATTTTGTACTAACATTTGAATAATGGTTTTATTTATATGAGATATGGTGGCATATTTGTATAAAAAGGGATTTAATATTTGGAATTTTGTGATTGCAGGAGATATTGATTGTGATGCAAAGCTCGGGTATGGACGGTTAGGAAAATTTGAATCATGGATAGAGTTACATTCCGGTTAGGTCAGATGTTCTAGAAAAATGATGAGAGAGCGGGGCATTTGATTGGAATACTCAGGATCTTGGTATTTCACATACTTAGTGGTAGATAACACCCACTTCTGAGGAAGCTCATCCCAGGAACAAAGAGCCTGATCTAAATGAAAAGGCATAGGAACAAGAAATGATACAAAAATATGTATATATATATGTGTATGTGTATATGTGGACGACCCCTTAAAGGAAATAGTAGCAATTGTCACATCATTACCCAAGAGTGACCCTAGTGCAACCATGACCTGGTTATCAAAGACTTGGGATTAAACATAAGTCAATCTTTGCTTTGTAAATGAAAAATTCTCTCTTAGGTTGTCTTTGTTTCATATCTTTCAAGAAGGATAGGCTCTTTGCAATATTTTTTGTGGAGATTTTATTCGATCTGTTTACTGCGAGTAAAACCGTTGTCAACAAGAATTGGCGCTAGAAGGAGGGAAACCGATACTCCGAAAGTCACGTGTAGATATGCATATGATTTTCTTTCTTTCTGGTTTCTTTGATATTTTTAGGTTTTATCTTTTGGAAGTGGATTTTTGTTTTGAAATGTCCTTCATAAATTTGGCAAGAAGCTTGTAAACACACAAAAACTTAACAAAAGCTTGTTTTCATGATGGAAATTGGAAAAATTTGTAAAATATTTAACCAGAAACTGCATCCTTAGAGTTTGTTTACTTTTGGAAGAGTCACCCAGTGTAGAATTCATGATACAGATGATCACGGTGAGATTGAGTGTGATTTTTTTAACTAGGGTAAGTTTAGCCATAAGTGGAGCAATTCTGTTAATGGAAGAAGTTTTAACTGCTAAAAGAAAAAGATTGTTCACAAGAGAAATCTCCTACCCTAGTGGAGATGGAAATATTAAAAAATTAACCAATGAATTGAAACAGTTAGGAAATTGTGATTATTTAAAAGAAAATCCTAACATCCTATAGGGGAATAGGTGAGAATGTCGAGATTCAGAGATATTTCATCATAAACGAGGAGAAGATATGGATGAATCATCATTCCCTGTATACGTGGAAAACACAAATAGCAAGACAAAGCGGGAAAATCGAGCGGGAAACACATGTATTGTGCTTCAAGCTAAAAATTCATTAGTTATAAAAAGACATTTTCCTGATTTTATACAAGATACAAAATATCAAGTTTTGACTTTTTCTCTTTTTGATAATGATATAAATAGTGATACATCTTGGTCTAACACAATGCAAAGCGAAGACAAGGCCGAAGATATGAAGGTTTTTAGAAGAGAAGGAAATAAAGAAATGAACACAACCGTTCACGGAAATGGACCAGGACTGGGAGAAGGTACAATATTTCCACACCAGACAAAATGTGTGCAACCGGTCTCTAATGAGATTGTTTTCATACATTTAAGCCAAATTTTGGGTAAGTACACCTTCAAATTTATGATGTTTAAATATAGGAAACTTAAGATTTTTCATTATTACAATAGGATATTGAAGATGTTGATAAGGAAATTTAAAGATAAACTTGCTATAATTCGTACTAAAACTATAGAAGAAATAGCCGTAGAAATTGAAATAAATTGCTTAGTTAGAGTTAGTTTGTTGTGATGTTAGAGCTAGGGTAGTTAGGGTTAGTTTAGTGTAGTGATAGCTTAGTTGTTTTTAAGGTTTCTTCTTTATTTTTCTTGTTTTGTTCTGTTTTCTTTTCCTTTCTTGGTTTCTGATTAGCAAATTTTGCTTAAATGTATCTTAAACATGAGAGTGAAATTGAAACAATTTGCAAAACTGAACTAAAAATGAAATAATAAATCCATAAACAGTGAAACACGCTTTTAAGAGAGATAACCACAAAAAGATATATATATATATATATATCTGTGTGTGTGTATCACGTATATACATCAGATGTCAAAATCCTTGTCGAAAATCAAAAAGAGGATTCAAAAGAAAGGTGAGAAAAGTTGCTGATGGTGGTAGTTATCTAGTCGATTTGGGATGCCTCTTCTATCAAGGCCAAATACCGTATGTAGGTGAGTTCCTGGTGAATTTCAAAATCTTGGATATGGAGATCAGAAAGAAAAGGTCGAAGTGGAACCACTTCCCCATGATTCAGAAACTGAGGAATATCATCCATGGAGGGAATCCCTATGGTCGGGTGTGCAACAACTAGAATGGTGTCCAGGTTCTCCAAGAGTTTAGGCTTAACTATTAGGTTGGCAGTGGTGCGAATGCCTTCAACAAGTAACCCAATGTCTAGAAGTGAAGCTACAAAATGAGAAGCTATGTTGAAATAAAAATGGAAGTAGTGACTGGATGCAACATATCTTTCCCCAAGGACCAAGCATAAATTCAACACAATGAAGCTAGAAGTCCTAACAATAAAAACCTTTTCAAGCCTTTGTGGTGTGATGCTCCCCAAGAAAACATTCTGTCTATGAGAACAACCCAAGCAAATAGGAGTATCCATGGTTAAGAAACAAAAGTCAAAGCACATAACAAAGTGGAATTACATAAAATGTAAAAAAAGAGAAAGAAAAGAAAGTGTGAAGAATTTGAGAAGAAATGAACAAATTTATAGAAAGCCGTGAACAATGTAGTGGTACATAGTTGCCTGGAGTTTTTTTGGAAATTGTATGTACAAGGTGGCAACTGATTAATAATCTTCAGAATTAAAGGTTAAATCAAATAAATTCTTTGCACATGTTTGGTGGAATTGCTTCGGAATTGAGCAGTACGGAGATTGCGAATCAAGCAAGTTGGAGATTTCAAATTAATAGGGGTCATTTCCAATTGTTTTAAAAAAAGCCATAATGATTATTGAGGTGTTAAGTGTGTGGATTATACATGAGAATGAGGTTGGCAAGATGTTACATGTCATCACCTGAAGAAGTAGAGAGATAATATGTGCTAAACAAGGTGTGCAAATTTAATGCGAAATAGTGTGATAGTTTTTCAAGGTAATCATGACATTTTGATCCATTAATGCAGTGCAGTGTCGTCAAGTTGAGATAGTTAGCAAAATTTTTAGAAGTTGCCATAAATTTAATTGAAAGGGTGGTAACTAATGTTTCTAAATTTAGATTTAAATTTGGTGATTAAGTTGTCTATTGCTAAATTTTAATTTATGCATATCTTTTAACATATAGCAGGCTACAGTTAGTTAGGATTTGGCATAATTGGTAAAATTTAGCTGGAAACACGCACTTATAGGGAATCATTAAATGAATTTTTGGGAAGTAGTGAATTGATAAGGGATTTACATTGAATGAAAATCAAAAAGTAACCTTTGCTACCACTATAATTCTCGACCTAATAGTGGTGCTTCAATGCTTGCAAGTTGATAAATGAGGTATTATTGCAATATCAAAAGTGAAAAATGAGCTATCATTGCTATATCTAAAAAAAGAAAGAAAGTGATATCAACTCTTTAGGCTATCCAAATAACTCTATCAGGGCTATGGATGCCCGACTAGCAGTAGAGCTATGTTTGGGGGGAATTATGGAGATAACCTTGTCGGGGCTATGGACGTTTGACTGGAAGCAAGGCTCTATCCCTGGTTGGCTTTGGAGGATTACTATATTATGTAGTTGAATTTTAATGAACTGATTCTATTTACTAAGTTCTGAAAACTAGAATTAATCAAGAGCACACACGAATGTTTCCGGTGGAGTTTTACTTTTTATGCCAGAATCTAAGTAAAGGTGGAAAGTTATTGTTTTAAAATATGCATAAGTTTTAATTTACAATTGGTGATTTAATTTTAAGTTTAATTTTAAATTTGGTTTTATTGGTTGCAAGTTGTTGTGTGGTCTCACAACACACCCCAAAACTGAAAAGGCTTGGGGACCCAAGTGAAAGTTTAACTTCTATGGCAGTAGCTAACAAATTAGAAGATCACCGAAAATGAAAAGGAAGAAAGATAAATATTTGATTAAAAGAAAGTACTTCATATGGTAAGTGTTTCGTACACTGGGTACCGAGTACCAGACACAAAAAATCAAAAAGGTAATGTAAAGTTCAAGCGAATGGCTCTAGCCCGGTAAGTTGGAGTTCGGTATGATGGAGTCCGGTAAGTTAGAGTCTGGTAAGTTGGAGTCCCGGTATAACCGAGGTCTGGTAAAGTAAGTGGGTGAAGCTGAATACTAGGTACGGGTACCGGATTGAAACGTGAAGAGAAATGTTAACTTTTTTTAATTTGTATAGTGATCTCGGTGATCCAGTATATATGCAAGGATTTATGATATTTTTTTTTTAGAAGTGAGTTTTATAGAATTTTGTACTAAAATTTGAATAGTGGTTTTATTTATATGAGATATGGTGGCATATTTTTTTAAAAATTGATTAAGTATTTGGAATTTTGTGATTGCAGGAGATATTGATTGTGATGCAAAGCTCAGGTATGGATAGTCAAGAAAATTTGAATCACAGATAGAGTTACATTCTGGTCAGGTCAAATGTTCTGGAAAAATGATGAGAGGGTTGTGCATTCGATTGGAATACTTGGGATCCCAGTATTTCACATACTTAGTGGTAGATAGCACCCACTTCTGAGGAAGCTCATCCTAGGAACAAAGAGCTTGATCTAGATCAAAAGGCATAGGAACAAGATAATGACCTTATCATTTTGAATAAATGGGAAGTTCCTACGTGCAATCCTGATTCAAGTTACTTTCCTGGTGAAGATTCCAGATGAAAAAGTAGAACCTGAAGAGCTTCAATGAGTAATTAGATTTGACTTTCATTGAATTCAATTGCAATTCTCCTATTGGTCACAATATTCCACGTGCCTTGATGAGATTGGTCCCTTAGATTTCCTCTCATGTAGATGTCTTATCCTATATGAGCCTTGTGTTCTATAAAAGGCCAGAGGATGCTTAATTTTATTTTAAGTTCAAAATTTGTGGATGTCAGAGGAGCAAAAACTTCTTTTAAGTTTTGTTCTTTTTTCCTGTTTTCTGAACCATTTTGGCATAAAAATTTATATGCACGTAGACATTAATTGATATCAGAGCTTTATGGATAGCTACCTATCTAAGTATCTTTTGTACCTAGTTTTGTAAGTTCGACTAAACAAGACTGTATGCTGCACCGTTTAAGGGTGCATACAAAACCTATTCGGTGTCCATAAATGAAACCCCCTCTTTAAAAACTTGCACCGTTTTATACGTAGCTATGAAGCAATCTAGTGAAATATAAAGCAGTTTGCTGTATTTTGATTAATTCTTTGGGGCATCCATGGAGAATAACCGGGAGAAAATTTTATTTTTCAATATTTTTATGTTTTACTTTAGATTAGATGTTTAATATTTTTGAAAATGTTCCAAAAATATAAGTGAATGGAAACAGTTTTGTTGAAAATCTTTTATTTTCCATGAAATTGTTGAATGCTTAATGCTAAATCTACTTAAGTGATAGCAAAGAAATTGGTGATGATCTTTGAAATCCAATGTCAAATCTATTTCTTTCATGAATTCCAAGTTTATTTTTTCAAATTGGAAAGCTGATCTAAAATGTTCAAAGAAATGATATAGAAATATGTATATATATATGTGTATGTGTATATGTGGATGGCCCCTTAAAGGAAATAATAACAATTGTCACATCGTTGCCCGAGAGCAACCCTAGTGCAACCATGACCAGGTTATTGAAGACTTGGGATTAAATGGAAGTCAATCTTTGCTTTGTAAATGCATAATTCTCTCTTAAGTTGTCTTTGTTTCATATCTTTCAAGAAGGATGGGCTCTTTGCGGTCTTGTCTGTGGAATTTTATTCAATCTGTTTACTGCGAGTATCATTGTCAACGGTGAGATCATTGAATGTTTATAGATTTGTAAATCTCTGGCGCCCTTCGACAATTAGCTGTTTCTCCACTTGCCACAGACAAAACTTACTTTGGGAAATTTCCCTGCAATACATAATAGATTGCAAGAGACAGGCTGAGAAAGTCAAGTATTTAATAGATTGAAATGATATTTGTAGTAAGTTAGATTGTTAGATATTCAAAAAATGGAAATCATAGGCATATAGATCAAAAATATGATAAAATTCCAAGTGTTGACCGCTAAGTGTTCAACTTACAACATTTTAGACAACAATATCTATCCAACGTATAATGTCTATCCAATGATTTAATGCAAGTATAGGAAATCTCCGCTTTGCCTGTGAATTAAATGCATTTTGAGTAGAGGACTTTTAAGTTGGGACGTGAAGTTTCTAGTTCCCTCTTGAAGGGATGTGATGGCAAGGGGTCTGAGAACACACCAAGCCTTTCAAGAAGGACATATCTCTTTTTGCTAACATACTCTACAAACATTAAATTGAGAAAAATAAACACATCCAACCAAGACATAGAGAGGGAGAGTTAGCGCTAGCTTCAATTACCTCTTGTGAATAGATGCGAAAAATGAAATCAAAAGATACAGTTGACTGATAAATCAACTCTACTTGGCTTATAAATCAACTTATGCTTATTCAGGCTCGGGCTTCCCTCCACACATGAGTGCTTTTTGCGACTGTGGCCAATCACAATGATTAGTATATCCTGTCAAATCACAACAATTAGATCTGCAAAATACGTCACTCATATTTAATATTAAAAAGCTGAATTAAAGCATCCATATTTGAAGCATCATAGGTAGCCAAGCATAGCGATACTAAAATAACAATTAATATCCTGAACTTTCAAGTAGACATTCATGGGATAATTTCCGTGCAATTTGAACAAGATCTCGACATATCTCAAATAGTAAGAATCATTGAATGCATCAACTATCATAATGTGGAGATCTTCTAGTTTCCATTTAACAAATATTATCTAGACGTGACCAGATCTGAGACTTGTGCCGATTTGCACCCTCCGTATTTGTCTTTGCAACATGAATAGCCTCTTTAATTTTGTTGACACCTAAATTTGGACACTTAATTTATCCAAATTTATCCCTTTTCATCTAAACATCCCCTTATCCACATTAATTAAGTAATATCACTATTATTTAATTAATACCTCTAAAGTTCTTTTAATCCCTAAGGTATCTAGTTAAATAATTAAATATCTTCCCTCTTTCATCAAATGAATTAAATAAATATGACATTTATTTAATTCCTCATATGTCACATCCTCCATCATTTTTATCTAATCCTAATTATTCCTCCTAATCTCATCATTAGGGATGTGCACATGCCTAATCCTTGATTAGGATGTGTCACATCCTCCAACTTTTGCAAGTTGGCCTCTAATATCTCTTAACCACCTAACCCTCCTCTAATCCTTCATTAACTAGCCTAATCAACCTCTCAAGGAATTTTTAATTCCTTTTATCCTTTCAAGGAATATTAAATTCCTTTTTCTCTTCCCCATGTGATCTTTGACTTGTCACATCAAGTCACATGTGAACTTTTCCTAGTCTCCCACTTGCCTCTAATATGTCATTAATTTGTCTAATCAGGTACTTGCACAACCTTAATCACTTAATTAGTTCAGCCTAATCTCCATGTCATTTATGAAATGTGTCCTAAGTCAACCTTATTAAAGGCTTTCTCCTTTTGGAGAAGGCACCCCTTTCCCCATGTGAATTTTTAATTCACATTTAATCCCACAATGCATTTTAAAGAATTTTAAATTCTTTCTCTCATTCCCATGTGGATATTTGAGGAATTTTTAATTCCTCACATGTCCTCTCACCCACATGGGGACAAGTACCTCCTTTATAAGATCTTTTCCAAATCCCAAGGTACTATGTAGTACTTCCATGTCATGTACTCTCCTTCCACTTCATTTCTACATCATCCTTTTCAAGCCACTTCACATGCCACATGTCAAGATGTGAGGGTTTGTGAGTTCTCAATTCACCATAGACCTACATCTTGGCTATGTTGGTTTAATCTCAACCATCCATTTCTCTAGAGATTTCAAAATTCTCTATAAATACCCCCTTTTTTCTCTCATTTTGGGGGGAGATCAATTTGCTAGCCAAACTCTTACAAATTTTTCATTTGAGCCATACTTAGCCAAAATATTTGCATTTGCATCCACTTTCACCCATTTTCCATCCTCTTACAATCCACACTTGCATCTTTTTCCATCAAAGGAGCATACAACATCAAAGATCAAAGGGCCAACCAAAGGACAACTCAACAAGGTAAAATGTTCCATTTTTTTTGTTAAGTTAATCATTTGCCCAATCTTGAGGTGTAGGGTGTTTGTATTTGTTGTTTGCACTCTTTTGTTTGCTTCTCATTTTCTAACACATATTTTCACCCGTTCACATTTCTGGCACACCCGGTGGGACCCACAAACGGGTCTGTATCTTTCATGTTTGCTATTTTTTTCACTTTTTGCAGGTGCAGGTTGTAGAGGGGCGAACCCGACCATCCAGGGGCGGACCTGACCTGACAGGTAGGCAGACCTGACCTCTAGGGGTGGACTCGACCTTGCTCAGGGGCGGATCTGCCCTCCACAAACTCCAGAAACTATTTTTTTGTAGATTTTTCACAGAGAGGCGGACTTGACCTCTAGACAGGTGGACTTGAATTGACAGATAGGCGAACCTGGCCTCTAGACAGACGGATCTTCCCTCCAGATAGGTAGACCTGCCCTCCAGACAGGCAGACCTGCCCTCCAGACAGGCTTACCTGACTGGGCAACTTTTTTTAAAAGGTGAAATTTTAGTTTTTAACACTTTTGTTGGCTGATTTAAGTGTTTCTAACCCCCTAACGGTCTTGTTTGAGTCTGTGCAAACATCTGATCGACATTGGGCGAGGTACAAGGACAAGATTCACTAACAATTTTCATTTTAGGGTTAGTCATTTATCAACTGCTACTTGTTGTTTTGCATAGCTTAGGCAAATAGTTTAACTAGGGGTGTCAATTAATCTTGTTTGTCGTGCTTGTTGGTAAGTTATTTGACGTATCCAATCCCCTTGTGCCATTTGGCAATCCTGGGTGACAAGAAATTGTAGCTTATCAAGTCCTTTGAGTCACCCTCTTTTTTTCTTTTCTTAGTGGGACCTGCTTGGGGATTTCATTACCCCAAGGGGCGATTCCAACCACGTGTACCAGCGGGGCATATAAAAGAGGGAGAGTGAAAGCTATACCTCAATCCAACCATGTTGTAATTGGAAAAGCGTCAGGATGACGTGAAGAGTTGGTCCGAGCCTCTAGTATCTCGCTAAGGTTCCTGAATCACGCTTGTAACAGGTTGCTGTTCATGGTTTGGGCTTCACGTACCGAGTGTATATCGAGGGCTCCTTAGCAACCATGTTCATCCTAGAATATAGGACTTTGTTAGCCATACCCCTTCTACTAGTCTTAGGATCGTGCTGTCTAAACTGTCTTCTTTATGCGAAACCAGTAATTTTTTGTTTAGTTGACTCAGTCGTATTCTTTTGATTGATGCTTGCTGTGTTTTGGGTCCTTTGCCTTAGCCATCTTTTCAAAACTCAAGCTTAAACCTGTCTAGGGGTGAACCTTCCCTCTAGGGATGAACCTGACCTATTCCACAGGCGGACCTGACCTCCAGATAGGCAGACCTTCCCTCCGGATAGGCGGACCTTCCCTCTGGGCAGGCAGACCTACCCTCTAGGGGTAGACCTGACCCTTAACTAGTCAGTTTTATCATCCATTTCATCATTCTAGACATCGTTTCATCATTTCACGTGCTCATTTCGCGGTTCCAATCACTCGTTTCCCCATTCCGAGTAAATGTTCACCCATTTCAAACCTTTGTCTATTGTCTTGAACTCTCATTCTACCATTTTGATCATTCATTTACTCGTTTCGAGTAAACATCCATCCATTCCAAACCTCCCTCTCATCGTTTCGAGAGTCATTCACCCATTTCGAGTCATTATTTACTCATTTCGAGTAAACATTCATCCATTCCGAACCTCTATCTCCTCATTCTGAGAGTCCTTCATTCATTTCGAGTCACCGTTTACTCATTCTGATTACTCATTCATCCATTCTGATTACTCATTCATCCATTTCGAGCACTCGTTCACTCATTTCGAGTACTTATTTGTCTATTTCTAATCTTCCTCCCCTCATTCTAAGAATCATTCATCCATTTCGAGCACTCGTCCATCCATTCCAAGCATCCATCTCCTCGTTTCGTGCACCTGAACAACTATTTTTTGACCATTTTCACCCAGGGGCGGACTTGCCCAGCCAGGGCAGACTTGACCTTTTCTAGGGGTAGACCTTCCTAGCCAGGGGCGAACCTGCCCTCTAGGGGCAGACCTGACCCATCCAAGGGCGGACCTGACCTCTGAACTAGCCCTTTTCAGCCTATTTTGACCAAATTTTGTCTCACAAGCGGACCCGCCCTCCACAAGTGGACTTGACCTCTAGACAGGCAGACCTTCCCTCTAGGGGTGGACCTGACCTATTCTAGGGGCGGACTTGACCTTTGAACCAACCCTTTTTAGCCTATTTTAGCCAATTTTGACTAGATTTTGTCTGACAGGTGGACTCGCCCTCCACAGGAAGACCTGACCTCTGGACAAGCAAACTAGCCCTCCAAGGGTGGACTTGACCCATCCTAGGGGCGGACCTGATCCTTGACCAGTCAGTTTTATCATCTGTTTCATCATTCCACCCTTTGTTCAGTCGTTTCGAGCACCTGTTTTGCTGTCATCAACACTGTTCCGTAAGTCATCATTTCATCACCAAAATCATATAAGTGCTACTTAGAACATCATTATATTCCATGTCCATCATCGGATCATCCATCCCAATCACCTAGACTTTGTTTCGAGAGTTTTGATTTTTATGCCGAAACTCTCAGAGGCCATAACTTTTGACTCGGGTGTTCATTTAAGCTAAAATTTTACGGGTGGTTACGTTGTGAGGTGGCATGTGGATTTCCAATAGAACATTATTCGGGTGGACCCCATTTTGCCACATTTTAAGGGCCTCAAACTTTCAACCTGACCCTCGAAATCACAATTTAGGGTTTTTTTTTAGTTTTTGAAAAATCATTTTCGTTAATAACTCAGAATGCCTGTCTCAGATGTGGGATGTTAGTTGGAAATTCATCCTATCTTAGTTTTGGGTATTTTTTGGGAAAAAAACTAGACTCTCAAAAGTATGTTTGTGAAGTTTCCGAAAATGGCAAAATTTGACAATTTTTGAAAATTGCCAAATTTGGAAAAATCTAATTGTCAGCACCTTACGTCCTTTAAACCCCAGAACTTGGCATAGAATTAATCCCATCACATCCTCCAATCATTCTAGGCTTCAATCCAATCCTAATCTAATCTTCAATCTAATCCCAATCTGAGCTTAACCAAAATCCTAATCTGAGCTTTAGTCCATCTACAGTCAAGATCTTTGGATATCGAAACAAATCTTAAGATTCCTCCCTTCATCTTCTTCAATTTTTTCCTATTCATCCATTCTAATCATCCGTTCACTCATTCCGAGTAAATTTCCATCCATTCCGACCCTTCTTGTATCATTTCGAGCTCTTGTTCACTTGTTTTGATCAATCATCTACTCGTTCTGATTAATCTATCATTCATTTTGAGCTTTCGTCTTCTCGTTCCAAGAGTCATTCATCTATTCTTAGCAGTCATTTACTCGTTTCGAGTAGTCGTTCGTCCCTCTTGATCATTCGTTTACTTGTTCTGAGTAATCTTCCATCCATTTTGACCTTTCATGCATTCCAAGAGTCATTCTCCTAGTCTGAGCATCTGTTCATTCATTTCGATCAATTGTTTACTCATTTCAACATTTCATCCATCCATTCCAAACAGTCATTCCCTCTTTTTTGATCATTCATTTACTCGAACTCCTGTTCTATCATTCTGATAATTCGTTTACTCGTTTCGAGTAAATGTTCATCCATTTCACACCCCCTTTCATCATTTTGAACTCTTGGTCTATCGTTCCTATCATTCATTTACTCATTTTGAGTAAACGTTCATCCATTTCAAACCTCCTTTCATCATTTCAAATTCTCATTCTGTCGTTCCGATCATTCGTTTACTCGTTCTGAGTAAACGTTCATCCATTTCACACCCCTTTCATCATTTCAAATTCTCGTTTTGTCGTTCTGATTATTCATTTACTTGTTCTGAGTAAACGTTCATCCATTTCAAACCTCCTTTCATCATTTTGAACTCCCGTTTAGCCATTTCGATCATTCGTTTACTTTTTTTGTGTAAACATTCATCTATTTCGAACCTTCGTCTATTATCTCAAACTCTCGTTTAGCCATTCCAATCATCTGTTTACTCATTCCAAGTAAAAAATTATCCATTTCACACCTCCTTCTATCATTTCAAACTTTCGTTTAGTCATTCCAATCATCCGTTTACTCGTTCTGAGTAAACATCCATCCATCTCAAACCTCCTTCCATCATTTTGAACTCTCGTTCAACAATCCCCATCAATCGTTTACTCGTTCTGAGTAATCTTTCATCTATTCCAAACCTTCATCTTCTCGTTCCGAGAATCATTCATCCATTGTGAGCAGTCGTTTACTCGTTCCGAGTAGTCGTTCGTATGTTCCGATCAATCGTTTACTCATTTTGAGTATTCGTTCATCCATTTTTATCATCTGTTCCTCCAATCAAATCATCATTTTCCCCTTGCACTTCGTTTTGGGTTATTATCCAAATTGACCAAAGTGTCTGATCTAATCATCATCATCAACATCTGCTTAGGATTGTCATTTGTCCTGAGTCAGTCAATCATGTTCGTTGGCCCAATCAATCCATTTTCAATCTCAAAGTGGATTCGGTTCCACAATCATCCATTTGTCCTTTAATCTGATCAATCAGTATCCTAAGTCACCTAGGGTAATCTATGAACGGGGTTTTCCAATCCCTTTCGTCATCCTATCCAATCCATCATTCAATCTTATCAATCATTGACTAATCTTATCCAACCCAATCCAATCGCATCCCTATCCAATCACCTTCGATCCAATCACTCTACTTCCATCTCAAAGCAGATTCAGTGTCGTAATCATCCTTTGATAATCAAATCTGATCATCAGAATCAATCCCATCGCATCATCCAATCATCCTAATATGAGCTTTAATCCAATCCCGATCTGAGCTTAACCTAAAATCCTGATTTGAGCTTTAGTCCATTGCCATCCAAAATCATTGATCCATCCTCTTTGTCCTTTCATCATCATGAATCCTTATCCTCCATCAATAGTAGTCAAGGGAAACCCTAATTACGTCGACAACAATAACGAAAATCTTGTCGATCAAGAAGAATATGTCATAGATCCCTTGACTCCATCATTTCTAGTAAGCTTTCTCCACCCACTTTCCAAAATCCAATCACCATGCCTAATCATGCTCCTTATGCTACCTTTGACAAGGGATATCCATCATATCCTTCATCTACATCATCCTCTTATCCAACACCCACATCCTCTTATCCTAGTCTGCCATGACAATACCCCTATCCTAATCCCCCGTCCACATCCTCCTATCTCAATCCTTCATCCACATATACCCACTACCCTAATCTTCCATAGCAATCTGCTCACCCTAATCCTACATTCACACCTTCTTATCCTAATCCTACATTCACACCTTCCTATCCTAATCCAACATCCACATCAACTTATCCTAATCTATCATCCACATCTTCTTATCCTAATCTGACATCCATATTTCCCTATCTCAATCTGCCACCTCAATCTTCCCATCCTAATCCACCATCCCAATACCCTTACTACAATCCACCACCAACGTCCTCATGTCCTAATTCACGATTCCAATACCCCTATCTTAATCCCCCATCTATTCCCAGTCCTGCATCCAATCCCATTCCCCCATCTAATCCTAGTCCACCAATCCCTAGTCCTAATCCCCCACCAATCCATAATCCTTCATCCACTCCTACCACGCCATCTCAGCCTAGAGTATTCAAGTTTCTCACTCCAGAAGTTCTCCAAGGACTTATAACAAAGAAGACATCTCCCACTCCACACCCTGAAGTTGTGGAATCATGCCATCCCAACCCATCATCCACGGTCATTAGTGACAAGAACCTTCTCCACCCAGCACCTATCATTGATGATACCACCCTAGCACCACTCAAGCCATTGAAACCATCACATCCTCTGAATCCATTGAGCCCCCATTTCCTACCATCACATCTACCAAATCCATTGAACACCTGCTTCCTACTCCGAGAGCCGTCGAACCCATCGACGACACCCTAATCCAATCCACTTCTTCCACTCCTAGTGTCACTAAAATCCATTCCCATGAATGTTTGAATCCTCCATCCCTCCATCTTCCCCACTTGAAGAGTCCCAACAAGACTCCATTATCATGCCTCCCACACATGATGTGTCATGCCAAGAGCCTAATCCAAAGAATTCCAACATACCCCTTCTCTAGATCAAGATCCTACCATCCCATCTCAAGATCACAGTCCCCCATCCATTCCATTCCATGATCCCCTTGTCATTCAAGATTCCATCGCTCCATCTCCATCTCCATCGCATGAGCCCGCTACCACAAATCCAGATCCTATCATATCCCCTACTCCCTCTCATGATCCCCCATCATCGCCTAAAACTGCTATCCCCACACCGCTTGCATATCCCCTTGGTACTCTCACATTCTTCCATGGTGGCCTCCTCATAGAAGAAAAAACACAGTGTATATACCACCCATCATCCTCCACCTAATAATGGACTCGCATCATGTTTTCAGAATAACACAAATCCTATCATGGATCGCATGCTCAAGAAAATGAACTATCAAGGAAAAGGTCTAGGCCTTCATGAACAAGGTGTTTTAGAGCCCATCCAAGTCAAAGAACAAATTTGCATGCAAGGTATTGGACCTATTTCCCAAGACTCACAATCTAAAGATGTTGGTACAACCTCTAAATGTCCTCAACGAGCCTTTTCCAAAAGAAATGTCGGCTCTTCCCATCACTCCACCGGATCATATGCTTCCATCCCTCCTCCTCTATTGTATCGCCTCAAAACAACCATCCATATTCCTCCTTCATCTACTCCATACATTTTGGGTCCTTAGATCCCTCCATCAACCATCTCCCATCGTTCATCTACTCCATCCATCTTGGGTTCCTATGTCCCTCCACCCACTCTATCTGCTTTGGGTCCGTATATCCCAAAATCACCTCCCCCATCTCATCCTTTCATCCATCCGACACCTATCCATTTCATCCATCATAAAAATCCCTTTCACATATCCCCTAATCAGGATCAACAAAGGCACATATCTACACATTCTCCATCTACACGTAATCCTCATAATTTTACCTCCATTGCTCTACATCATCCATATCCTTGCACCCATCCCATTGCTACTAAAAGCACTTTGGATGCTAAAGTAAAAATACATAAATCCAAACATCCACATGAATCTAAAGCTCCCCATGTCCCCTCTAAGAGACATGGTGAAGAGAAGAAAAATAAAATCCAAAATCAAAATCAAATCTATAGCCCGCAAAGGTCCACCAAAGAAAAGATCAAAACCATGTGGATCCCAAAGAAAAAAGATGCAATGCCATCAAATGAAAAATCTGTAAGAACATCCAAATTTGCTAATCCAAAAGCTAATCATACACCCCTTTAATCTCCTAAGTTTATTTTGGGTCTTTATGTTCCAAAATTCACCATCCCATCTCCTCCATTATCCCCACATTCCCCATCCATTAATACTCCTATCATTTCACATTCATCACCATATGTGCCAATGTTGGTCCTGAGCTCACCACCCCATCACACATCCACCCCATCATTCTATCCATACCCTTTCTAGCATCCCATCCATTACCCCACATATCTCCCCCATCAAATCCATCTAATTCATCCTCTTGCATAATCCATTTATCCTAATAAGATTGTACCAATGTCCAACAGTCACTTCGAATATGGGCTCTTAACACCTTGTATGGAACTTGATGCTTGAGTCCTTCATCCATCTCCTTATCACATGTCTTCTAAATCCACTTATTCGCCTCCCTATCCTTATCCATCTCCTTCCGCATGCTATCCAAAAAGTCAAGAAAATCTAAAAAAAATAAAAAAACAAAAAAATCAAAAAAATAAAATAGTACCATGATGAAAACCTGGAAAACAGGCGTCATGCATAAATCCCCATCTGTACTTGGGGGAAACTTCTTGATATGCATTCCCTCCATTCGCTATGCTCCCTGCTATGCTTCCAGCTATGCACTTGTCTTCTTGCTATATGTCATTTTCATTCATCCCCTCCATCCTACCTATCTTACACATCCTGCTTGGCATATATCATTTATCCCAATCCTTCCATCCTCCTTGTGATCTTGATAATGATAGGGGAAAACATATAAACATGCTTAGGACACCTCGTAGCATACATTCCCCTCATCCGCACACTATCCTAATCCTCATTCACACTCATCTACCTTATCCACTCGTCATGCTACCCTCAATCTCACTTCCTTATCCATGCATCCTATCTTTATCCATCTCACTCCTTTATTTGCATATCCTTCTCTATTGTATCCTTCATGCCTCCTCGCACATGACATATCTAGAGTGGGGGCATCTATCTTCCTTTGTTATATAGTCCTTAGAGACATCATTCATTCCATCAGAGCAATCCCTTCCATATCCCTATCCTCATCTCCTTATCATTAGATCCATCTCCCCATCCTTATCTTTTATCCCTCCAAACAATCCTTATATCCATTTCTCCATCCTTATCTTCCTATCCTTCCATCATAGCATCCCTTTTCATCTATCCATCTGGTAACCTTTTCCTCATCCAAATCCTTATCCCTCTATCCAATCCATCCAAACAATCCTTTTCCACCCCCCATCCTCTATCCTCATCCCATCTCATAATCCCTTGTCATTGGTATCTAGCTATAGGCTACTCCCCATGCAACCCAATGCCATCTATCTTATTGTCATCACTTCTGCTTCTTTTGCTCATCTTTTCAATCTCCTATCCTTTCTCATCATTCATCTAACCGTCTTATTATCCTCCCACTTCATCTTTGATGATTTGGATAACTATCCCATCACTGAGCTTTGTGTAGTCACCATCATCCTATCCAATCCAATAGGTCTATCTTGTCTCATTGTATCGGTCCCATCATTTTATCCCCTTATCTAGGGTTATCTCATCATCCTTTTGTCTATCGTTGGTATTTCGTCGAACTACGTTGCCCCTGCGCTTTCATGTAGGCAAGGCTGCTCATTTGATCTGCCCCCAGGGTATTCGGGTCATCCTATGATGGTCCTCCATCATCAGTCTCCATTAGTCCTCTTTTCGCTTTATCTATGATCTTTTATTGAACTACGAGGGCTTTGCGCTTTCATGTAGGCAAGGCTAATCTTTGACGGCCCCCGAGCCCCTAGGTCTTTAGGGTGTCATTTATTTTGTGTCATGTCTCTTGTGTCAAGTCATCAAGTTATGCCCTTATCTAGCTGGTTCTTAACAAACAAGATCCACTTGTACCATTAGATCCAATCGGTTTCGAATATCCTGCGTCATATCGATCTTTCAATTTAGTATCCATCATCGGTCTCAACATGATGCATCCTTCCTAACAGACCTCATCAATCCCATCCATCCCCTTGATCCTATGGAAAATGACATTTGAAATTGATTGTGATCTTTTGATGCTTTTGGCTTTTGTTTATTATTTCAGCTCCCTATCATCACTTGTCATGGTCGCCTTGATCCATCATATCATGGTGTGCTTTGACAAGTCAACATAGGGATCTTGATAATTTCTTTGTTTCTATCTTCTTGGTTGTCCCACGTAGTACCCACCAAGATCCCCGAAGTCTTGTGTTACGTTGGGGAATCCTTGTGTGCTTGTGGTTATCCCAATACCAGGCCCGACCAAGGTCTTCATGACTTTGGGGTATTGGGATAGCCTTCTTGTTTGTTGTGTTTGTCTTATGCATTAGACATGAATTCGCCTTGGTTCCTCATACCCTAGCATCTTGTGTCTTATGCTATAGCAAAAATCAGTGCTCCGAAGATGGAAAATTGCATTAGGATTGCATTTCATCTTCCCCACCCATGCATTCATCATTCCTCACTCTCCCTCCTCTATCCATCCAATCTCTTATCATAATTTCTTCAATATTCTTAGAATAATATAGATTGGTTATTCTAAGCATCTTGTCCATCATCATTTTTTATTCCTTTTATCTATCTCACATCCCAATCCAATCCTCCCCCATTCAATCTAGCACAAATCATCTAATCACATCCTTGGTCTTGTTCCCAGTCTTGTTACAAGCCTTGATCCAATCATCCTCATCATCATCATCATCTAGATGTATTCTTCCATATCCCTTCGGTGTTGTTTTGGGATGTATCCTTCCCTCGTCAACAACACTTTCATCATCATCATCGGGAGGTATTCTTCCCTATCCTTTAGTGGTGTTTTGGGATGTATCCTTCTCTCATAAATACCACTTATTGGGATGTATCCTTCCATATCCTCATGTTGTTTTGGGATCTCTCATTCCCTCATTGACAACACTCCATCCATCATTAACCCTTTTTGGCTTGTACCTTGACTGGGGAAACATCATATTTGTCCTCAGATCTAGATTTGTGCTTCACCCATCTCCTATCGCTTATCCTCCTATCTTGTCCATCACTTTGCATATTCTTCTTCATCTCCCCTTGCATCATCTCATCCATTTCGAGAGCACACCCGTGTTCTCTTGAACCCGCATGTCCTCTTAGGGGGGCATCCTTCATCCCTAATTTTCATCATTTTTTTCCCTTCCTAGTCATTCATTTGAATGATTGGGGCATCTTTCTCAATCTAACCATCTTCTTCTAGGTTCTATGTTTTAATATTCTTTGAAATGATACTACTTCGCAACACCATCTCAAAGAGGGGAAAAATGCAGACACCTAAATTTGGACACTTAATTTATCCAAATTTATCCCTTTTCATCTAAACATCCCCTTATCCACATTAATTAAGTAATATCACTATTATTTAATTAATACTTTTAAAGTTCTAATCCCTAAGATATCTAGTTAAATAATTAAATACCTTCCCTCTTTCATCAAATGAATTAAATAAATATGACATTTATTTAATTCCTCATATGTCACATCCTCCATCATTTTTATCTTTTCTTAATTATTCCTCCTAATCTCATCATTAGGGATGTGCACATGCCTAATCCTTGATTGGGATGTGTCACATCCTCCAACTTTTGCAAGTTGGCCTCTAATATCTCTTAACCACCTAACCCTCCTCTAATCCTTCATTAACTAGCCTAATCAACCTCTCAAGGAATTTTTAATTCCTTTTATCCTTTCAAGGAATATTAAATTCCTTTTTCTCTTCCCCATGTGATCTTTGACTTGTCACATCAAGTCACATGTGAACTTTTCCTAATCTCCCACTTGCCTCTAATATGTCATTAATTTGTTTAATCAGGTACTTGCACAACCTTAATCACTTAATTAGGTCAGCCTAATCTCCATTTCATTTATGGAATGTGTCCTAAGTCAACCTTATTAAAGGCTTTCTCCTTTTGGAGAAGGCACCCCTTTCCCCATGTGAATTTTTAATTCACATTTAATCCCACAATGCATTTTAAAGAATTTTAAATTCTTTCTCTCATTCCCATGTGGATATTTGAGGAATTTTTAATTCCTCACATGTCCTCTCACTCACATGGGGACAAGTACCTCCTTTATGAGGAGATTTTTTCCAAATCCCAAGGTACTATGTAGTACCTCCATGTCATGTACTCTCCTTCCACCTCATTTCCACATCATCCTTTTCAAGCCACTTCACATGCTACATGTCAAGATGTGAGGGCTTGTGAGTTCTCAATTCACCATAGCCCTACATCTTGGCCATGTTGGTTTAATCTCAACCGTCCATTTCTCTAGAGATTTCAAAATTCTCTATAAATACCCCCTTTTTTCTCTCATTTTGGGGGGAGATCATTGTGCTAGCCAAACTCTTACAAATTTTTCATTTGAGCCATACTTAGCCAAAATATTTGCATTTGCATCCACTTTCACCCATTTCCCATCCTCTTACAATCCACACTTGCATCTTTTTCCATCAAAGGAGCATACAACATCAAAGATCAAAGGGCCAACCAAAGGACAACTCAACAAGGTAAAATGTTCCATTTTTTTTTGTTAAGTTAATCATTTGCCCAATCTTGAGGTGTAGGGTGTTTATATTTGTTGTTTGCATTCTTTTGTTTGCTTCTCGTTTTCTAACATGTATTTTCACCCGTTCAAAAATTCAACATTCAAGAATGGGCATTTGTGAGTTATTGTTAATGGTCCACAAGCATCTCCATATGGCCAATCTCCTTCATTAAATGTCCCTGCGCATATAGAACAATTTGTACTTAGATAAAACATTCCAACAATGAGCAAACTTGATCAAAATCCATTCATTTTCAACAGAGCTATGCATTTGAAAATTCTTGGTGTGTATTTAAAATATTTTGCTATGTATACAATTCTCCTGTGCATATGATCATTTGTGTTGTGCATTTAAAAAATTCTTTTGCACATATAATACTTCTACACAAATAGCTTTCCTACACATATAAGAACTATCACTGCACATGTATTCACTCAGATATATTCCAACTTTTGTTCAAGAAAAATATTTTATCGCACATCTACCCTCCACTGCATTATCATTTCATTAGAATCTTAGAAAAAAAGATACAAAACACAATATTTTCAAATCCCCATGAGGGCACATTCCAACATCACTTCGAGAGATAGCACAAGAAACTAAGAGAACTATAACTGAAAATTCAAAAGACAGACAAGAACCATGATCAAATCCTGAAGTTTAACTCACCCTAGCCTGTAAGAATTTTTTTTTTAAAGTAAATGCGATTGGCAGGTGTAAAGCCGAATTCCACAATCTTTGGGCATGCAAATTTTGTCAAGGCATATGAGGTATTTGGAATAAAAAGCGTCTGGGAAGAGTAAAAGAATCATGTCATATATAAAAATAACCACAAATGAAACCACATAACAAATACCATCATTAACCAACTAATAACATAGCTATCTTAGAATGAAATAAAATGTAAAAGATATTAGGCCGCGTACAGATCCCTAAAAACAATTTCACTAGAATCATGGCAAGTGGCTTATCTTAAGATCCTGCACAAATTTTGTCATGCTAGTATTCAAAAGGGAGCTCAAACAGGGTATGGAAGACCAACACACTAGAAAGGATGGGATGTTTTTGTAAAAAATGTTGTAGTTACAACTACCCTCGCCAATATGTGTGCAACAAGTCACATGAACTATTGACAATATGCCTCCCAACGTGAAAAAAAACTCAAAGGCTTCTAGAATCTTTCAAGTTGATGCAATTGGCAGGTTTTTGCATAAAATTTACATATATTCAACATTCAGAAAGACTAGGGCAGTGTGAACTGTTAGACAAAATGTGTCCCAAAAAAAAAGGAGTCTCCAGGAGTGCAACCATTACAGGATATGCACAAAATGGATTTGTTGAAAGTCTTTAGAAATTTTCAAGCAAATGTAATTGAGAGGCATAAAAAACCAATTTGAAAAAATATTTTGAAACTTTCTAAGTTCAATACAATTGACAGGTGTACGAGAAACAGTGAATAAAGACAAATTTTAAAACTTTCAAGCAAATGCATTTAGCCCGTGTAAGACCGAGTTACACCAATTGGCCAACAACCTCCTTCCCTGTGCCCAAAATGTCAGTGAAAAGGTTTTAAAAACTTTCAGGTTAATGCAATTAGCAGGCGTAAATCCAAAATAGTTTTCTGTAAATAAATATGCCTAAGATATTTATTTTCTCTATGACATGGCTACAAAACATGGAAGCATAGACAAATTACTTATGTATTTTGTAGCAAAAAAAAAAAGCACAAAATTTAACCAAAAGTTTTATGAAAGTAATGTCTACATAGTAAAGAACTCTAATTCAAAACTAAAGAAATCAAAATAATAGTGAGAAAGCATTTAATGCTTCATGAGATTTCCCTCCTTCTAGTGCCAGATGTAAGCACCTAATCTGCAAAATACTAAACTTTGACAACCATTATCACATGGGTTAGTTTAAACAAGAAAATTAAATACTCCTATGAAATATTGAATCATGCTAAACAAATGCAAACAAAGTAATAAAATATCAAAGAGATTGATTGAATGCATGTGAAACATGTTCAAACCTATCTCATAGTGGATTGGTGCTACTTTGATGTGGAAAGTAGCCCTTTCCCAATCCTTGATAAACTCTTGGATGATGGATGAAATGCCTTGAAGATGCTATGTGATATGATGAAGATGCAAGATGATAATCAAGTTGTGGATGAACTTGTGCCTAAGATTTTGGATAGTGCAAAGATACTGAGATTGTGGATGATTAAGTTGTGTCCCCTAAATCAATAGAAGAATCCCCTATTTATAGAATAGAAGGATAGAAGAATGAAAGGAGGAATGTGGGATAAAAGAAAATCCAATGGAATTATGCCACTTGTCAACATGTCAATGGAGGGGGGTTGAGCACATTTTGGTCATTGTGCATGATAAATTCTATTAGGTGGATTTTGAAATTTGAAAGTTGGCTTGTTGGAGGGAGAATAAAGAGTCTTAAATGCCAAGTTGGAGACATGTAAGAGACAATGTAAGAGGAGTTAATGCCATGTTGGAGGACAAGTCCTTTTGGAAGGACTTTTTGAAATTTGAAGCATATTCCCTAAAGATGCCATTTTGAATGAAAATAGAAGAAATATTAAATCAAATAAATTGATTTATTGTGCAAGTTGCAAAAGCTAGAGGATTGGAGTGATTAGATTAGCATTAATCATGATTTGATTAATTTTAATGAAGGTTAGTTGATTGTGACATTCAACTTAAATATTTGGATTTATTTAAATTAAATGAGAAGATAAAGAACATTAGAGATTTAATTAAATATTTGGATTTATTCAATTAAATGAAGAAACTTTTAGGAGATAAGTTAAATAAAAATTGATTTGTTTAATTAAAGAGATGAATATGATTTAATCAGCTAAAATGATATATGTAATTAGATAAAGTTAAGTAGAAGGGGAAATATGATTTAATTAAATAAAGATTGATTTATTTAATTAAAAGAGGAAATATGATGAATTTTAATCAGATAAAGATTATTTGATTAAAATGGTTAGTAGAGAGATGATTAAGGATGAATTGAAATTAGTGAATTCGGATTAGATGCATGTATATTTTATGTGTCTACAAGACCATTAATTGGGAAATTATTGTCAAAATAAGTATTTAAATTGTCGTAGGTAAAAGTAGTGCGTAAATAATTAAGTGAATCGAGTATTCCATAAATAGATTATAGGTTATTCAATTTAATTGATTCAGAGTAAATAGTAAGTGATTTGATTTACCCTTGTAATTAATAATGTTTCTTATCCCTATAATTATCCAATAGCTGTTAGTAAAATTTGTTATGTGTTTTAATTAATCATAATATTGAGGCCCAGCTTAAATGTCACACACTAAGCTTTGACTGCTTAGTGTGGATGTGCCGTGGGGCCCACTATTAACCGGTAATTTTCCCTTTACCTTTTCCCAAAGCCCTTTCCCGTTGCCATTATTTATACGATGAAAAATTTATCCCTGCTCCGTTCATGTCCAACTACTGTAAAGGATTTATTGCTGCTCCGTTCACCTCCAACCACCCCGGTTTCCTGCATCAAAATTTTGGGCGCTATTTTATCCCTCTATTGCAGCCCATTTGCCACATAGCCTCTGCCTCACTGCCTCACTCCTCCGCAACGCCTCTCCTCTGTTGCTACTCAAAGCTTAGTGTAATTACAATTGGTAAAAGCATTACAAACGTTCTCAATAGAAAAAAGTAACTCAATATTTACTGAAATTAGAGAATATTAACTGCATAGAATGCACAAAATGTCTTTACACTGTAATTTGTAATTTGTATGTTGTGTTTTACAGAATCGCAGTGTCCTTTTTCTGGTATCATGGGGAATTTTTGAGACCCTTTGTCACCCAGTTGTAAAAGGTAAGAGTTTAGCACCCACTTTATAGAAATTTATTTTTCCCCTTTTTCGCCTAATATTCTTCATTACGGGCTGATCTTCTTACTATGGTGTTTATTGATTTTTTGTTTTGATTTCTTTTGAAATATTATATGTTTTTTTTTATGGTAAAGTTCATATATTTGTTAAAATCTGCAGACAGATCCACTTGTTGTATAAAAGGAAAGGTTTAGTTGAGAGTTTGTTTTTCTGGAAAAGCTTCTGATTTGAAATCATATAAAAGTTCTCAATATCTTGGCTAAGTAAAAAGGTTAACAGTAAGATAAAATAATATAAAGATTTTTTTTTTTAGGTTTTATTTTATAAGATAAGTATCTTTTTAAAGTTTTGTGTTATGTTTTTAGATTATTGTGTTCTTTTTTATCATAGCATATATTGTAGGGAATGTGATATATTCTAGCATGTTACTTCTCATTTTGAAAGGAGATATCCTAATAAAATAAAGTTTTTTAAGAAATTGTACAGCTAAGATTTGTAGAACAAACAAATGAAAATCCATTAGATGATTCACATAATGAAAAAGGAAGGATAAAACACATGTGAAAAATATTAATGAAGCTTTATTTTTCTATTCAAGATATAATTAATCAAATAATATTTCCTATGATATGTGGCAATGTTCATTCTAAGAAAAAATCAATAGTTAATGATTTCTTGATGGTGAAGATGTGACTAACAAACATGATATGGAGAAATTTTAAGAAATTTTATTCTTGAATTTTATGATGTAGTTTATATAGTAGAAATTTCTATAGATATCAAAACTATAAAAATAAATGAGTTCAGTAATTTTTATTTTACTATCAAATAAAGAATGAGAGTTATGAAAAGGCTAAAAACAAAAATGTTCCTCTAAAGAAAGCCTAAGAGGTAAAAGAAACAATTTTTCCAAGAAGCAAAGAAAAGTGAATCTCGAGATGACTTAACAATAAGGAAAATGAGCCTAAAGGTGAATCTAAAAAATTCAAGGAAGAGGTAATAGTTTAGAGGTAGAAGTAGTACCTTCAAAGAAAGAGGGAGACATAGGAATAATGTGAAAGATAATAATTGTGATGTAAAGAATATCAACACAACGTTAGTAGTTCCATCACTTAAAAAGAAGTTATTTGTTAGAAAAATATTATAACAAAATTATTAAGTGGCTTTTAATGAAGATGAGTGCATAACCAGATATAATTTTAAAAATTAATTTAGATGTTGCAAGAATATAAATTGTAGGTGATAGAATGTCTTTTCTCTATTTCACCCAAGGAAATAAAGCATTAAAAACTAGTGAAATTAACTAAAGCAAAATCTAGTAGCAAAGATATAGCCATCTTTGTTTTAGTCATTTACCTTTGCCTAGAAAAATATTAATGATTGAAGGATTACCTTTCATTGAAGATACAAAAGGAGAGTGTGAATAGTGTATTGTTGAAAAATAATTTTTAATTGATATATTAATAAGGGTTAAAAAATAGCTTGAGGTATTTCTTATATATTTGGTTTCATAGAAAAAAAAATTCTTTGAACAAGTCAAAATATAATAAAAGTACTCAAGAAAAACTTCGGCATACTTCCTACATAATAAATCAATACTATTTAATTAGTTTATAGGCTTTAAGAGGTTGGTTGATTATTAGAGTGATAATTACATTAATTTAATCACACTAGATAATAGAGTTGAATATAAATCAAATATATATTTAGATTTTTACAAAAATCATGAAATCAAGAGAATTTAGTACTTCGTACACCCTACAACAAAATGGAGTTTCCAAAAAAAAGAATATGACCATTTTCAAAATGAAAAGGAGTACGATGAAATTAAAAAATTGGATCAAAGTTTGTAGATAGGACTAGTATATATAATAGTACATATTCTAAATATGAGTCTTACAAAAGAATTTATAGGAGTGTCTCTAGAATAATAGTGGTTTGGAATTAAGTCAAAAGTTGACTATTTGAGGGTGTTTGAATGTGTTTCTTGTGTATGCATACCAAAAGAAAAAATACTATGTTTAATCATAAAGACAAAATACATTTTCCTTGGATATAGGTCAAAAATAAAACATAAATATTTTATGATCTAGTAGGTATGAAACAAGTGATAAGTAGAGATGTGATATTTAGTAAAGATGGCTCCAACTTCGGGTCCTTGTTCGCTTTTTGCACCCAGGCAGTGCGCTTAAATCCAATGGGTAACTTTATTGACTTTGGTAGGGTTTTCATATAATAATAGTCATTCAACATTACATTGAATGGCTTCATATCCTTGGAACCTTAAATGGAAGAGCCTTTAGAACACCAATAAATTGGCCAGTATTTGAATTTAAATAAATGGAAGAATAATTTATATAGATTGAATAATTATTAAAGAAATCTTAGTAAAATAAATATAAAAAAAATTATGTAAGGGATATCTAAAAGTGAAATCTTGAAAGGGAATCTTAAAATTTCGAAAAACCTCTATATTGTATCATAAATTTATAGGGCTTTTCAAACTCTTTTACATAAAAATAAGTTTGTGAGAACATTCTATCCAAAAACATTGATTTTCTGAACCTTCTCATTCCTTTGAAATGTGTGTGATGGTTGTGTATTTGAGTGTACTTTTCTTTTAATTCATTTTTTTGAATGTGGGCCAATGTTTCCCTCCCTTACTAGTCATTATATGTAAACTAAAGGACAATTTCAAATTGCACACTAGCACATGATGTTTTCAAGGACTAATCATAATTCATTTTGATTATCTAGGATAATCATGAGAGCATTCATTATCCTACATCATCATTCTAGGCATACTACATACTTTCTTATTTCCTTAAATTATTATTCAAAGCCACTGAATTAGTCCACCTAGGGGCTTGATTATAAGAGAATAAATCCTTGTGTAACAAGCTCCTAAATGGTGTCTATAAACACAATCTCACTTCAAACATCTAGGTACAATGAGGTGAGTCCAATTTAATACATTCAAAAATTCCTTATTAATTGATCTCCATCAATCTAATTTTAATTTTATACACATAATCAATTCCACAAGTGTAAAGATCAATTTTGCAAGCATGTATTTAAACCAAAGAAAAATTTAATATATTTTAAAATACTAAAGAAGTTATCTAAATAGTCCTTCTCCCACCCATCCAATAGTCATGATTAGAGTTTCCTACCTACCAAGAACTATCTACTCCATTCAAAACATAAATGTGACACCCGATCTGTCTATATTGGTGAGGGTAGTTTATATGCGCAATGCAGGCAAGGAAATGCAGAAAAAGTCATGGAATAGCAAGGACAAGACACCACATGAAATCACAAGAGAAGCCATGGAGTACCACGTGTCTTTTAGGGTTATAAGAAAGCTGAAAAAGTGGGTTGTTTGATCTATTTATATTTCTCTCTACTATTTCTATTTTTGGTTTAACTATTAATATTACTATTTATTTTATCTCTAGAAATCAACATTTGACACCAAAGTGGATTGTTTGATCTATTTAATAAGAAGGGTGTGCCTTGCCTAGTAGAGAGGAAAGAAATATACCAATACTAAAAATATAGTTTTACAATTGAATAGGAGAAGTTGTGAAGAGAGTAGAATACTTCATTTTAGAGTATCATCTTGTTTGAAGGTAAAAAAAATAGGCTTTATGAAAGATAAATTAATTATTTTCTTTTCTTTTCTTCTTTGATTTCAAGATATGTCATCTACTTGTAGTGATTTAAATTTATCTCAGCCCTATATTTTTTTTGCAAATGTGAAAATTATGATTTTTTGAGTACTAAAATGAAGATATCATTTCTCAAGATTGTGGGATTTAGTTGAAAGTGGTTACTCAAAACTTGCATGTGCACAGGTTCTTGCCACAATGGAGTGAAGTAATAACTATGCCAAAGTGTTATGTTGCAATGACTATCTCCTTCCTTGGTGACAATTTACTTTATATATTTGACAAGATTTTGTATTTAAATAGATTCTCCCATCTTTATGGTAGTCTTTATGAATAAAATATTGAGACCTTGATGACAATGCTTCAATGGTATGGGATTATTAATGGAGATGATTGTCATATGTATGACTAGGTGCATGGAATTCATCATGATAATACCTCTCTTATTTATGGTAGTCATTGAGGTAATAATGATTATCAATATGTTTAGAGGTCAATGTTAGAGTTTGAGGGTAGCAAGGTCTCAAGTGCCATGATTATCATTGATACTGATAATACAAATCTCCCCTTAATAAGGTAAGACATTATAGTAGTTCCATAATAATTTGTATACTTCTTGAATATTATTGGTTACCATGATGCTTTTGACTTGAGAAGACACATATAACACAACATACGATAATATTATTTCTAAGATTAAGGATAGTGATGATTGTCATGACCATATGAGTAGTTGTGTCTATTATGATTATGGTTATAGAATATACTTGGGATATTGTGTTGTGTAGTTTGTATAAGGCTAATGCATTAAGACTCATTGAATGGAGTCCCTTCATTGTCTTTCTAATACCATGATTTTCATCACTCATGTAATTGTCCTCATTTATATGTCTTCCAAATTTTATCATAAATTTTTCATAGATTTTAATGATACCATGTGACTCGGGGACTTCCTTAAAAGGAAAAGGACTATCCATAGTAGTATTATGGTATTGGCTAACAACCCAACTTCCTTCCTTTCTTGTAATATTATTTAGGATGGTTTTATAACAATCAATGAGAAAATGAGCTACAAGTCTATGCTCTAAGGTACATAACAATAATGAATATTACTATTTCTTGGCATCCTTCATTACTGGTATGAGGGCCTTATCATCGAAAAAAAGGCTAGTTTGTAATTTCACACTGAATAAAATAAAAAAATAAAGCATAATACTAAAATGATATAATTTTTTTAGGAATCTAACAAAAATTAAGCCCTTGTAATTCTGTCTTTGCCAATGGTTGAAGAGGTATGCATCTACAACTTATTCTTTCTTGATTTCTTAAAATATCAAGAAAAAAAAAGATGTTTTAAAAACATTTCCATATTCCAACACCAATTACACAATAAAAATATATTTTTCTCTTAAATGCAACAACTATAGAGGGAGTTTGATATCATACATCACATGTGTTGAACCTTTTTGTAGGTGTTAGGCATCAATTAATTTTCTCATATACATGGCTTTACTAAGGGTTACGACTCCGACTAGACAACTATGGATTTGTCATGAGAGTTAGGTGAGGGTTACTAGTGGTGCATTCAAGGTACATCATGCATCCAATTGTCTTTGTTCAAACCTTCATTATAAACTACCTTCTTGTCATCCTTAGATTTAAATTATTAGAACCAAATGTTATTTTGAAATATAATAAAGAGTTTCAATGCTTCAAGGAGGGCTTGTAAAAGTTGTAGGTACTATAGAATAGCTTCCAAGCTATTTCCCAAACTATTTAATGGTTTTGTGAGAGTTTTTAGGGGTTAGTCTCATGGTGAGTTCCTAGAGATTTTTCTAATGTATGAATGATAGTAACATAGCATAAAATTACCATGATTACAATCTCAACACTCAAATTCTCTAATTTCAATCATCTTTGCCACAATTATGTGAGATCAAGTAGGATATTTGCTAGTTTAAAATACATTTTATGGATATTTACTCATATATATATATATTCTATTGTTATAGATCATAAAAACCTAACTTGATTAATTTTAGAAGCTTTCCCAATTTGAGGATAAAGAGAGTGCATAGTACAAATGTTATATTTTTTAAATTGGTGAAGAGATTTAAATAGTGTCATACAAGTTACTTTAAGTTTCAACAATTGGGTAATTCAACTTGAGGGTTTAGGATTAAACATACAAATGCACATAACTAAATGAGAAGCAATGAAAACCCATTCATGATAACTTTCCTTGACAAATTCAAACCCATTAATACATTTGAGAACTTTCTTTCCAAGCACAAAGAAAGGAAATTGTTAAAAACTATTTTTAACACTCTTAAACACATTCATGACAAGAATCATTTCATCTCTAACCCATAACAATGAAATGAAAAAGCAAGTAGTGGAGACAAGCTCTGACACATATGGAAGGCTCTTAGAAAATCATACATGTACTTTGTTAAGAGCACATGGACTTGAAAGACCTTCCAAAATCATACACATGAAAATATTTAATATGAATGGCCAACTAGTGCTTTCTAGAAGCCTTTAGATTATTTTGAACATGTCTACTATTATCCGTAAGTCAAAATTTCTATCCAAATGAAAGAAAAATCATTTTATGACATGTTACTAAAATTTAATATCCATACAAATCCTATTGTGTGTTTTTTATATTGAAATTAACCAAATCATGTCATATTAAATTTTAATATTCATTATCGATTTAACTTTTATAATCATTGCCAACATCGACATTCAATATCCTTAGGATCTTTACCTCTAATTTTGACAATGGGTATAATTGAAATAATTTAACCTCTGCATGTTTTGAATGGTTATCAAACATGTCTAGAATTTCTACCAAGCGTGTTATATCATGTGTGGACATATTTAGTTAGATTCTAACATTTTTGTTTGTCTACTAGATGGACATTGATAGGTCTCGCATCATGGATGAAGACATTCAACACCCCCCCAGGGGGAAGTTCTCCTACAAAGACCTGTCATGGGAGACATATATCCTGAAAGGCTCACAGTTGCTTTTAGATTGGATTGAGAATGATAGATTAAATGAATTTATTGAGGTAGAGAGTTCAAGGGACTCCTACCCAACTCAATTTTACAAGAGTCACAAAAGGGAACCCACTCCTAATACAAAACCTAGGATTAATAGTCATTTGAAATACATGTAAGAATCATATGCTAACTACAAATGTTTATACAGTTTACTATTGTGCAGTGCAAGATTGTCTCTAATAATTTGTCAACTGTATTTATTAATAGTTTGAAGATTATTTATGATTTCTATAGGTATTGGTGTGCGTATGGACCAGATGACTCTAGGGAAAAAGATGCAACACCTTTTGATCCTTCGTCAATTCCCAAATTAGGGAAAGGTAGTAGACCTGGTCGTAAACATACACAACGTGGTTGTACCTGTCATTTTAGCATATGAATCATGGTTCGTAGGCCAAACCATGTTTTGATATGGTACCACCAAGTTGAACATGTTGACAATGAAGGCATACCTTGCACCATATATTAGCAAACAATTACATCAATGGGTGGAGTCATTATTATTGCTTGGCATGCCTGCAGATGCAATGCATAAAAAACATAAGCAAATGGTGCATGAGAAGATGACCATGTTTGAGGGTCAATCTTCTAGGGATGATTTTCTTACCATGGATGACATTGCAAATATTGATCGCAAAATTAAGACATCAAGCTACATGTTTGATAGTAATGATGCTCTTTCAGTGTAACAATGGGTTTTGGAAAACCCTAAAAAGTGGTTTGCATATCAAGAGTATAGTGCCATTTCTGTTGATGGAGATGGGAAAATCCCATTTGTTTTGGGAATTCAATTACTAGAGCAACTTGACTGGATGATTCAATATGGCCACAACAACATATTGGCCATGGATTGTACATTTGGTACTAATGCAATGAAGGTACGTTGTGTATTCTTTAGTAGTTTTGAATTGAAAATGTTTACAATCAAATAAAAAATAGTATTGATATATTGTACCTTATGTCATATGATAGTTTCAATTGTATACAATTCTTGCATTCGATTCAAAGCATATGGGGGTGCCTGTGGCATGGGTCATTATGTCCAGGTCTTGTGCATATGATATTGCATATTGGATGCACATTCTTCTCCAATGGGTTCACTTGAATAATATTGATTGGAGACTAAACGCATTCATGGTGGATGATGTAGTTGCTGAGATCAAAGCTATCAAGTGTTTTATTTTTCATTAAAACTTTGTACGTTTTTGTAAATATTTTAATACATCACATGTAAGAATATTAAATATTGAGTAAAATTATTCATGATGCAGAGAAGTGTTTCAGTGTGATGTATATCTATGCTCTTGGCATGTTAGACGTGTGTGGTTGAAGAACTTGATCGCAAAGGTCAAAGATAATGTAGACAGATGAGAGATGTTTGATAGACTTGGATATATTATGCATCATTCAATAGATGAGGATTCTGCAAGGAATGAGGTTCACAAATTTATTGAAGACTTTAAATATACACAATCGTCATTCATTGAATATTTTAAGGGACGATGGTCTAACAGAATGAGTATGTGGGCTAGATGTTGCCATACACTAAAGCATGCAGGGCAAGAGACAAATGGTGCCATAGAGTCCTACCACTCACACCTAAAGAGACGATTCTTGAAAACATTCGAGCGTGCTGCAAATCGTCGTGTTGATTGGTTGGTACATCAACTAACAACACATGTTTATGTCTATTATTGGTGGGTGCAAGTTAGCAAGAAACATGGTTTCTATAGGAACTTTGATATGGAGAAGATTGAAAACACATCTTGGGTTCGAGCCTTGCAAATTCTAGATGATCATGTTACATTCAATGACGCCGATGATCGCATAGCATGGGTGACAAGTGAAAGCAATCCTTGTTTTCGATATGAGGTGTATAGATCCTCACCTGATCTATGTATGTGCTCTTGCAACTTCTCAATGCAAGGATACATGTGCAAGCATGTGATCAAAGTGAACTTGATGAGGGAGAGACGACATCTATCTAACAACTTGCATGAAGACCTTGATAATATTGCTAATACATTTGATTATATAGAAGATGGATGCACCACCAATGTCTCTAATCATTTGGTAGTTGAAAAAAATAATTATTTTATTCTATTGATTATCATTCTTTGCAAAAAAAATTGTTTTAAATGTGTTGCAATGTCAATGTAGGAAATTGATGAATTTGATGGGATTAGATGTAATGAAAAATGCCATCTCTTGGAGGATTATTCTGTACATACACAAGTGACATTATAACCACATTTTTCTCATTCCAATTCATGTTAGTTTGATTAGTAATTTTTAAAATATTTCTATTTTTGTTTGTAGACTATTGACAACAGAGATGGAGATGTAGCAATAGAAAATAAGTTGCAACTAACAGACATGTTTCAAGGAATTTTGACTCACACATCTGATTTGGCAACACTTACTTTCATTGAGAAGATTTTAAAGGACGTATCAAACAAGGTCAAAAGTAGACACGTCTCATTGCAGCTCGGATTAGACCATCCAAGTGTGCATCCATTTCGCCCTGTACAAGATGGATTTGGTCACACTCTTCATCGACAAAAAGACTTGATTGAATGCATGAATGTGAGGAGAAGGCCGAGTATCTCTAGCAAAACACCTAATTTTCCACAAATGCCATGAAATCTTAAGCGTCAAAATTGGTTTGATGATCTTGATAGGGAAAATGAACAAGAAAAGGATCATAACCAGTACAATGAACGTAATCTTGACATGGTTGACAACACAAAATTTGAAAGCATGCAAGATACTATTGCAAGAACACATGATTTTATTGAGAACACATAGGATAGTGTCATCATACTCAAGTTTAGTTGTGTAGTAGAAGCATTTTTAAGATTTAGGAATGCCATAATTTTATTTTGAATGTTACAAACATAACTGAAATGTTTGTCAATTTCCAATTAGTTGAACTGGGGGACATGGAAAACTATTATGGTGAATCATGATCTATTTATAAAATTATTTTATTTTTGATGTACTAGAGTTAAGTTATATCAAATGCATAAAACAAGAAACTATGTATCAATTCAAATCCATTCATGGGAACATGTCTAATATGAATAAACAACTAGGGCTTCTAGAAGCCTTTAATTTATTTTGAACATATCTAATATTATCCATAAGTCAAAATTTATATTCATATGAAAGAAAAATAGTTAAATATGATGTTACTAAAGTTTAATATTCATACAAATCTAGTTGTGAATTTTACAATCATTGCCCACATTGACATTTGAAATACTTGGGATCTTTACCTATAATTTCTTAGTTCTTTTTTGTGTCTAACCTACTTTTATTATTTCCAACAAGCTACCATATTGTGTTCTCTATGCAAATTCTAAAATTTTTCTTGCTATCAATTTTTTAAATCTAGGTAGTAGTTGGTGAGTTAATTATAAAATGTTTCATATGGCTGAAGCCAACTAAAGAGAACAATGTCTAGGCCATTAGTTCCATTGACTTTTTTATGATATCCAATTGTAATTCTCTAAATTTTATATATTAAATCTCTTTTGTATGACAATTCCATTATTAATATATGAGAGTTTATAAAAGGATGTCTTTCCCTTTTCATTGCAAAATTGAGTACATATAATGTCAAAATTTCTTTAAGTATTATAAGATAAACCTTCTAATAGTTAGATATGTAGGGAGATTGTATAAATTGCCCACATATCTATAAAGCTTGATGATTATACTAGCGTTTCCAAAGAACTAGTCACCTTTTTTGGTAGTTTTGATGATTTGGTAGGATTTTATAGTACTTGAATGGTTTGGTCTTTGATGAGGTTGATAGAGGGTATGAGGAACCATTTTGTATATTTGAATTAGCATGAGGTCCTATGTAGATATGGAGTCTATACGATCACTAGGTGATATCCAGGTATTCTATGACAAAGCTCAAGGTTAAGGTAAGGATATAAGAGTTAATATTTATTGATGAAAAATCATATGTATTAGGATTGAAGGGTACTTGAAATTCTTATTAATTTTGAAATACTTTAGTTGCATGATTAAATTTGATCATCTAGGAAACCAAACCTATCTATAAGAGTTCTCTTAGTGATGTTTTAAAGAGTATGTTCACTATTGTTAATTATATGTTTGATACAATTTGCATGTACAACATTATTGAAGAAATAATGAACCATTTGCACATAATTTCAACTCCCTTTATCAAAAGTTCATAATTTGTAAGTCAATTTTAAAAACTTTAATAACATGTATTTGGTTAAAATTTGGTAGCATATATGAAGTTTTTTAAAATGTTTGACAACATATATCTTTTGGTATAAAAATGTGAAAGCTAATAACTTTTTTGATGTAGGTGATCAATATGTCACATAATGCGCATAAATGGGTATCTGATTGGTTGTCCAACTATCACTACCATCTTCCATGGAATGTCATCCTTCGTATAGAGGAATTGGGTGTCCCCCATTGGTTGATAGACAAGATGGTGAATAGAATTAACACAAATGGGCCAAGGATTAGTCTAAGCTTTCATGATAAATGGCTGACTATATGCATCCCCTTGTTATGTATGAATGAGCACACATGATTTTCAAAATAAGAGTGTTGAATGTAAAGTTGGCTGCATGTGTACATACATGTCTTGAAAGTATATGTGAAACTCTAATTTTGATATCTAAATATTTAATATGGAGAATAGGACATGATGATTAGAATTTACATTATAATCTCTCTATGAAAATTTATCTTAATAGTATCTCTCTATGTTTCACAATAACTAAAGTACAAGGTTAAAAAAACGTATATGTATATTTCCTATTACATCTAACAAAGCTCTTTTATCCTTTATCCTTTGATGGATGTCCATACCCTATTACAAACCTCCCATTTTGGCATAGGTAGGGAGGATATTGGCAAAGCTTGTGGAGTCTTGTTTTAAACCTATCAATTGCATTTGCTTGAAAGTTTATAAAGCCTTTTCAACAAATCCATTTTGTGCATATCTTGCAATCAAGGCATTCCATGAGAGGACATTTCTTTGAGGAATTCTATCAGACAATTCATGTACTTTTTCTATGCTTAGACATTTTAGATGTCTTGCCATAATGGTATTCCATGAGATGACATCTTTGAGGCATTATGTGAAACAATTCATGTTCCTTGTCTATGCTTCCATGTCTACCTGGGCAGTTACACATGCCTTGTCTATGCTTCCACATTTCGCATACATGTCTACCTGATAGTTATAGCCACAACATTTGACAAACTTCTATCCTTACAAAAATCCCCCTTCCACTATGCTTTGATGGATTTCCATACCCTGCTCCCATTTTTGCACTTGAGTAGGGAGGGTACTTACAAAGGTTATGAAATTTGGCTTTGCACCTGCCAATTGCATTTTCTTGAAAGTTTCAATATCCTTTTTAATGATTCCATTTTGTGCATATCCTGCAATCATGGAATTCCATGAGATGACATCTCTTTAAGGCATTCTATCAAACACTTCATGTGCCTTGTCTATTCTTCCATATTTTGCATACATGTCTACTAGATACCATTTTTGGCTCTAATATTTGACAAAAATCATCTTTCCATTATGCTTTGATGGATGTTCATGTTATGTTCCAAAGCTCCCATTTTGGCACAGGCAGGGAGGATGCTGGTAAAGGTTGTTCAATTTGGCTTTACAGCTGCCAATTGCATTTTCCATAATAGCATTCCATGAGATAACATCTCTGAGGCATTATGTCAAAAGTTCACGTGCCTTGTCTATTCTTCCATTTCTAACTGGGCAGTTACACATGCATTGTCTGATTCTATTTCTAACTAGGCAGTTAGACATCCCCTGTCTGTGCTTCCATTTTTAACTAAGCAGTTACACATGCCTTGTCTATGCTTCCACATTTTGGATACATGTCTAGCTGGGCAGTTATAGCCACAACATTTGAGAAAATTCTTGTATCCTTACAAAAATCTCCCTTCCACTATGCTTTGATGGATGTCCATACACCTGCTCCCATTTTGGCATAGGTAGGGAGGATACTGTGTGAGATTAGTTGTGCTAGAACTGAACTATGCTAAGATTAAATACCTGCAAACACATTGTGGTTTTAGAAAACTTCTCTGAGATCTTGTATAAGTTGATACTCACATTGCTGCTCTTTTTTCAATTTAGTGCACAAGGCTTGCAAATTTTCATCTGCCACTCCCTCCTCTTTCAACTCATGCACTTCACCCTTAATGTTGATTGAATGAGCGTATAAAATGGAAAAAATAACATGTGAGAGTATATAACTGGAAGCCTATATATAAAAGATAACTGGAAAAAAAAAACACTTGTTGTCCATACACCTGCTCCCATTTTGGCACAGGTAGGGAGGATACTGACAAAGGTTGTGAAATGTGGCTTTACACCTGCCAATTGTATTTGCTTGAAAGTTTCAATAGCCTTTTTAATAAATCCATTTTCTGCATATACTGAAATCATGGAATTCCATGAGATGACATCTCTTTGAGGCATTCTGTCCAACAGTTCACGTGCTTTGTCCATTCTTCCACATTTTGCATACATGTCTACCACAACATTTCTAACTATAATATCTGACAAAAATCCTCTTTCCATTATGCTTTGATGGATGTCCATGCCCTGTTCCAAGTGCCTTGTCTGTTCTTCCACATTTTACATACATGTCTACCAGGTGAGTTGCAATCTATTTTGTGAATATCCTGCAATCATGACATTCCATGAGAACACGTTACTTCGAGGAATTTTGTTTAACAATTCACATGCCTTGTCTATGCTTCTGCATATGCAATCATGGCAATCTATGAAACCACATTTCTTAGAGATATTCTATTAAACCGTTCACGGGGACTTGTCTATCCTTCCACATTTTGCATACATGTCTACCAGGATAGTTGCAACTACAACATCTAACAAAAACCGTCAGCCAAAATTGTCTGTTCTTCACCCTTCAACGGATGTCCATACCCTGTTCCAAACGTCCCATTTTTGCACAGGCAGGGAGGCTGCTGGAAAAGGTTTTGGAGTCTGGAAAATTCTTTTTAAATAAATCCATTTTGCGTATATCCTGCAATCCTGGAATTCCATGAGATCACATTTCTTTAAGGAATCCCTGCGAATAGTTCACGTGCTGCGGCCCGTCAAAACCCTACTTCCACGAACAACAACCTTGTAAACCGGGAACGGCGAACGGTAATGGCAGATGGATCCTTCCAAACGGTGGTCGCCAACGGGAATGGAAAAAAAAAAGGCAACGGGAAAGGCCTCTCGGCAAAAGTTAAAATGGCACGGGAATGACCGGTTAAGAGGGGGCCTCACCGCACGTCCACACGAAGCAGTCAAAGCTTAGTGTGTGACACTTAATCCTGACCTAATATTGATGATATTTTTATTGTCAAGTATGATTATTTGGGGTAAATAGTCCTTTATTTGAATTATGGGGTTAAGTGAAAATGTGTGATTGGAATAAGGATCATATTATTGGGAATTTTGTGTAGTCATAGTACTATGTTTAATGGATTATATGTAGTAATGAGTCTTGATGGTAGAATTGATAGTTTTGTGACTATTAAGTGGGTATCTTTGGACAAGTTATTGTAGGTTGGTCCTCAGAGGCCTAGGAGGGAGTATATCTATATATTGGCCCCTATGATCATTAACCTTGGTAGTGGTGTTAGTGTCATAAGTAATGTCGTTTGTCTGTTGGATGAGGGACCTAGTGCTATCTCCTCGCACGGGGGGTGGAACTTTGGATTCCATATGGTCGGGTGGAATGTGCATATCTCTCGATTGGGTTCCCTTGTGGTGGGTTGTGTTCGTGGTGACTATTCATGTTGTTGTGGAGCTCTACACTTATCCCAATTTGTGGGGACTATCTCCTTGTACTTGTGTTGTACTATAAACAGTTGTATCATGTATCGTACTCAGGTGTAAATATTCTTCCCCATTGATCTTAGGGAAGCACCGTTGTAATGATGTGATGTTGTAATTAGTTGTGAACTCTCTCTTATAATGGATAATGTGAGTAATGTTCATTGCATATGTTAGTTATTTGAAATGATCTTTGATGTTGTGAAATTGATGACATGCAATGGACGTTCATTGTTGTTGGGTATATCATGTGATGGTTTTAAGTACTCTTTTATATTTGAAAAATCATTTTTTTTAATGGGTTACTCCTTGTTAGTTTGGTTAATGGGAATTCTAATAGCACAGTTACAAAACCTTAGAGGAATTAGTTGTAGATTTATGTTTGCAATTATTCTGCAAACTTTGGTATGCTGCATTTCAAAAAAAAAAATTGTTCCACTTTAGGTGTGTTAGTGTGTTGTCCTCTAGGGTTTCATGGTAGGGCATTATAGGTAAAATATTTACTTAGTTATGAAATCTAATTGTGTCCAATCCATTTAAAGTTATTATATTTTATGATTTATAGTTCTTAAATGATGTAAAGGATTTTCTTATAATAGAATTTGGATATAATGGGAATAATTATTTAACCTATTTTGTAAAATTGGCTATTGAAATATGTATATTTGTTGACTCACTGTTTAGAGAAGAGAAATTTAAAATTGATAAATTTATATATGGGTTAGTAAATGTAATTAAATTAGGAAATTGTTTTAAATAATCAGAATAAAATATTTCACTGCAAATTGTGTTATAACTAGTTAGTATGGTAGAGTTTAGCTTACTCAATGGATTTATGGTAAGTGGAATTTATTAATATTAAATTGATTTTATGAGATTTGATTTAATTTTTTTTTATAATTAAAGAATTGAACATTGAAGTTAGATTATTGTTATTAAGTAAATAATCCTTTCGCAACTTTATATGTTCTTATTGAGTTAGTCTATTTGTCAAATTGGATAGGAATGTATAAACAAGTGGAGTATCAAATATGCTTTAAGTTTCATTACATGAAATTGTGTTGAGAGATTAAAGTTTTATTTTTACGTTCCCATGATTGATTGTATTTTCTATTGTATTATTTTTTTTTTTGACGAGTTTATATGCTAAGCCATGCTGTGAGTTTCTTTGGGAACCCGAAGTATTTGCGTACCCTTCAGTTGGGAGTATATGATAGTTGATGTTATAGGCTTCCAGAGGCAATGGGAAACCTATTTTTGTGTGGATTTCCATGGTTGATCTTTATGAGTTGTTGGTTGCATTTTTGGATTTTTCTCATGTGGGTGTTACCTTGATCCATTGTGTTTCCTTTTTGTTATGGTTGTTTGGCGAGATGGTCCATGCCTCACATTTGTACTCAAACTGGTGATTTTGGCATTTTATGTTTGGTACACCCCTTGTTGTTGTAAGTTTTGTTATAGAACTAATGGGGAGGGTGGCTCTTCATGGGGGCCGACATACAAAGGGGTAGCCTGGATAACCCATGGAAGAGTTGGTTTAATAAGTGAAAACCTAATAAAATAAATTAGTGGGATGGGTAGGTACACATTAATTAAAGACAATAAGATACCTCGTCCATGCCGTTAGTGCTTTTGTAGACTAAGGGTGGGCTAAGAAGGCCATGGTCAGAAATATTTCTACCTCATCCTCATGAGAGGCTAGTGGTCCCACACGAGTCACCCTATGGGGCCGACGCCTAGTGCGAGGTAGCTAGGATAACCATAGATGGGGGCCGATGCCTAGTGAGAGGCAGCCATGATAAGCCATGATAGGACCATGTGATGGCACTCTCCCATAGTATCCCTTGTCTTTGCCTTTGTATGCCTCTGGAAGCAGTCACCTTGTAAGTAGTCATTGAGATTGTTGTTTGTTATGTTCTGGTTGCTCTTTTGTGGTTTGGTCTTGTGGTCATTCTGCTCGATTATCTTGGTCGTGGGTCTTTCTTGTCAACTCCTAGCATGGGGGGTGGACCTTCGAGTCCATGTGGTCAGGTGGAACGTGCTTTGCACCCATTGGGTTCCTAGTCAGTGTTCACGAAGCATGAAATTCACGTCGTAGTAGAGGATCCAGAGCTTCACCATAGTTCAATTATATCATGTTCAATTTTGTATTACTCTAGTATTTGATGTATCTTTCCCACTATGTGTTGTGAAGCACGGATGTGCATATGTACCCCTGAAATGATGTAATGTACTCCTGAAATGGATGTAATGTAATATTTTACCTTTGTATCCCTTATGTGGTTAATGATTCATGGTAGCCCTTATTTGATGTGCTGTCTCTGTGGAAATATGCTCCATTGAATTCACGTGATGATATTATGTTTATGATTATTGGGAATAAGTTAATCTTGTTTATATTGAGTTTTCCTATGTGGATGTTTCTTATTGATGGATCATAATGGATGTATGATTGTTGTAAATGTAAGCTATATCATGTTTTATAATGTAATCTTGGTATTCATTCGCTATCATTATGGTATGAGTTTAGGTTTCGTAATGCAATCCCGTGTACCCCAGAGGACGTAGTTGTTATTGTAAATGTATAATTTCTTTTCATGTCATGTATGTTCATATTCATCTTATGCAATGTTCTTTCAAAAAAAAATGTACGGTAATTTGTGAGTTTTAGTTGTCCTTTGGGGTTCGCACAACGGGGCATTATATGAGAAATAATATCTAAAGAAGACAAGGTTGATACAACTTCATTGAAGTTGTCATAAAAAAGAAGATTGATGTCCTCAATGTGTGCTTCCATGTCACCAATTCCGGACTCTACGAAAAGACATGAAATGTTAGGTAGATATGCATCTCAATCAACAATTCTAGGAAGACTAATATCCTATTGCAAAGAAGTGCTAGAAGCTCTCGAAGAAGCGACTTTGAAATCCAATGAAGCAACAGGTGATGATGGGGTCTCAAAGTAAGTCATCTGACTACCATGTACATACCCAACATATGATGTCTCACAATATATCTTAGTGAGATGAGATTTTTCTGCAAGTGCTTTATAATGATCATTTAGAGCATTTGTAGTATCAAGAAGACGTTGTCTTAGTTCATGAATTCACGATATTGACATTCTTCTATTGTATGCCTTTTCATCCCACAATATGGACATTTGAGTTTCCATTTATTATGAGGTTTTTGAATTATACTCATATGGAAGGGATTGTGCATGAGAGACATGATAAAAAATATAGCACTATACAAACTAGTAAAAAATATTTTACCCCCCGAAACTGTTGAATGAGAGACCCCCCTAGATTTTGGCACTTTATAACTTAATGCATTTTACAAAATAAATTTTACCAATGCATGGAGAAAGAAAAACCATTCACTTTTGTGAAAAATGGTACTCAATTTTGAGCTACCGAGCAAAAGTTATTAAACAGTTAATTTCATGCAAAAAAGGCCTAATTTAATTAATTGCACTTTGAAAAGCAAAAAGTAAACCTATTCAAGAGGTGAATATGGGATTCCAAATACTTTATGGAATTAGAGAGAAGTGAAAAATGCAAAGGGTTTGATTTGACTAACTTAATTGAGCAATCATGCATCACCAATCTAAAGGGGGGGAATTGGCCTCCTACCAATCTGGGCCTCACCCTTCGTCCTCGACGGACAATTAATATGTTAACTTTATATGTTAACATGATATTGTGACTTTGAAAAGTCACATAATCAAGGTCCAATTACAATTGTCCAAATTTAAATAACCTCCCACACTAAATGCCAAAATTAAAATTTATCAACAAATGACAATAACAAATGTTGAAACAAGAGCAGCTATTGGAGGACATATAAGAGTCCAAATAGGACTGTCTAGAGTAGGAGCTGGCTAATCGAATGAGTCAAGAGCCATGGTAGGTGATAAGATCAAGAAGGCGCACCTTTGTTGTTAACTACCTCCATAGACTTGGTCTTTACAAAGATCTTTGTGTTTCAGACTTTCCTCCAAATCGGGGCTTCTAAAGTTCAATCGCTACCTCAAATACGGGTCAATGATGGTCGAGCAATTTGTTTGGAGAATGGAAGTTTTGAATTTGCAACTCTCTTAACCTCTCTTCACTTCTATCAGCGACTTTTGCTGCTCTGAGTGTGGACATTCATCCTATGTTCATTGGAGACTCCACAATGGGGAAATCACAGATCCTTTCCCGGTTTGCTAGAAACGAGTTCAGCTTAGACTCAAAAGCCACCATTGGAGTAGAGTTTCAAACCAGGACTATTGACCACAAATCTGTCAAAGCGCAGATATGGGACACCGCTGGCCAAGAAAGATACAGAGCGGTGACAAGTGCTTACTACAGAGGGGCTGTTGGGGCTTTTTATGCTATGAAAAATGCCAAATTTGATGGATGCATAGAGAATTGAAATTGGCGACTGCTATTGTGGAAGGCGTAGCAAATTGTGAGGCCGATTTAAGCTCTTCTCATGCCCCAAAAATAGTAAGATATGAATATTGGAAGGCTGAGGTCTGTGTGTCGATCTTGCAAGAATGCACTATACCATCCACGTAGGTTCCTTAGCGCCTAGCTGTGTTGAACATGCAACAACATGCAAATGGAGGGGCACAGGTGGAGTAATATCAGATGCCAACAATGAGCTGGTCTCCAAAAATGAACCCTATGAAACAGATTTAGGAGGAGAAAATAGGAAACAAATATGGTGCCAAGTATTGCACAATCCACCTGAATGTACGTGGCCTGCAGCTCAATGCTAAGTCACGCCCTATAATGATGTTCATGTAGCCTCCAAAACAGAACACTAATGCTCCAAAATAGAGAGCTAGATATCAAAAATCATGATCATGGGCCTGGAAAACAAAACGGCTCAAAGAACAGTCGTGAGTTGAAAAACATGATCACAACCTCCAATGATGCGCTTCCTCTAGATTCTCATGTATCTGTAGAATACAATGGAGATTTGGATGTCGATCTGCCTCCATTGAGATTAAATGATCCTTCTGATATTGCATGCAAGAAATATGCTGCCTATGATAGTCAGCAATGGCAATGTGGTCGCTAGTGTGGACAACTTAGGGGTGGGGTCGATTGAAACTCCCTGTAGATTATTAACTGACAAAGAAACAAACTAAATGCAATGAAATTATTCACCTAGAGGCTTGAAACTATATCCTTCTAGCTCTGATACCATATAGGAAATTAGGAGGATCAAGGAAATTAGAAACAAGCACAAATGAACAATGAATAGAATTGTATTAGTTGAATGAAGAGCTCATACCATCAATATATAGCAGAGAGGTAAGCAATGTTGGCAGGAAGGGGGGAAACAATACAAAAACCACAGATGCTGTGCTGTAATAGATTCAAGGATAGAACAAAAAATAGAAAACACATAGGATTTTCACAGAGACAACATAAAATGACACACATAAATTTGCAAATTTATATATTCCACATTTGCTTTCACAAAATTGCAAAAACTCAGAGTACATGCTCTGTTTTCACTTCAAAATAAAACATAAACAATTTGGACTATTGTCCAATACAATGGTGCTACACTCACACCTAAATTGCTACTTATTGCAGTGCTGAAACTACTTTTGTTAAACTGTTGCTCTGCTGTATCTAGTTGCTCCATCTGATAAACATTCCCTTATGCTTTCTCCTTGTTCAGTGTTAAACATTCCTTCTGTTGCTGCAAAGTCTTCCAATCCCAAAACTCAACTCTTCTTCTACTGTTGCAGGGTATTCTCAAATTACAAAAACTTAACTACTTGCTAAAACCTACGGTGGCATTCCTTTTGTCTTCATTTGCTTGTTCAAAATTTGAAATTCAATTTAACCTACCAAATTTATTGCTAGCAGGTAGCAGTTGAAGGTATACGTTGGGGTAGTTTGAGGAGATCCCCAAAATTCTAACATGGGGGCAGAAAATCCTCTGACTGAGGATTAATTAAATATTTCCAACACTCCCCCTTAATCCGAAGTTAGTTGTCATTCTGCTGTTTCCTTTCGGAGCTGATCTCCGAAGCTATCCATAATGCCAAGCCTATCTCTTAGGTGTTCAAAGCTGTCTCTTGGTAGTGCCTTGGTGAAGATATCAGCAAGCTGTTCTTCAGATCTACAATACTGCAATTTAATCTCACCTTGTTTCACCAATTCCCTTATGAAATGATATCAGATCTTGATGTGTTTGCTGCATCCATGGAAGACTGAATTCTTTGTCATCTAGCTATTGAGGAAACATTGTCACAATGTATGACTTTGCTGTCTTCTTGCTGTTCCTTCAAATATGCAAGGATTCTCCTCAACCAAATAGCCTAACACGCTACTGCATTTGTTGCAATGTACTCAACTTCTGCTGTGCTGAGAGAGACAATAGGCTGCTTCTTGGATTCCCATGAAATTGCACTCGATCCCATGTGGAACACATATCCTGATGTGCTCTTCCTATCATCTACATTTCTTTCCCAATCACTATTCGTGAAACCAACTAACTTGAACTCATTTGATGCACCATACAAAATTCCATAACTTGTTGTTCCATTCACATAACTCAAGATTCGCTTTCCTGCTTGCTAGTGTGTGTCCTTAGGCTTCTCCATGAACCTAGAGATTAGACTTACTGCATACATTAAATTAGGCCTAGTTGATGTCAAGTACATCAAACTTCCAACCATGCTTTTGTAGAGGGCTGCGTTCACATCATTGCTGCTATCTTCTTTGCACAATTTTTGACCTATTGGTGTTGGTGTTGGTGCAGGTTTGTTAATCTGCATTTTGAACCTCCTCAAAATCTATTTGGCATAGTTAGTTTGTGAAATGAATATTCCATGCTCAGTTTGTTGAACTTCTATCCCAAGAAAATACTTCAACAAGCCCAAATCCACCATCTCAAACTCATTCTTCATCACTTCTTTGAAATCAACAATCAAGCTATCACTGTTTCTAGTAAAAATTAGTTCATCTACATACAAAACAATAATTAAAATATCACCTTTAACTGCTTTGATGTAGAGTGTGGGCTCACTGTTGCTTTTGTTGAAACCATTTCTCATTAAATATGAGTCTATCCTACTGTACCATGCTCGAGGTGCTTGTTTCAGCCCATAAAGAGCTTTCTGAAGCCTATATACCTTGTTCTCTTGCCTTGGGACTTCATAGCCAGGTGGCTGCTCCACATACACTTCCTCCTTCAACACTCCGTTCAAGAAGGCTGACTTTACATCCATTTGAAACACCTCCCAATGATGTTGGGCTACAATTGATATGACTACCTGAACTGTTTCCAACCTTACAACTGGTGTATAAGTCTCATCATAATCTATACTAGGCTACTATTTGTATCCTTTCACCAATAGCCTTGCTTTATGCCTTTCAATTTTACCTTCTGTCGTACACTTGATCTTGTAGACCCACTTCACTTCAATCACTTGTTTGTCCTTGGGTAAATTGGTTAGCTCCCATGTTTGGTTCCTCTCTATAGCTTCCAACTCTTCATCCATGGCCTTACACTACTTGTCTTCTTTTACCGCTTCCTCAAAGTGTGTTGGATCACTATAAGAGAATAATGCAAAATCAAAATTCTCATTGAAATCAACATGCCTAGTGCTATCATAAATCTCCCTTACACTCTTTGTCTTTCGTGGAATCATTTCTTTATGCCTTTCAATTTTACCTTATGTTGTACACTTGGTCTTGTAGACCCACTTCACTCCAATCACTTCTTTATCTTTGGGTAAATCGGCCAACTCCCATGTTTGGTTCCTCTCTATACCTTCCAACTCTTCATCTATGGCCTTACACCACTTGTCTTCTTTTACTGCTTCCTCAAAGTGTGTTGGATCACTATAAGAGAATAATGCAAAATCAAAATTCTCATTGAAATCAACATGCCTAGTGCTATCATAAATCTCCCTTACACTCTTTGTATTTCATGGCATCAATGATGCAAGTGTAGGGTCTGAATTAGCTTCCGAGCTGCTGCTACTCTGACCTTTGGAGTTGTTGTACTACTGACTATCTGAGCTACTACTCTACTGTACTTTGAAGCTATTACTTTGCTGTGTCTATTTCAGATTTCTGTGGTAGTTTCTCTTTGAGCTGCTGCTCTCCTGAGCTCCTTCCAGATTGCTGTTTTCTAAAACTTCCTCATCATCAAGGGGTATTGTGACTGAAATACCCGTGGTGATGTCCACCGTTCCATCCCATGCTTCATTCTCAATGAAAACAACATCCCTACTAATCACTACCTTCTTGGTGATGGGATTGTACAACTTGTAGGCTTTTGAATCTTCACTATAGTCTATGAAAATGCATTTTTCACCCTTATCACCAAATTTTTGCCTCTTCTCTTTTGGCACCAATGCATATGCCACACACCCAAAGATTCTAAGGTGCTTAACACTCCACTTGCTGTTTGTCCAAGCCTCTTGTGGAATCCTATCACAGACAACCTTTGTGGGACACCTATTCAATATGTAAACAACTGTTGCTATAGCTTCACCCCAAAATATGTGTGACATCCCTTTTGCTTTTAGCATACTTGCTACCATGTCTTGAATGGTTCTATTTTTCCTTTCTGTCACTCCGTTTTGTTGTGGGGTATACCTAGTTGTGAATTGTTTATGAATGCCATCACTCCTACAAAATTCAAAAATTCTTTGGAGATGTACTCAGGCCCTCTATCTGTTCTAAGGGATTTGATATAGTGCCCACTTTCCTTTTCGACTGCTACCTTAAACCATTTAAATTTCTCAAAAGCTTCCGATTTGTTTTTCAAAAAATAAACCCAAATTTTTCTACTGTAATCATCTATGAATGTCATGAAATATGTGTTTCCAGCTAAGGTGGGGGTTTTCATGGGTCCACACAAATATGAGTTTACTAATTCTAATGGTGCTTTTTCTCTCCTCGAGTACCCGGATTGAAAGGTTTTCCTATGCTGCTTTCCTAAAATGCATGCTTCACATTTTCCATCAGGTTCTACAATGGATGGTAAACCCCTAACCATTCCTTTCCTAGACAATAAACTTAAACTAGAAAAGCTTAAGTGCCCATACCTAAAATGCCAAAGTTTGGATGGGTCTTTGATGATTGTTTTGAATGTAGACTATTGTTCTTCTACTATCAGCGCTGGTGAACATTGCTGTTTTTGTCCTTTTGCTGTGTCTGTCGCAGACACTATGTGCATTCTAAGTGGAAAAATTTTGTTTCTTGTCATTTGCATGACTGCCATCACTTTCTTGCTGCCTCCTCTATTAAATATCTTGCACTCTCCATTCTCCATCAAGATTCTATAACCATTTTGGACCATTTATCCAATGCTAAATAGATTATGCTTCATGCCGTGGGCATAATAGACATCCTAGATTTGCTGCTTCTCACCATTCTTGGTTTGAATGCTGACAACACCTTTTCTAATGACATGAACCTTCTCATCGTTTCCCATTTTGATTTATGTTTTTATACTATTGTCTATGGAGGAAAAAAATTTCTTGTTACCACTCATGTGGTTGATGCATCCATTATCTAAATACCAAACTTCATCATCGCTGCACTCAGCAAGGTTGCAAACAACAAAAAAATTGGATTGTTTCTCATTTTAAGATTTGTTCTCATTTGCTACATTAGCATTTTGGCCTCCATGGTCATGTTGCTTCTTTCTGCACTCACTAGCATAATTTCCATACTTGTGACAGTAATAACATTGCACATTAATTTTGTCAGACCTCTAATTTGAACTGTTGTTCTTCTTCTGGTTTTGGTTTTTTGATTGTTAGCTACTTGGCTCCTCTTGGCTGTTTGAGTCTCCTCTTCCAAAATTGCTTCTTCCTCTGCCTCTTTGACCTCTACCTCTACTATTTCTTCCTCTTCCCCGACCTCTTCCATTGGTCCGAGCTTTGAAAGCTTGCTCTAGGGAAGGAGCAGATCTATTCAACCGCTGTTCATGGGTTTTTAGGGAACCCATCAACTCATCTATAGTCATTTGAGACAAATCCTTTGCCTCTTCAATGGAAATGACTACATAATCAAACTTAGTTGGCAGAATTCTTAGGATTTTCTTAACAATCCTTTGCTCTTCCATTGTTTCTCCATTGACTCTTAGCTGATTTATCAAAGTGGAGAATTTAGTGTGGAAATCTTAAATAGACTCATTATCCTTCATTAGTAGAGTTTTGAAATTTCTTCTCAAAAGCTGCAACTTAGCTAACCTTACTTTGTCAATCCCTTTATAACTATTTTGCAGAATTTCCCAAGCCTTTTTTGCATAGTTTGATGCTACAATACGTGGGAGAATAACCTCACTCAAGGCTGTCTCAATCAAACTGAGGGCTTTTGCATCTTTCATCCTAGTTTCTTTCAATTGATTCTTTTGTGCATTTGAAAGGGCTGCAAATGCATTTAGGTTTGTGATATCATTGAACCCATTGATGACCAATTCCCATAGGTCATTAGCAACAAAAAATGTTTTCATCTTCTTAGCCCATATTTCATAGTTCTTCCCATCAAAAGTTGGTGGCTACTGCCAGCCTTTGCTCTCACCACCTGCCATTTTTCTCACTCTTAAATCTGAGAAAATTGATTAATGCCTAGATAACCTAAGGATTTACCCACAATAACAATCTAACTACCAGAAAAATAGGGCTCTGATACCACTTGTTGGCAGGCAGGGGTGCAACAATACAAAAAACAAATATGTTGTGCTATAATAGATTCAAGGACAAAACATAAAACAAAAAACACACACAGGATTTTCACAAAGACAACATAAAATGACACACAAAAAATTGCAGATTTATATATTCCACATTTGCTTTCACAAAATTACAAAAACTCAGAGTACACGCTCTATTTTCACTTCAAAATAAAACATAAACAATTTGGACTATTGCCCAATACAATGGTGCTACACTCACACCTAAACTACTGCTTACTGCAGTGCTGAAACTGCTTTTGTTAAATGGTTGCTTTGCTATATTTGGTTGCTGCGTCTGATAAAAATTCCCTTATGTTGTCTCCTTGTTTAGTGCTGAACATTCCTTCTGCTGCTACAGGGTCTTCCAATCCCAAAACTCAACTCTACTTCTGCTGCTGCAGGGTATTCTCAAAATACAAAAACTTAACTACTTGCTAAAACCTACGGTGGCATTCCTTTTGTCTTCATTTGCTTGTTCAAAATTTGAAATTCAAATTAACCTACCAAATTTATTGCTGGCAGGTAGCAGTTGAAGGTACACATTGGGGCAGTTTGAGGAGATCCCCAAAATTCTGACATGGGGGCAAAAAATCCTCTGACTGAGGATTAATTAAATATTTCCAACAAGCAACCATAAGCCACAGGAATAGGAACACATGGAAAGAGAATAGGAGAGGACTCATCCTACAACTCATAGGGAAAGATTCAATGAGGAGAGGACTCCTTATCCTACAACTCATAGGGAAAGATTCAATGAGGAGAGGACTCCTTATCCTACAACTCATAGGGAATGAGTCAAGGGTCAAATCAACCACCTAACTAGGTTTAAGTTTGCCTAACTAGGGTATAAAACACTAACACAATTAAATTGCCTTAACTTAATTATTTTAATTCATTTTTCAATTGATGCTCTCTCATTACATCTTGTTTGCCAAATAAAATCTCTAATCTTGTGTTTACATCATTGGTAAAAGCACAAAGTTATGCCACACTTTCGATGAACAAAATAGTTTGTAGAAAAACCAATTTTTCCTAAATAATTTTAGGTGAAATGATTTTTCTCAAAATCATGTGACATCTATGTGGCACATATAGTTTTGGATGAAACATTTTCACCTACAATCATCAAATAGATTTTTTAAATAAAAAACTAAACAAAGGTTCGATTCATATGTATGATTTGAAGTGAAACCTTTTTAGCGAGAGGGTTTCGATTGAAACCCTTTCACTTAAAATATCTATGTGGCAATTTAACCCCTCTTTTGGGGAAATTTTAAAAAAATCAACTTCAACTTTAGATTTCTCCAACTAGGGTTTATACTTTCATGAAAATATAAAAATACCTTGTTATAGAGCTTGGACCTTAGAAGCAAAAAAAAAAGATATTTTGATTAATTTTATTATAATTTTTAAAAATTTATTGTAAGCCAAATTTTATAATCAAGCATAAGGTTGATTAAAAAATTAAAAATTATATGGTGCAATAGAGAAGAGAATCCTCTCCAAGTGGGTATAATTTTTTAAAAAATTATAAAAAAATTAGATAAAAGTTGTCATCCCATAAAACTATGACGTTTTGATTAATTTCAACTCCAAGCACTATATTTTCAAGTAATCTATGTGGAGAAACAAAATTAGATATTTTTTTACGATGTCCCATTGACCTAACTTTTTTAAAAAAACCAACAATTATTATTTTTTTAAATTTTTAAAAAAAAAATATATTCAACTAATTTTTATTTTTTTTATAATTTTTTTATAAACATAAACTAAATTAATATTTTTATATTTTATTACTTTACATCATTTTACATTTCAAAATATAAATATCACTATTAGATAGTTGAAGTTAAAAATTTATATTGCACATTGGCTTTCCTTTATAAAAGTGACATAGTTATGTACTTTTACCCCATTAGGTGTTGTGGTAGATTCAATGTGGAAGAGTAAGGATAAATAGACATACACAATGTGCCATATGATTCATCACTTCAATTTTATAATTTGTGCTTTTCTATAGCTACTATAGGTCCAGGTTCCAAATCCATTGTGACTCAATATAATCCTATTTTCTTGAGATATATCTCCATGCTATATATTATTCATATAAATTTAATGGATTTAGGATTAGGTCCATGGTTTCAAAATTAGAAAATATACAAGTGTAGTGTAGGAAAATGTATCCCATTACATTTTCACAGTTGTTTGGGCCCTCCTTGCTAAAATTGGGCTTCTCTATGCCTTATTTGGTCCTATTTTGCATCCACAAGCCTTATTTAATGCATCTTTTCGAGGATAATCCCGACACATATCAAATGATCAATCATAATTTAATGATTTTGGATTGAATGGCCCAAATTTAGTGATCTAGGACTCATATGCCACCTTGAGCATATGGGTCCCACCTAAGTTTTTGGGCCTAGTCCTGAATTTAGCATAAAACTAAACATTTCTTGAAATTTGTGTCCCAAGCTTACCCTACGGGAACTCATACGCCTTAACTGGCGTATGAATTCTGCCTAGCTTGGATCTAATTTTGAATTCAATTCTTGGTAATATTTTATTCTCCTAGATCTGATGTTGGCTTGTAGTGGTGTAATTTCAAGAAATTTGGCATAAACAAGTATAAATACAAGGTTATTTCACATATTTTCTCCTAACAAGATCTAGCAATTTTCATGGACAACTGTAATCTAAGCATTCAATCATTCTAGAAATTCAAGAGCATTCAAGAGTGATTATCAATCATTTTGGAGCCACATTCAAAATTGAAGCATCATGTTGAAAAGTCATCATGCATCATGTTTGTTTTTGAGCTAACATTTGTGATGTAGTTTCTTATGATTCAAGCAAACATTCAAGTCAAGATCCATAGCATATAATCAAGAGTCAATATCTTTATTCATGCTAGCCGTTACTTGTAATTAGATTGCAGCCTTTTGTTCCAAGGGTTTGGTGAGTTGCAACATATAACATTTGTTCATTCATCATTCCTTCATTTCATTTGATTTCATTTTAAGGTTTTATTACCAAAACAAGGTTTGACCAAGGAAAACCCCTATCCACTAACAATTTTTTTTTTTCCTTCTCTTTGATGTGTGATTGTAGATCTAGGTGGTTTAGATTGAAGATCCATTGAAGAGCAAGATTGGAGAAAAGTTGTCAAGTTGTCAAAGTTTCCATCTACATTACAAGATCATAGAAAGTCACCTACAAAGTGGAATTTTGTGTTTCAGACTTGAAGATTGGAAGGGAGAGAAGCTATAGGAGAACCTTAGAGGATATTAGAGTTTTAGAACAATCCTAATATTGGGACTAAATCACCACTTGTGGCGTATGAGTCCCAATATACCAGATTTCAAGCATTTTCTGTAGATCCTAGTTTAGTAGTTCTAGATTCTGATTTCGGCCTGAAACCCTAAACTAGGACTAAATCATCGGGCTACTAGCGTATGAGTCCCAGTGTACTTTAAAAGTCAATTTTTTAGGATTTCAGATCTTGTTCCGAGCCTCTTCAAATTTCTAGGTGCACCTCTATTTATCTCTAGTTTATTATTTTGATTTGAGTTCATTTTCTAGGTCATATAGTTAGGTTTTGCATATCATTTACATTTCTTGTCTTTCCAAGCCTTTGCTTGGTGGTGAACCCTATTTATTGTCTTTCATCACACCCTATGACACCTTATTGTAGATCTCTTTCCCTCATTCCATCCCTAGATTGAGATATCTAAGGTTTCCTTGAATGAACTTTGTGAAATAGGATAAAAGATATCCCCTCCTTTAGGTGTTGTTCCATCTCCTAAATGGTGGAGCAACACCTAAAGGAGGGGATATCCCCTCCTTTAGGTGTTGTTTCATTTTGGTGAACCTAGCCTTTAAAACACCTTATTTTTTGATTTGAAGTGCATCATAGTCCAAGATCTATCTTACATTAACTTTGCATTAGATCTTGCATTAGTTAATTTGAATCTAGGTTTTCTAAATCTTGCATTAGTGAAAGTGCATATAGGTTGCATTTTTGCATCTTGCATCATTTAATTTCACTTGAAATCTATAATTGCACTTATTCTAGACATCATTCAAACCAAAAAACCTAGCATTCTCTCAGAATTTGCTGAAATTAGTGTCAACACCCTAATCTGGGACTCATACGCCCCTTTGGGCGATTTAGTCCTAGTACAGGTTATTTTTCCTGATTTATGGGTATTATGTGTTGACTGTTTTGCAACATTTGAATCCCTAAAAAACCCTGCTTGGGACTCATATGCCCCTTTGGGCGATTTAGTACCATGTCAGACCTAAACTTGTATTTTCCAACATTCAAAACCTTGCTTCTATGCTTCTATTTGTTGCTGTTAGATTTTTGTTTTAGTTTACTGAGTTTTTGTTTCATTTATTTCATTGCATCTAGCTTAATTTCATTTGAATAAAAAATAAATAATATCATTTATCTTGTGTTCATTGCATTTATATTGCATTCCTTTATTGTCCCTTGCATGAGCTTTACAACTTGGTGTCCTACTACTAATACTATAGTGAGACGTAGTTCAAGACTCATGTCATCTCATGATAGCACAATCATCGTGGATCTTGGGTTATCTAGCTCTTTCACTCCTAGTTTTGACACTAGTTCACTTGGTATGGACCATACCTTGACAACTCTTTACCTTCAAGTAGTATGACACATGTTGAAACAATGATTGCCAGTATTCTGCAAGAAAACATAATCCAAATCCATGAAGACTTAGCAAACCTACAACATCAAGTGAGTACTAAAAATATTTCCAACACTACTATTCCTACCATAGATAACATACATCTCATGATTGAAAGTGAAGGAGTAGAACTTGTGCGTAACCTAGCTCAGTTTTTTGGAAAACATCTCACCTCAAAAAATAGCTATGCTCTACCTTCGAACAATGTCTAAAGTCAAGGAGGAACTAAAATTCCTCCTCCCACAACCATTGCCTCTATTCCTACCTATACCAACCCTCAAGTTACAAAAATGATGCAACCTACTAGTAATCTCATTCCTAAATTAGGTATTTCTGCTAGCATTCCTAGTACCTTTGTAGCATCGCACATCATATCTCCTACCACTTTACCTCCCATAGTATTCCATTCACTTCCCCTTCAAACACATATACACCTCCATCTCAAAATGAAAGCAATGACACCATCATAAATCAACTTTTATAAAATGTTTCATCCCTTCAAAATAAAATTTCCACCATAAATCAAAATCAAAATGGCCCACCTTCATACTATGTCAAAAACAATCCCCTATCCTTGGAGATATTGAGAATGCCAATACCACAAGGTATAAAGATTCCTAGATTTAAGAAATATGGGGGGAAAGGAGATCCTTCCAACCATGTTTCCACTTATACTGCCTTATGCAGTGATTTTGTCCTTGAGGATAAGATCTTGGCTAAGCTTTTCCCTAGGTCCTTGAAGGATACCACTTTAGAATGGTTTTCCTCACTACCAAACAACTCAATTTGTTCATTCAATGAACTTGTTGAGGCCTTTTTAAACCATTTCCAAGTGCACATGACTCTTAAGATGATTTTATTTGATTTGGTGAGATGTAAGCAAAAGGATGATGAAAAGGTTACTAAATTTATTTTACACTACCAATCGCTTTATTCCCAAATCGACATAAAGATTCCTGATCCTCACCTTCAATGGATGTTCATTGAGAACTTACAAACTAAAATACAAGATAAGCTTGGCATGATGAAGTTTCCCTCCTTTATACACTTGTGTACTGCCCTTCACGATTATCAAAATTTTGTTAGTAGTTGTGACATAAAACCCACCTCTAGCCAACCTAAAAAGTATGAATCCACAAATCAAAACAATTATCAACCTTTTAGGAAGCAAAATAAATGCTTCCTTCAACTAAATCCCCCTCAACAACCAACTCAACAAGTTGATACACAAGTGGCAGCTATAAAGAAGACAACTCCATTTACATTTGGGGATTCAACTAGGAAATTTACTCCCTTACCTGATACCCTACATAGAACAATGCCACAACTTCTAGAACAAAAAATGATCACCTTTCCTGGACTATTAAAAATCACAATCCTAATAATCCTTTACCTCTGAACTTTAGATCAAATTCCTTTTGCCATTTTCATCAAAAAAATGGACGTGCGACATAGAACATTGTAAGCATCTTAAACATCTTGTGAAAGAACTCATTGATTTTGGTCTACTTCAAATTGGAGGTGTTAATGATCAAGGTAATAAGTCTATTACCCCTCCTAACCAAAACTTGCAAATCTTTACCAATCCTATGCCGAACCATGATATTTCATTTGTCAAAGCTAGTGAAACTAAGAAAAATGGGGTTTCCTATTCTTTATTTATGGATTTATCATTAAGGAAGTGTGGCATGATTTCTTGGGTTATTTTTTGGGACTTTGAGCTTGAGATTTGGGAGAAACTTGTATACATATGATTTACAGGGGGTTATGGTTTGGGTTTCATACCAACCACTTTATTTTCTTCTTCTCATGATCTATCTTGTATAAAGGGTAGCCTTTTGGTCATTATAAGGGGTTATTCCTTTGGGTTCTTCCCTAATTTCTCCAGAAGACATGTATTTTGTATTCTATAACTATAAATTGACTTCCAAGCCTTTGTATTAATAAAAATTGCTCATTTGATCTCTTCTCTCTCTTAGGTGTGTTGCATATATGTTCCTTACCTTCATGTCTGAGTGTAATTTTATCACTTTCCATGCATATATGTTCTGTTAAATTATGTAGTAGATGTTGCTTGTGAATGTATTCCTTTTCCTTCCAACATCTTGCTAAACCCTAACCTCCATGTTTTCCCCTAGAAGTTGGTTAAATAGAGAACTATGTAAGTTTTTCTTCTTTTTTCATTGATACTCTATGCAGTTTTAAGTAGGAAGAAACATCTCTATTCTAGGTGTATCACCTCCCCTTTCCCTTTTATGCATTCATTCTCTCCCTTTACCTCTATGAACTATTAGAGTAGGGTTAGCGGTAGGATTGCATGTGCTGGGTTAGACCAACACATATACAGTTAGGTTAGAAAAGGAAGCCAACCTTCTTTGAAGATTCAACCTCATCTACAAGGTCCCACACCTTGAGGTTGATTCTATTATGTCATTGGAATGTTGAACCCCATGTTCAATAGGGTGCAATTTCAAGTGACAATAGTATTGGCACACTCGATTGGACATGTTTAATGAGCATTAATTCATTCTACTAAGGAGTGGTGTTGTTCTTAGTAGTGTTGAAAATTGAGGTGTTTATATAGCTTAATACTTTGTAAAACTATTATACTTGCTGATCTAAATATGTATTCTTTGTTACATATTCTTTGTGGGTGATAATTCAATTAATTCATTTTATCATTTATAGAATGAAGACAGAAGTTGTAGAATAATTAGACAAAATATTAGAAGATACATAACATATACCGTGGAGAAACCCTTTTGGGAAAAAAATCCACCAAGAATCAATGTATTATTTAATCTCTAAAGTAGATTACAATAATTCTAATTCTTCCTTGAGATGCTTCTTCCGCCTTCAACAAATCTTCTTCACAACCTGCAATAAACTAATAGAAACTCTCTTCAACTTGCTTGAGATATATAGGCAATAAACAACTTTGTAAACTCCAAAAGAGTTACAATTACAAAGCTCAATCTCTATCTCCTAAAAGGTATGCCTATCTCTTCCAAGTAGAGTTTAACCATGAAGAACAATTCCAAATCATCATCTTCATCCATTTGGGCATCCCAAACTGAAGTAGTAACTCAACCTTTATTCCGTAAATATCTTCAAGGCTTTATCCTCAAAGTAGGCGCCCAAGAGTGGGCCCAATTAACTTAGCCTTCTGAAATATCTTAACATGCAAAGGAGTTAATTCCAAGAAGCCAACTTGGGTGCCCAAAGTGGGTCCAAGTCATTTTATGTTAACTGAAACAACTCTCTCCACCATTCATGCAAGAATGGTCATCCCCTAATAACTGAAGGAAGTTACCTATTATCTGTCATGCAACTCAAGTCATTAGTCATGCATTCCAAGTTAACTGAAGTCAACTAGCATTCAACTAAAACTAGCTGAAGATAACTGAACTGAATTGAACTAAACTGATTTTGAACTGAACTAAACTAAACTGAATTGAACTTCATGCATGTAAAAATCAAACCCTAACTCCTATGATCTTTACATGCATTACAAAAGTGTTATCTCTTACTCCAAATAGTTAATTGAACTCAAGGCGAGTGCCACCTTCCATGTGGGTGCCCCATGTGCTCCTATTATTTAGGAACTCATTTTGGATGCCCTCACATGCTCCTATCATTTAAAATTAATTACAAATGTCAATTAACATGATTATTTCATCCAAAATCAATCTCTCCCTAATCCTAGTGTTTGAGAACACTTTCCAAGGACTTAGGAGACACATGAAATAAATAATATTTAGGATTGCAATTAAACGACATCCTATTTCCAACATTCTCCCAGTTGACATTATACATTGCAATTATTCTAAACAAGGAATAATTATAAATCAAGTACAAAAATTAAGGCCAATGGCCTTCCTACACCAACTAATCAATCCATGCCAACTTCAAATACAACCTGAATAATCATGAAGCTCCAAGCAAATGATTAAAACCAAGAGAAATTATATGAAGGAATTGATTTCATAAGATAATTTGTAACATTAATTAAAGTGTCAACTTTCTCAATTAATACCTTCCCACTCTCAACCATTTCTCCCACAAAGTAATACTTAACATCAACATGCTTAGTACGAGCATGATACATAGGATTTTTAGCTAAACATGTAGCACTCTGACTATCACATTCAAGTTTAACTTACTTTCAATTAAAACCAATACCTTTCCCAAGTCTCTGTATCCAAACTGCCTCTTTGGAGGCATGTGTAACCCTCGAGTGTGTTGAACTCACGTTCAACCAAGGTGTAGGCTCCTCGGTCTTTTCTATTGAAAAATATTTTCTTGCTAGTAACCATTCCAACACATGTCTCTAACCATAAGAGAACTTAAGCCTCACCTATTTCTCCAAGTGTCCATGAGGACCTGTAACCAACCAATCCATGCCAAACTCCAAATGCAACATAGTACTATCATGAAGTAATCAAGAAAATGATTAATGCACCAAATACATAAGAGAAATACACAAGATCAATGTCAAAGCTCCAATCTTGAGCATAAACATGACATCTATGACCTAACCATCTCCTCCTAGGAGATCACATATACCATAACGTACATCCTGGTCTGAAGAGAACATGTAATATGCCAAACTATAATCTAGAATCAAGAGTAAACCATGACATAATAGAAACCACACTAAACCAAGAAAAAAAAACCATATCCCCAATCACATGAGGATAACCTTACCAATGATGCATCCACGTCATTGCGAATAACTCCCACTAAACCATGGTATCGAGTCACACATGGCATCATGACTACCATCCTCTTCATGAAGATCACTATATCCTACCAAAGCTCCCACTGAACTGTGATACCAAGCTATACATGGCAACAAGATAAACATCAAACCATCACTATCAAAAGCATATGAAATTTCAGACATTTCCTCATGATCAAAATTATCATAACATGTACCATGCCACAAATCTAAACTGATAATCAAGAGTATACCATAACATAATAACAAAACCATCCTACAACCAAAAATACACTTCATTGCCAAATGCTCCCACTGAACTGTGATACTGAGCAATCCCATGGCATCATGATGCACATAATCAAAACCACATTTTTGTCATAAGCACACACTTAACCTATGAATCTAAGCTCTCAATGACACATGATAAACATCCTCTAAAGCAAGAATATATACCTCTTGTAACAAACTTATTTTCCAAAATCAACAATAACGTAAAAATAGTAAAAGCCCACTACAGCCAAAAAACCTCCAATCTTTTAAGAGAAAGGTGTCCCAATACTCTACCCAACCTCAGCTCTAATACCAAATATTGAAAATTAAGGTGTTTCTATAGCTTAATACTTTGTAAAACCATTATACTTGCTGATCTAAATATGTATTCTTTGTTACAAATTATTTGTGGGTGATTATTTGATTAATTCATTTTATCATTTGTAGAATGAAGACAAAAGTTGTAGAAGAACTAGGTAGAATATTAGAAGATACACAACATATACCATGGAGAAACCATTTCAGGAAAAAAAATCCACCAAGAATCAGTGAATTATTTAATCTCTGAAGTAGATTACAATAATTCTAATTCTTCCTTGAGATGCTTCTTTTGCCTTCAACAAATAGTCTTCACAACCTGCAATAAACTAATACAAACTCTCTTCAACTTGCTTGAGATATATAGGCAATAAACAAATTTGTAAACTCCAAAATAGTTACAATTACAAAGCTCAATCCCTATCTCCTAAAAGGTATGCCCATCTCTTCCAAGTAGAGTTTAACCGTGAAGAACAATGCCAAATCATCATCTTCATCCATTTGGGCATCCCAAACTGAAGTAGTAACTCAACCTTTATTTCGTAAATATCTTCAAGGCTTTGTCCTCAAAGTAGGTGCCCAAGAGTGGGCCCACTTAACTTAGCCTTCTGAAATATCTTAATATGCAAATGAGTTAATTCCAAGAAGCCAACTTGGGTGCCCAAAGTGGGTCCAAGTCATTTTCTATTAACTAAAACATCTCTCTCCACCATTCATGCAAGAATGGTCATCCCCTATTAATTGAAGGAAGTTACCTATTATCTATCATGCAACTCAAGTCATTAGTCATGCATTCCAAGTTAACTGAAGTTGAAACTAGCATTCAACTAAAACTAACTGAAGATAACTGAACCATAATTGAATTGAACTGAATTGAACTGAACTGTACTGAACTGAACTAAACTGAACTAAATTTCATGCATGTAAACATCAAACCCTAACTCCTAGGATCTTTACATGCATTACATAAGTGTTATCTCTTACTCCAAATAGTTAACTGAACTCAAGGTGAGTGCCACCTTCCATGTGGGTTCCCCATGTGCTACTATTATTTAGGAACTCATCTTGAACGCCTTCACATGGTCCTATCATTTAGAATTAATTACAAATTTCAATTAACATGATTATTTCATCTAAAATTAATCTCTCTAATCCTAGTGTTTGAGAACACTTTCCAAGGACTTAGGAGACACATGAAATAAATAATGTTTAGGATTGCAATTAAATGGCATCTTATTTCCAACTAGTTGCAGTCATTGGAAATCATTCAAAACACTAGGTGACTCTACAAATCCAAATTTGGGTGACTCTACTAGTATGTACCCAAAATATCTATTCGAGTAGACATATGCTGTTATTTTAAATCATTGCAAAAAAAATTCTAACTTTCCTTGATGCTAAAAAATGTCAATATATACGAACAACACATGTACACACCTCCATATCATGAAAATTCCAAATTTACACTTACCTACCAACAATAGAAAGATAGAAACACCACCAATTTTTATTCTCAGAGCCCTAATGTAGTGGGCTATTAATCCTTTTCAAATGATTACCTCCCAACCACCATTACTGAGCCTTATTGGTAGCTTTCACATTCCTATCAACAACCCAAGAGACTCATTATTTTCCAAACCAATATTGTTACTCTATTAGTCAGCCTTCTAGAATATTGATGGTATGAAGATGAGTGAAATCAAAATCATGTTGTTGGAATTCAATAAGTGGCTAGAAGTTATCAAGAGTAATTTGCAGTAGGAGGAGCTCATCCATCAAACTAATTTTCAAGAGAAAGAGATTGAGGATCTATTGAGACATGAGAAACAAACAAAGGTTCAAATAGTGCAACATGAGGCTCATCTCACAAAGCATATTGCTATTGGGGAGGAGAAGATCTGAAAATGTTGCATGCTCAAGCATAAAGGCAAGAAATCTAGTCAACCTCTTACACCCCAGACCAACATATAAAAGATGAGGTTCATAAGTTCAAATTTCCAAGTTCCAAGAAAGAGAAGCCTCTTGAACCTTCTAGTAGGCCTCCTCAACCATCATGAAAATATCCTATACTAGATATTTCAATTTTTAAGAATCTTCATCTCTTATAGGAGCCTGCACCTATGCAAGCTTAACCTATTGTTCTTGATGAACAACCCCCTCCAAAATCCTAATAAGTTTTTCAAAGGATTTTTGATTTTTTTTTCTTGACACTATTTCACTTTATAAAAGTGAACTCGTTGTTTGGTACACCAGTTGGTCAAAAGAACAAAGGAGGGAGATGTTCCAGGTAGAGAGGGAGCAACTTGCTATTTTTGAGCCTTCACATGCTCCAAAGAGTGAATGCTTTGACTTACTACAAAAAAAAGTTGAAGATGATAAACTTTGCAACAACAAAATACTGAACAAGTGGGGAACGATGATGAAGTAGAGGAGTTGAACCTCTCTTTTGAAAATCTTCCTTGTTTCATTGATAGCGATGAGGAGAGCTTACCCACATCTACATCAAAAAATACTTTAGACCAATAAGAGTCTTGTAGCTCCTTTAAAGGAGAGATCATAAAAAGCAGGAATGTGACAATAGTGAACTTGGGGAACAAATCAATCCATGAGTTTGATTTCGTTACAACTAGTTTCCAAGAAGAGGAAATGAAGATAGATAGACAACCTAAAAAATTTATTTCTTCATTCAAAGTGTCTCACAAACCTAAGGTATGTGTTGCTGAGATGTGCATCAATACATGTAATTATGATGTATGTCGGTTCTCTGCTCACCCTAAAAGTAGCAATGTAGAATATGAGGTCTTCATTCAAGATGAAGATGTGAAATTCTGCATTGGGGATAATGTGATTGAGTTAGAATGTTTCACATGGGACCAACATATCAAAAATTTTACCATTGAGTAACCACACATCTACCAAGAGAGTAACACTCTCATTGCTCAATTTGATATATGCTAGAGCTTCAAATTTTTTCATTTGAAGTGCATGAGGAAGATCTTCCCAGTGTAGATCAACAAGGGAATGTGCAAGAAGTTGGGTCTGCAAAATGTTCAAAAGGTGGAAGCATTTTTCTCAAATTTTTAGAATTTGTCATAGTTGGAATAAAAATTTGAAGTAAATATTTACACATTGAATCTTAAAAAAGTTCAATAATATGAAATTTAGTATTTTGATTTTCCAAATAGGTAATTTATTCTAATAGGTCCAAATGATACAAATTAATTTTTAATAGGAATGTATAAAAACCACTTTTAAAAGTCATTTTTCTAGGACCATACCATGTACGTGTATGAACACAATAATTTGACCTAAATAAAAGTATTTTTTAAATTTCTTTTGGGGAAATATGTGTAATAAATAGAAGATTGATGAGGATAATTTTAATATTTTTTTTCTAAATTGTTTCATTGGAAAAGGAGATCCTAGGTCTAACGGATAGATCACTAAAACCAACCTTTTCCAAGAACATGTGGGGGAATCTAGACCAAAAAGGATATGAGATTGACTTACAACCTAAAAGGTGAATCAATCAACCCTAGATCTAGATTACATTTTTGTTTTTTAGTGTGTTGTTTGTTGTGTTAGATTTGATGGATTGGAAAATTGATGCAACGATGTAACTATGCAAAATATGAAAATGTGGTGTTCTATTATGAATTATGACAAATTGGAAACATAAAAAAATTTTGGGATCTAGAAATACAGAAGGCAGACACAAATGTACCTGGGATTTTAATTTGAGTAGGATCTGGGTGATCTAGGGCACCCTTGGATGCCCTATAGAATGAGGAATTTTTCCTGAAATTGACTTCATAGCTTGCCTTTGGTCCTTGGTTTGTAGCTTCTTCCTTCCAGGTTTGGTTGTCAGATCTTCATCTTTTGATGAGAAAATGTAAATTTTATGACTTTCCAACTTATAGGGTCTTGATGCATGAATGAAAAATTGTTTTCAATCTTCCTCCAATTCACTTTAGATTTGCAACCTACACACATGAAAAGAGGGGAAGGTTTGTTCCATATAGGGGATTGCCTAAGTCAAGCCCTATATTGGTATTCCTACTACCACAATAGCAAAGTTGATGATAAAAAGAGAGATTATACTTTTGAGGGATAGAGGCTAATGATAAAAAAAAATGAATTGACAACTTGTTGTAGCTCACCACTCATATCTTATCTACTTGATGGACTAGAGTGACACTCAACACCTTCAAGGATCAATTGTTGCTTGAATTGATTTGATTTGAAGACTTACAAGTGTTGGTGCTTAAAAATTAAATGCATGCAAAAAATGAACAAAACTCACATAAAACTTGACATGATGCTTGAATGACACAATGTTGCAATAAATTTGGAAATTTTGCTCTTGACTGCTCTTGAGTACTTTAGGACACTTGATTTTCTCAATTGAAGTCTTAATATTTTTTATCCCTCTTATTATTGTGAAAATACTATGTATTTATATGCAATTCTTCTAATTTCGTAAAAAATAAATCCCAATAGTTGATAATTAAAATTTGAATTTCAAATAATAAATTATTGATATTGGCATATCTAAATTTGGAGCCAAAATAGGCAGTTTAGGGTGCAATTCCTACATTTTAGGGATCCAAAGTGTCAAGGGAAAATATTAAATGCATACCTTGATTTCCCATGTTTGATTTTCCAATAAATGTTTTAAGATGAGCAATTAAAAACACAGTTAGGAAATTAGGTGCACAATTAGGTCCAAGCACATATGGGGTAGCAAAAACCTAGTGTGAAATTGTCAAAGGTGATAATTTTCGATGCTACAACAAAGAATATGGAACAAATACGATACATAGAGATTCATATATTTCATGGAGTTGTAATGTGAAGCTTTCACTAGTATAGGCACAACATATGAAGGAAAGGTAGTAGTTTGTGCCATGATGATCACAGATGGTCAAGGAAGAACAAAAGACCATGCTAAACCCAAGTGAGTATATAACATACATGAGATCTATCAAGATGACTATTGAAAGAATAGTTGTAAAGCCTAGAAGAACATATATAAGTATGTTAATATTGTTCTCTTCAAGTATTCAATATGCTGAAAATAGTCTTATGCCATATTAAACCCTACTCATGCATTGGTTAAGGCTAATGAGGAAACCTTTGAAGATGCATTGAATGAGTCCTTAATACATACCATCATAAAGACCTTTCTAATTCAAAAATATTTAAGTAACATTCCCTAAAAACATGGATATGGAGGTTTGATAGTTTGAGAGGAGTTATGGATAGTTGTAGCCATATAGGGAGAAGTTGAGGATATCTAGGAGGTGGTTTGAACCAACAATGCATCATGAGAATATCCAAGAGAAAAATAGGATCATTTCAAGATGGAAAAAGCTAAAAGAAATTAAGGGAGTCTTTTACCAACATTATGGAGTCTTTTAGAACCTTAAAAGAAGGAGCAAGTCGCTGGGTGCCCAAGGCAAGGATATTTTGACCCAATCAAGAGGCGGACACTTGTCTTCCTCCCTTTACAAGATATTTTAATATTTCTAGGGTATAGTTTGGAGACAAAAGGTACACCTAATTTCAATTTAGACTTAGTTCTTACATTTTTGATAAAGCATTGTAACTTGTAAAAGGTTCTTTCTAGTCATACTGTGTATTGTAACTTAGAAATTTTAGTCATGAGATTGAAATAAGCATTATAATATTTCAAGCATCTTCAATCTATAAAATTATTTTTTAGATTATGTATGAAATTGGAAGACATCTTTATCAATAAAAATAGGTTTTCACCTTCATTGTACTAGTTCATGTTGTGTGTTGATTAATCTTATGAAATTTTCTTGTGTTTTTATACTAAAACCTCTAAATCATGTATGATTAAACACCTGCAGAACCTGAAACTTCTTCTTTATGTGTTGGTTACTAGTTAGTAAACACCTATATTAGCTAATTCATCTATGAAAATAATTCATTTTCTTCCTAAAATAATAGAGATAAATCATATTTTAGTAAGAAGATAGCTTAGAATACATATAAGACAAAACATGGAAGAGTTGATTAATTATAGGAGGGAATGGATTAATTGCATAAGGGAGTGAACTAATTTAATGGATAAACGGATAAAATATATTGATTAATTAAATAATTTTGATTAATTAGTCAATTGAATGAGATGAAATAATTTTTTGGGGAAAATATGACTATATTTAAGTTTTTATAGTTCTTTAATAATTTTTGTTTACATACTCATACCATTATACATCAGCCTTTCTTGTCACTATTATTACATCTCTTGAAATAATTAAAATTATAAATAAAAACAAATACTTACCGTGCTCTAATCCTTATTTAAGTAATATATTTATTGAAAACATAAAATTGAAATTTTCTTACTTCTAAGATGCACTTCAAAATGTAACTCAAGTTCGTAAGAGACCAACATTTTTAGATTATGCACCCAAAAGAAAACAGGGTTCTCAATCCGAATTGGGAGCTTTTTATTTCTTTTATTCATTTTCCTTTATTCAAGCATTGAACAAGATAACATTGAAAAACTCTGTCCATCCCTATAAATTTGACCTTTGCCCACACCTTTAATTCTTTATTTAGTGGACATAATGAATATGACTTCACATTTTTAGGAGAAAGAATTGTAAACAATTGAACACTTAAAAATGGTTAAAAAAAAAACGATCAAATGCAATCAAACCAAGCCCTTTCAAATAAAACAGTCCTAAAAGGTTGAATCAAATCGTCGTGTAAATTAAGCTCAGGAATTGACTTTCCTGCAGTTCAATCTGATCTGGGCGTCACTTGTGTGCACCCCGACGCTGCCCATCTTCAGCATGGACCTTTTAAATGCTCTGAAGAAGGCCTTCTCGTCCTTGGCGAAAGTTTTGACAATGGTTTTGGTCTTGTTCTCTGTAAACAGAGCTTGGTCGGAGCCGAACACTCCTTTGCCTTCCACTAAACGCTTAAAATATGCATTGTCGAAGCGAGTAGAGGTGGAATCGAGAAATGCTCCTGCGCTGTGGTTGTTATTGGCGTTGGGGCACACGCTCAGTAAGCTCTGCGCAAACTGTGGCTGCATGCTGGGATCCATGCTATGCGTCGCATTGAACTTGTGCAGTCTACTCGAAAATGAAGAGCAGTGAGAGAAGCCCAACGTGTGCCCGCCTGTTACACAATAACAACTTCCACTACGACTTACCCACCATTTGCAAAAAAGAATCAAATGTGGAAATGGGTTTTGTTAGGAAGAGGTAAGTAATTACCGGACAATCCAACGAGATCATGGAGGGAGAGTCCGCGAAGAAGGAAGCTCTGTACAAGTTGAGAAACGTTGAATGTGGGAGCTGGCAAATTCCTTGTCTCGTTTGCGCTCGATATCACGCCGTCCTTTCGTCCCGTGAGTACGTCCCAGTGTGGACCTCCAGCCTATCCATTCGATAGCAAATGATCAGTAGGTAATTTCTGGAACAGTTGAAATTGATATAGTGAAAGGATATAATAGCAATGGTATTACTTACGAGCACCACAACATCCCTTGCGGCAATGGCGAGAATGTCAGCACAGGAAACAGTTTGGGGACAGAGGGCCTCGAGCCTGGTCTTGGCATCGTCGATTACGTAAAACGCACGGAGTGAGACGTTGGGTGGTGCGTCTTTCTCTGCTGTATTGTTAGCGGCGGAGTCTAACAGCACTGATCCATCGCACCCCTGTCCACCATTGTAATTATAATTAGCAAATGGGTTTATAGAGATGAGTAAGTTGAGTAAGAGATACGCACCCGAATGAAGCAGTCGTGAAAGTGCATTCGGAGAATGCGAGCAGGGATTTTTGGGTCGAAGTTTGTAGCGTTGCGTATTGTATCTCTTATCACATTCTCCACCTTTGGGCATGTCTGCTTGTAGTAGTCCTTGCTTAAGCTCAGTGATGCCTCTGCCCTCTCCATGCCATGAATGCAGAGATACAAGAGCACCGCCAATACCTTAATTTTCATAGCCATCGTTTGCAATAGAGAGAGCACTCAGTAGATTATTGCTGGTGGGTTTCTTGTGTGGGTGGTGTGTCACCTAAATAGTGCCACAACAATGACGATCCGTTTATCACGGAAGTAAAGGTAACGTAAGGAGCTAAGTTAGGCAGGTGGATCTGGGTAAGCAAGGTGGAAGAGACTTCTTCCAAGGCACTCACACCATGGAATGTTTGTTGACAACGCCGTGTTTCCACATAAATATATATATTCTCTTTCCTTAGCTGCGCGATGGCGGCGGGACGATTTCAGTTGAATATGTTTGAAGGAAGTGCGGCGAGCGGGCCGCCTGTCTATATCTCGGCCGTTGGCCCTCGATCTATCGCAGAAATGTCTTAAAGTCGAAAGGTCCATGGGGCCATGGTCCTAAGTTATAACCATTTTTAATTTTTTTTTAATGTTTATTCAAAAATACTAAATATTTATCCTATTTAAAAAAAGTGTATATGATGGTTAAGAGTAGTTAAGAGAGTATGCCCATCCCATTGTAGATTACGTAGTAGGTGGTGACATAAAATTATATTGAAATTATTTTCTTGAGTTTTCATGAATAATTTAAAATGTTACATTCATGCCATCCACTCTTATCATCTTATTGTTACGATTATTGGTTTATATTTTATAATTATCATAAAACAAACAGTGTATGGATCACACTGCCTTCCAAGATTGTGTTAGAAGGTTGTGGGTTAAGCTCAAAAGGTGAAAATGAAGATATTTATCGAAGTGCATGTTTTCCCTCCTTATTTTTTAGGTAATTTAGTTGTGAGTTTTAAGAGGCTTGTTCATTAGTGAAAAATATATACATAATATGTCAATGAGCCAAATTAAACATAATTTACATATAAGCACCATATAATCCAAAGAAAGTATAGATACCTCCACATAAATAAAATAACATTTTATTAACAATAACAACTTCACCATCTTTTGAAAAGATAAGATTTATAAATGCTCATTCCTTAGAATAATTCTATGGTTATCCAAGTATAGAGCAAAATTTTGATGAAACACTACCAAATCATCCCAACTATAAAACCAAATTGAGGTGGGATCTACATAACTACCCCACACACCAATGCCTCATAACCATCTCTCTCCCTTCTCTAAGCTAGCCTCCACATATATCATTGTTGTTGCAAGGTAAAGGACATACAAATGATCCATTCCTAAACCATTGGGTTTGCAACATGTCATTTGAGTTTAGTGAAAAATCCTCCACAATCAAATATCTCAAATGTTTGACACTCATGTTGCTTGACCCACTTAAGCCAAAAAAAAAACCCTTACCAAATACCAAGAAGGAGAAATCCCTAATATAAAAAATACTCTTAATTCTTTCATCAAACACAACACCAAATTACCCATAATCTTGAGCAATGTGATATATAAATGTTTCAATATTATATTACATCCACTCAAATTATTACCAAGTAATTTATCTTATTTTTTTTCTGTATAAAAGTATTTAATTAAAGAGGTTTGTGTCAACATCAACATGATATTATAAATTGCAATGATTAATTATCCTCACAATATTATTTCCTCTTATGTACTACAAAAAAATATTTAGGTGGAAAGAAATAAACGGTTCTTTAGGTTATTATCTATTTTAGAGTAGGGAAAATAAATATAAATATTAATAAAAATTACATTACCTTAACTTAATCATGTTAATTCATTCTTCAATTGATGCCCTCTCATTACATCTTATTTTCCAGACAAATTTTTTAATGTTGTGTTTACATCATTGGTAAAAACACAAAGTTGTGTCACACTTTCGATGAACAAAATAGTTTGTAGAAAAACAAATTTTACCTTTAAATAGTTTTAGGTGAAATGATTTTGCTCAAAACCATGTGACATCTATGTGGCACATATAGTTTTTGGTGAAACACTTTCACATGCAATCATTAAATAGATTTTTAGAATAAAAAATTAAATAGAGGTTCAATTCATATGTATGCTTTGAAGTGAAATCCTTTCAGTTTAGAGGGTTTCAATCAAAACCTTTTCTCTTGAAATATCTATGTGACAATTTAACCTCTCTTGTGGAGAAATTTAAAAGAATAAACTTCAACTCTAGATTTCTTCAACTAGGTTTTCTACTTTCGTGGAAATATGAAAATTCCCTTTTGTAGAGCTTGGAGCCTAGAAGCAAATAAAAATGATATTTTGATTAATGTTATTATAATTTTTAAAAATTTATTGTAAGCCTTTTTTTTATAATTAAACATAAGGTTGACTAAAAATTAAAAAATATACCGAGCACTAGAGGAGAACATTCTCTCCAAGAGGGTATAAGTTTTTAAAAAATCATAAAAAAAAATTTAGACAAAAGTTGACATCCCATGGAAACTATGGCGTTTTGATTAAGTTCAACTCCAAGCACTACATTTTCAAGTAATCTATGTGGAGAAACAAAAGTCGAGATTTTTTTTGCAATGTCCCATTGACCTAACTTATAAAAAATATTAGCAATTATTCTTTTTTTTTTTGTAAAAATATATCCAACTAATTTTAATTTTTTAATTTTATTTATAAACATAAACTAGATTAATATTTTTATATTTCATTATTTTACATCATTTTACGTTTCAAAATATAAATATCACTTTTAGATGGTTGAAGTTGAAAATTTATATTTGTGTTGGCCATTTCCTTTATAAAAGTGATATAGTTATGTACTTTTACCCCATTAGGTGTTGTTGTAGATTCAATATGGAAGAGTAAGGATAAATAAACATACACAATGTGCCATAGGATTCACAACTTCAATTATATAATTTGTGCTTTTTTGTAGTTACTATAGGTTTAGGTTCCAAATCCATTGTGATTCAATATAATCCTAGTTTCTTGAGATACATCTCAATTCTATGTCTTTATTCATATAAATTAAATGGATTTAAGATTAGGTCCATAGGTTTTAAAATTAGAAAATACATAAGAAAATACTCCCTAATTTATTTAGAACTAAAATTATGCCCTTTCCGAAAAAATGTAAGAAAAAATTACAAGTTATTTTATGATTAGATGCCTAAATTAACTATAATTTATAACTCAGGAATATTTTTAATATTTTTGATAAAAATTGGCTATCCAAATCTTAAATTTGATTATAATTTTAAAATCCTTGCAAAATTTTGATAATTTTTAAAAAAAATTTATACATATTTTCAATAATCAAGGTGAAAGTTATGCTCCATCAAAAAATTATACACAAAAATTGAATTTAAATGTTTTTGGTTGATAGATGAAGCTAACATTACAAAATATGAGGATTTTTGTACATTGACAAGATTAAGTGAACTTCATTATTTTAGAATCTCAAATGCAAGTTCATGGACTATACATATGAGACAAATGACTTGCTTTTGTTCTTCATGTACATATTTTACTTGGAATGAATGTGATTCAAAAGAGTGGGTTGATGAATGGTGTGCTCATTCTACTCAGAGCCCACTTGAGATGTATCAACTTCCAGGAGCACCACAACTCACAAAGATGGAATCTATTGCTAACTTTGACAATATTTTAAATCTAGTTCAACTGGGTATCATATATGGATTATTTAATAAAAAATCAATATTTTATCTTATTTTGTAGTATTTTGGTATTATTTATTGAATTTATCTTATTAAATGCACAATTTAGTGTCGTGCATGTTTATGTAGTTATTATAGATGAAGACAATGAAGAAGATACATATTATTATTTGTATGATTGTGTTGAGACCAAAAAATAAATTGGGTGACCCTATTGTAGATGGAGAAGACATTGAGTATCTTATAGGATAGATGGTTGTTACTAGAATATGGCTTAGAAAGTAACCAATGAAGAAATTTGATGTATGGTTGTTCAAGGAATTTGAAACATATAGTGTTGGTGTGAATAGGGGTATTACCAAACTAGTTTCACTATTACATCTCTTTCACATCTTATTACTTAAGTTTACTTAGTGTATACATACGATTCTTATCACTTTATGTCTCATATCATAAGATTAAAACATTTTTCATAATCTTATATTGTCATATATCTAACCTTGGCTTATATAACCAAGTGTCTCTTATACATTGCATATTCATTCTATTTGCATTATTTGATAGGAATATAATTTATTCTTGTCATATTGATCTTCTAAGTATCTTGTGTTTTCCATTAGGCCTCTAGATATTGGGTGGCTATCTCCATAGCCAAATCTTACATAATATTATAGAGAAATTTGAGTGCCTTTGGCTATTATTTTAGGAGATCTTGAATGCATATCTTTTATTTTCTTGAAGCATTGAGTATGCTCTTCTTTTGCATCCTTGGACGATTTGGAGAATTAGAAAAAGTGTAATAGAAATACTAGATTATGGAGGGTTTTATTGTGACTTTATATTATAGGTACATTTTGGGAGATTGGTGGACCAAATATAAGCTCACCGTTATGTTCAAAGTGCATGTGAAAGTCATATTTTCCTTTTGTTTTGTCCCAATTGGATTTGGAGGCCAAATTTGCAAGGGTTTGAAGTTGAGAGTTAGTAGTTAGATCTAGAAGGTAGCCCATATTTTCAAAGTATTTCGGGTCAAACATGACCCTACCATTGTGCTCAAAAGCCCAAAAACCTATAGATTAGGATTGTTCATTAATTTTGGAGAAAGTTGTCCTCTAAGACATTTTTTTTTATTAGGCTATACAACACAACCCTTGCATGATACAAAATTTTTATTATTTTTTAAATTTTTACACAATTTTAAACTTTTCAAAAAAAAAACATTTTTCATAGTTTTATATTCAAATTTCTACTAAAAAATAAAAATAAAAAAATTAGTAAGGTACCTGACAAGCACCCTACGTAGGGCCTTGCCAGGCCTTGTACAAGGGCGCAAATCCCTCATTAAGGTCACAACAATCATAGGGTATGCAAAACCTTATAGGTCCACAAGCCCCATATAAAGGGCACAATCCCTTTCTTAGGGGCATGGGGAGGGGCCCATGTGCCCCCCCACCCCACTTGCCATTTTTATTTATTTATTTATTTTTCAAAAAACACCAAAATTAAATCTAAAGTAAAGTGTGCCAAAGTTGGTAGAAATTTTGGCAGCCCCAACAAATTTAATAATAATTTCCGGTTAGCAAAGCTTAGCCAAATTTAGTGGAGGTTACACTTTTAGCAGTGTCCCAAATTTAGTTGGTAGGTTTCTAAAATGGCAACACCTCCAAAGTTGACAACACTTTTTCCAAACTTAGTGGTGATGTTGTGTTGACATCAACATATTGCTTTTGATTTTTGGCCCCCTCTCCATTGCGAGTTTCCATTTTGTAGTTCAACTTCAAAAGTTGATATCTTGTGCTTAGGACTACCTTTTTTAGAGATTTTTATTTTTATTTGGGCTATTTTTTCATGTTCTACACAATGTAGATGGTTTCCAATTTTTGTGCATGATTTTTTCAAAAAATATATTTTTTCATAGGTGTTGCTGAACCATTATCATTTTGGAAACTTTTAGGGCTCCGTTTAGGCTCATACAAACTCCTTGTTAGGTACAAGTTTTTTAGAAGTTTATAGTTTTTCATGTATTTCATAGTGGTCCTATCAATTTATATTCATCATGGTAAAAAAATGTACATTCAACATATAGCCTTATTTTAACAATTGTGATGCATTGAAATCAAAGATCAATTATATTTCTCTTGTAAGTGGCAATTGTAACCACACTAAGTATAAAGCACAAAATCATATTTTCTTGGGGCTACTTTGATTGAGTAATTTGGGGGGGTAGTTGTGTTGTGTGATTGTGCTTTGAGCTCTCTCTTGTTCTCTCAAAATATTAGCTATGGGTCATGTTACATTTTCTCTTTTAACTCCACATAGCTATGCAACATAGAAAATAAATGCTTGGAGTGCACTAATGGGAAAAGATTAATTCACTACATTAATGGATTTGTTCATAGTGAATGGATTAATTCACTATGGCTCTTGGAACTCTTCATAAATAAGTTTCTCTTTATCTTATCTTTCATATTGATAAGTGTGAAACAATTAAGGAGGCTTGGGATAAACTTGCTCAATTATGTGGTGAAACTGACAAGATTAGGGGATACAAAATTGATATGATATCACTAATATAGATCTATTTTTTTTAAAATATCCAAGGCTATGTAACTAAGGCTAATAAATTAAAATCACAACTCAAAGAATGTAGTATCCATAAGAAGGATGCACAATTTATCTTCAATTTGCTAGACAAACTTCCTTTATAATATGCAACTTTTATTTCTAATTTTTGGATTTATTAGTTTAATTTTGGAAATTCCTATACTAAACCATCATTTGATTCATTCATAGATATGTTGATGCTTGAATAAAAAAATTTGATCACCATGGGTATTTTCAAGTCATCCAAGTCACAAGCTTTGGTGGTAGGTAATGGGATAGGGTCTAGTAAGAAACAAAAGCAATAAAAAACAAGCCACCAAAGATAGAGCACAATATTCTTCTCCTACACAAGGATACTCTTCATCCTCTTCCAAGAAGGGGAATTCACAGAAGGAGAGAGTGATTTGTTCATATTATAAAAAAGTTGGTCATGAAGAGCATCATTTCCATACTAAGATAATTGGTGAGTTGATAAACATTATCAAGAAAAATCACATCAATTTTCATCTTCCTACAAATAGAAAGCATCTTCTTCTACTTCTTCAAAATCAAGGAAAGGGAAAGGACGTGCACTTGTTATAGCCACATAAGCTTCATAGTAGTGGATACTTGACTTAGACACTACACATCACATGGGTTCTAATAGAGAATAGTTTTCTTTGGTAGAGGGCCTTGTATAGTTCTACACATTCTTAGAGGTCATAATACTCAGGTGGAAGTTGCTAGAAAAGGTTTGGTTGACATGAAGGATGGAGAATTTGAAAATGTTCTTTGTGTTCTTGACTTGTGTGCCATCCTTCTTTTAGTTTACCAAATCACTCATCTTGGGAATGGTAAGAAAGTTGAGTTTTCTCTTGATACAGTTGTGACCAAGTATCTTCAAGATGATGCCTTAGTTCTAGTGGGAAAGGCCAATCATGAGTATCAATTATATGCATTATCCCACCTTGTGCCATGATCTCCTTATACAACATTACTCACTCATTCAAATTTAGTGAGTAAGCTAAGGGATGAGTGGTTTCGCCATCTTAACTATTGATACCTTCAACAACTCAGATTATAGGATGTCATCACATGACTACCTCAAATCAATTTTATAGATGGTGCGTGTCCAAGTTGTTCTATGTGTAAACATACATAAGAGAAGTTTGATAAAACAATTTAAAAGTTATTAATTTTTTTAAAAAATCCTGACATTTCAAGTTTATGGACCAGTTTGCTTAGAAATTAATTTAAAAAATAGAAAACATAATCCAATCATAAAAAAATTACATATTTAAAAACTAGACATTGTGATCTATAATGGGTTTTAATTATTTCATAAACCAATTATGTCAGCTATATTACCAAAGTGAGTTATTTCTCTTAACATTGCCTTAGTCTTTAGTTGTAGGTCCAAGGCTAAGGGTTGAGTTACCAAGCCTTTCTCGAGCCTAAAACCAAATCAAAAAGTAGGTTGGGATTTTAATTTTTTATAGAATGGGTACTTGTTCTATTTTTTAGAATGAGTGCCCATTTTAAAGTGGTACTTGTTTAGGAACAAGATCTCTGACTCTATCTAAGGCTCAGGTCCTCATTCCTAAACATGTACCCATTTAAAAAAAATGAGTACATGTTCCTTTTGGCATTTTTTTGGGCTGAAACTTTCCCTTTTTGTGGACCAAACTTCTTGCACTTACCCACAAACAAGCTTGACATATTTGGCATCACCATGTGAACTAGAAACTTTATCTTTTTGTTTTATTTCATACCATGAGGAGGTCAATGGTTATGGAAATGGCTTACCCTTGTGTGAGGAGAGTTCTTTTTCCTTTGTAAGTAGTTTGCTCCTATATGTTGATTTATTTTCAGAAAAGTTCACCCCTATTGTTGTATGTTTACCTAAGGCACCATTGTTAGATGAATCTAACACTTGCATAAATATGGATGCCCTACAATGATGAGGTTTATAGTGAAGTGATCCTTCACCATATAGGTAGTGTGTGTAAATCCTTGCATAGAAGAAAATGTCTTCAATGGTTGCATCTGGGTGAAGAATGCAACTATGGTATGAGGTAGGTGAACTCCTTTAGAAGGGTTGTCTTTGACAGAGGTAGATTTTTGTAGTTGTATACATATTAGCTTAGTTGCTGCTTTTCCAAGAAGTGTGGTCACACACCTTGCATTCTCCTTAAGAGAATGTATAATCCTAGATGATTTTTCTTTCCTCCAAGTGCGGCCTACACATGTTTTATTTTCTAAGGTAGGATAGTAGCTGTAGTTTCCCCTTTGAATCTGTAACCAACAAATTGATAAGGCTTCTAGATTCCATGATTAGCAGGAAATCATTTCATAGAAGTCACAAAAAATTGTTGACATTTCATGCCTCCTTATTTTTTCCATCAATAAAAATTGATATGAGAGATCTTATATGGTTCATATTGCATGAAATATACCTAAAAAACCCAAAAAATGGTTGTGTTGAAGTTTCATACTTTTGGGACCATTTCACTTGTCTACATGCCTGCATGCCTTACCTATCACTCCATTTTTTTAATCTCTTTCACCCCTTCTTTCCATCACTTTCATAAATGTTTCGAGTCTTAATCATCGACCTTAACCTTTAACCTTCATTGCTTCTCTTTCATAAGCCATATGTTTCCCCTTGATCACCAAAGTTCCAATAAAATACTCAAAATACAACTAAATCTTGAAGTTTTAGACTTCGAGGATCATCCATCCTCTTTACCTCTTATCATCTTTCATCTCATGCATTAAGCTCTCCTCCCAACCCTTGATCCTTGACACCTTTAACTTTCAATGATCGAGTCTCCCCTTTATATTTTATCCTATCTTTATGATAAGATATTTAAGGTTCCTTCCGACCTTGATCCCCAATGCCTTACCTTCAAATGTTGGGAATTAGGTCTCCCTCTTATTCTTTATTATATTTTGTGATAAGACTTAAGTTGTTGTCCCTTAGTATTATTTGGCATTAAAATCATAACACCAAAGTTGAGGTATCAGGTTGTGCACATGGTGATCTTTTAGTTCAATTTTTCTTGCACGAGTTTATATATCTATTTTGATCTATCTTGGAATCATCACTTGCATTTGGCATATTCCAGTGATTGATTTTTTTTACAACTAGGTTATAGTCAGCTTGGCATATTGATTAGATTTCAGTTTGAGATTATAAAGTTCATTTGCATCTTATATATTCTGGCATGTTTTTTAAATAACATTGTTTAGGTGCAATGATAAGTTGTTTATCCAAAGCATGTTCGAAAGGCACATTAAATTTTTATAAGGCAACACATTTCCATAGTGCATCTACAAATAAGGTTTGGTGATTACAAACATAATATGGGTATCATTGTGAGGAAATCATTGATAGGTGGAAAAATGTGTTTTCTCAAAAATAATAATGAAATGGAAAAAGATTGCAATGATAATGTTTTATAAAGTCAAAATAATCATTGCATTGTCGGTGGAGATTATTTTGTTTGTTGAATGTGAATTTTTACCATCATAATTCCAGGATTTGAAAAAGGCATTATGTCGAAGTCAAAAAATTCTTTGAAACTTCAGTGAGCTTAGATACTTGATTCATTTTTTGTTTGTCAGGGTTTGTTACCTTAGTCATGGCGACAATGGTAAGCAAAGACTTGTTTTAGAAATTGGTTGCATGGTTTTTGAGGGGACAAGAAATTATAGTGAAGTGCAAGATAGTGAAAATGTTCTAGTTGTGCCGACTCCAGGTGTAATCTTTATCTTTTTCTTTGTGTCTATGTGAACCCATCCATTTTGGATTTTTTTTTCTTGTTCATTATTCTGATTAGTTGAATTGGGTTTATTGTGTTTATTTGGGCATGCATGATTTTTGGATTAAAACAATCGTTAATGGGTTGAGTGATTGTTTAAGTAACCTGTGCAAATCTTAATGTTGGGTCTGTGTGTTTAAGATTTTGAGTAACTTGTGCAGATCTTTATGACAAGTCAGAAAGAAGTCATTCATGATTACCTTTGTGTCGGGTCTATAAATACATGTTTTGTTTGTTAAGGAGAATCAAATAAAAACCCTGGTCGGTTTTGTTGTTAAGCTTAAGGGTTTTTTCAAATGCCTTTTTTGTTGTTTGAAACTTGTAAGCTAAACATCCTTATTTTGTGAGTTTATTGTGTGTTTGGCTGTGGTTAGTTATCTTTGTTAAGGGTGTCGGTTCTGCAAGATAAATGATAGTTACTTGTTGATTATTCTTAATGCATTCTTAGCAAGATGGATGTTGTATAGATAATATTAATTTTGGTTAAGAATTGTGTAAGAAAATTTGTTCTTACAACTGGCAAAGGCAATTTCAGTTTCAGTTTTTCAATGGAAGTTGGTGATTCATTTTTTTCAAAAGGGTTTTCCCAATTCTATTTTTGAGAACAGAGAACATGTAATGCCCCATCATAATAACCTAAGGAATGTTGCAATAGTGTATAAAAGTGAAATATATTTTTTTTTAAGTATAATTATTAAGTTAATTAGTTGCATACATTCATTAAGTTATGCGACGATACACTACTTTGAGTTTCCATAAGCGAATTTAGTATTTCACATTGCACATATTAATTAACATTAACATAAAGATAAACATTGCATAACATTGAATTTCATTCAAAATAAAATAAAGTACTATCATGTTTCATACATTGCATTTGGTGAAATATACAATACTCATCCATCTGATGAGGTAGTTTTATAATAATTTACATTTACAAAATTTCACCTCATAACATTTGAGGGGTGTTTTACAATACAAGTTTTACAATTTACAATGAAGATATACACAAGTTTCCAAGTGCGAGCTCTCCATCCATGAAGCTCTCAATGCCATAATCATAAACTGGGGACCCAACGGAGTAAGGTGCATGTTCCACCCAACCATGTGGTACCCGTAGGTCCACCCCCATGCTAGGAGATAGTAATATGGTTACCTAGACATAATCTACTAACCCTAGACACTAGTACATAACAAACTAATGGTTACATTGCTTCCAGATTTAGACAATTGAATAAATTACAAACACAAGGTTAACTGTTACTTTAGGTGGAGTGTCATCACAATATTGCAAAGGTTACCCTGGAGTTTCTTCCTAGGTTCTGGCCCCCAACATGGGTTACCCTGGTAACCTCTTACGAAATCCGGCCCCATTGCATACTATTGCGGAATCGAATGTCCTTTGAAGAAACAAGACACTAATTTTCCATTCCAGGCCTTCTTGTCTTATACTCAAGACTGAACTAGCTCAAGAGTCATAAGCGAGGCATAAACATCTGGTTAAGAATTTTTATCTATCTATTGTGTTCTTTAGTTGTCACTGAGTTACTAACTCTTTGTAAGTTACCCTGACACCACTTTGTGTGTCGGCCCTTACAAAAATCCACTCCCCTAAACATAACAAAAGATTTGATGTTCTCTGGCTAAGTTTTACAAGGTGTACAACATGCATCAAACAATTTCAACACCATTCATAACAAACTTCAATGTCTACGTTCACAAAAATCAGGTATCTAAGTACCAACTAATATCATGTGCACATCTTAGCCAACATATAATTTCAGCTTAACAAACAGAATCCCCACGGTAATAAGTTGGTCTAGAAGACTTGTTGATTTAATACTTTCCCAATATTCCAAATGAGGAAACAAAAAATTAAAACAAATTGATAACTAAAAATCTACGTTAGGATATACTAGATTCAATCAATCAAAGTATGTGATACACAAACTCAATCATTTAAAGTATCATTTATTTTCCATTCTATACCAAAAATGAAATCTATTCATAAACATTTATTGTAATGAAATTTATGAATACTTCAGAATAATAGTTCATTCTAAGCTCAAATAACATAATCAAAATAAATCAATTGTCATAATATCTATTTCTAGATATTTATTAAATCATTCTTATAAGTATTTCATTTATACATAATAACTCTTCCAAAATCATATAAACATTTAAATAAATACAAATAATTATAAATATTATGTATGCATATTATATATACATATAATATATATTATGGTATAAATATACATTATATATATATAATAATATATATATATATATATATATATATATAATAATATATATATATATATATACATAATAAATATAATATAAATTCATATTACAAATACCAAATCACGGATTTAAAAAGTGCATTGAAAATATATTATACAATGGGAATTAGGGCCAAAAACCCTAACCTGTGCACAGTGCCGTGCACAGTGGGGAAGGGCTTCCTTCGCAGCCCACCCCACAGGCTCGGCCGCGATGGCTGAGCCATGCGCTGCCCGCATGGGCGATGCTGGCTCAGCCCTCGCCGCCGTGCCCCTGCGGGGACGACTGCGGGTAGCCCCCCGCCCACACAGAGCTTCGGCTCTTTCGATTTTTAACACATTTTTTAAAAAATACATTCACTATTAAAAACAATGAATTTAATAGAATTTCGACTGCGGATTTTCACTCGTACGGCGATTCCAAAATAAAATAAACACAAAATTTTAAATGAGTTCCTTCCACAATCCAATTTATAAATGAAATAAAATATATATGTATAAATATATATATATATATATATATTTTATATATATATATATATTTATACGATTTAACAAGATTTTCATACAGAGGATTTTTTCAGAAGTTTAACAAGGTTTTCAAGGGGAATAGGGAAAATTTTCACATAATACATAATATTTTATTTTCCAGAAGATTTCAATAATTTCCTTTCACACAAATTCCTTTTTCCAGAAAGTAAAGAATCTTAATAAACCCCTTTCCAAAAATACACAGTAAGTATTTTTTTTTTGAAAAATATACAGAAGATTTAAATTAAAGAGATTTCTTTCACATATATTCTTTCTAAACAATTAATTTAATCCACAAGAAGAATACCTGATATCCCAAAGCTTTTGAAGACAATCTGGAAATGAAATCCTTTATTGTTGCTTGTAGCCTTCCAAAATTTTTCCTGAGAACAGAACCAAAGCCCAAATAGCAACCAGAAATTTCCACAATCTTGCAATAAAATCCCATAAAACACATACAGAGGATTTTTTTTAAATAGAGCACCAAAATATTTTCCCGTGAATGATAGGATAACCTCTGTTGATTTTCCTAGATCCAATTTTACCTCCGTAAACAAATTTCCTCAACAATATTCAATTAATGCACTGGCACACATGTCGAGAAGTGGTTGCAAAATATCTTCTCCACCACTTCTCGGCAATCTTGCCAATTTCAAAGTGCATGCCTTTTATTTAATTTAATTTAAATTTTCAATTTTCAAATGCAAATTTACTTATTAATAAAAATTGCCATTTCCACAAATTAATTTAATTTCAAATAAAGCTATTCACACACTTAATAATTTAATTTAATTAATTAATTAATTTAATTAAATAAGTCTAATCTTTTAAGATCAAACCATTTAACCAAATAAGCTAACTAATTAATTAAATAACATGTAACTAATTCCTTCAATATTAAAATTAATTTAAATAACAATAATTTAAAGCACAATAAACTATCATTAAAAATCAACCAAATTTACCTTTCAAACAATTTATCCAAACAGAAAATGACAAAACAACCACGACACATAACTAAAACTGACAATGTACAATGACTGGGTTATAGACTAAACTAGGGTGAACCAAACTACTATCTCCCAATCAACGTATCTGTTGAGTCTTGACATGCTTAGACCTGAGTACCTAGGTGGAGTCGGTGTCATGTACCTGCAATCCTGCAACCAAGCAATAACATGCATATACATATATATAAAAGCCATTGAACAGGCACACCGTGCGGAGAAAATCACGGATATCACAGGGCACTCGCAAGCGAGTGATGCGATTCCATTCTCCACACCAATACACGTCACATCAGACTGACGAAATAAATAACTGTTAGTCCATCAAAACATATGCATAGCAAGAATCATCTGAAAGTAAACATCTACGCTATCTCAAAGCATGTCTAAAATCAGTAATCACCATACAATGTATCATCATGTCACAAAATAAATCCACTATCGCTCAAAACCAACAATCAAAATATCCAAACAAAGTATCATAATCTAACAGTGTGAAAACACAATAGCAGAAAACATAAGCATAAATGGAGGGGTACTACAGAACATGTTAAATACTTCATTGTGCTCACATTCAAAATGATGAGAGATTGTGAAAAGAACAAAATATATGTTTCAGAAAGGCAATGTATATATTGTTTTGAGTAGTTGGAATTTGTGACTCTGATTCAAAGGTCATTACAGAACAAAGTATGTAATTCTTGAAATAGAGATCAACTCTATATTTACAATTATTTTATACTTGTACATTTCAAAAGACTATAAGTGAGATAGCACTATAAGACTATCAGTGAGATAACACCATTGTCAGTGAGGCTTTGTACAAAGAATATTTTTAGATAAGGCCAGTGAGGCCAAGTTCGAGTGATTTTATTCCCCAGGAGGGTTTCCACTCAATAAAATCTTTGTTTCAATCTCTTATATGTGTTTTCTCATTATCTGTTCATTTTTTTTTTATTGCATAAGTTCATTCATGATCTGAAAATTATTAAAAGAAATAAAAAGAGTTAATTTGTTTGTTAACACTGATTCACCCCCCCTCTCAGTGTTAACTATACTCCAACATAAGTATCCTCCCTTATCCCCGACTCCCAACATCCTTCTTTCTTTTGCACTCTTTAACTCTTCTACTAATCTTTTGGCTTTCACTATCTCCCTTCCCTTCTTCTAACAAGCATGATGCCTGATGCCCGATTTCTGACAAGAGGATATTTTTGGGATTTGGGGTTTTGAAATTCTTCGTATACTCTTCTTGATGGATGCAATAGGTGATATTCAGTAGGCCCGATGCCTATGGACTATTGAAACTGCGAACTAGTGATAGTGTATTTTTTGGCCGTAAAAACCATTAATGCTGAAGTTGCTTTCCCAATTGTTGTATCTAATTTTTGAGGCTATAGGTATGACAATTAATGCATCCTTCAACTATTGCAAGTGGAAAAACTAATGCCATGCTTCATTTATGACATGCATACCACTTTTCTATTAAAGGAACATACCTTGGCCATGATTTTCTATGGATTGCGCGGGGTTTCCTATTCTTCATTAATGGATTTATCATTAAGGAAGCATGGTGTGATTTCTTGGGCCATTTTTTGGGACTTTTAGCTTGGGATTTGGGAGATGCTTGTCTAGATATAATTTACAGGTGGTTTTGGCTTGGGTTTCATTCCCATCCACTTGCTTTCCTTCTTCTCATGATCTATCTTGTATAAAAAATATCCTTGTGCTCATTGTAAGGGGTTCTGAACCTTTGGGTTCTTCCCTAGTTTCTCTAGCATACTTATGAATTTTTTATTCTACAATTGTAAACTAGCTTCCAGGCCTTTTTTTTAATGAAAATTACTCATTTTACCTCTTCTCTCTCTTAGGTTTGTTGTGCACATATTTTTCTTACCTTCATGTTCAAATGTAATTTTATCATTTTCTATGCATATGTATTGTATTAAATTGGTTACTAGGAGTTTCTTGTGAATGTCTTCCTTTCCTTTTAGCATCTTGCTAAACCCTAACCTCCATGTTTTCCTTTAGAATCTGGTTAAATAGAGAACTATGTAAGTTATTCTACCATTTTCATTGATGTTGTGTGTAGTTTTAAGTAGGAAGAAACATCTCTATTCTAGGTGTATCACCTCCTCTTTCCCTTTTATATTCCTTCTCTCCCTTTTCCTCTGCGATTTTTTAGAGTAGGGTTAGTGGTAGGATTTTCCATGTGCTAGGTTGGACCAACACATCTACACTTAGGTTAGAAAAGGAATATGACCTTCTCTAGAGATCTGACCTCATCTATAAGGTCTCACACCTTGAGGTCAGTTCCATTGTGTCATTGGAATGCTAAACTCCATTTTCAATAGGGTACAATTTCATGTGACAACAAAAACCAACACTCTTCATCTTCCAAAGGAGTAGTCCTGATACAAGGACTCGATGAATGATAAAATAAGAGATAAAGGGACATTATGATATGAAATAGCACATCAAAAATTAGCACTAAGGGACAACATGATGATGTTAGAGTTAGCCTTTGAAGGGACAAACCTAGAAAGAACAAAGTTGTCAAGATAATGATATAAATATTGAGAGTTTGTCCATCGCTTGGAGAAACAGACCTTGAGAAAGTCCCGAGTATGAATTGAAGGTCCATAATGATAATGGACCATTGAAATTCATAATATAGAGTATGATAGAATAGAATGATAGTCATGTGGAATATACCAGTCATGTGCATAGAAATGTACTCAGTGGTAAATAAACAGTCACCACAAAAGACAGTCATGAATTACAATATACCTAAGTATATGATAATACAAAAGAAATGTCTCTATGATTCTAAGGAAGAATGCATAGGTTGGGAGAGATGTTATGGCTATTCTTGGTTTGTACTAATTTTTTCATGGTTATGAAGAAGCTTCTTGGTATGCTAAGCGTGAAGGTATTTGGAAGATCTAACTTGATGCAGGAGTATCCAGGCACATGTGCAATCAACATAAACCAAAAATATTTTTAGTTACATTTATTTTAGTTTTGGTTTAGTGGTCATTGGCATATATCAACATCACAAAACTTCAAAGACAAAAAAGAATTGCAAGAATCAAACTATCACTAGTTCGCAGTTTCAATACTCCATAGGTAGTTTTGTGAAATTTTTTCCCAATATTTGTAAGAACTAGAGTAGAATCCTTTTGCAAGGGCATTCTTGGATGTACCATGTTGAATGCAAAAAAATAATCGAATTCATATCTTTCACCATTTGGGATAAATTAATGTCAAAATTTTGTGTCGTTAATACCGAAAGTGTGTCGCCGGTTTACAAAAAGTTTAAATTTTCAAAATTATGGAGGGCTGGAGAAAAACCCTTTTGTAGGGTCTGTGGGATATCATTTCGAGCCTATCACCAATTTTTGTATGAATTAGAGAAATTTGAGTTTTTTGCCTACCAACACCCTACTCTATTAATTAGCATAAGCTTTATATTGTTGAAAAGAATAAAATTTTGATGCATATTTGAATTATATGTTTTAATTCCTATAAAAATAAATTAAAAAAATAGGATTAAGACCACCAAGGAGTCACACCATTAATATGGCATTTAAATTTTAGAATGTATCTGTAAAAATGCATAGAACAAAGAAAAGAGGGGATGGGAAATAAAAGTTAGAAAAAAAAACCATTGCTAGTAAGAGAAGCTGCAAAGACTAGGGAGAGACTTGAAAATTGAAGAGTTGTAGGAAGATGAAGAGGCTTTCAATTGAAAGTTAAAAGGAGAAGATTAGAAATGTGAGTAGAGGTAGCACATAGGTTTGTAGAGGGGTAGCATGAGGAAACAATAGAATAGTTTGTAGAGATAAAAATCAAACATCTTAAAGGATTCTACATAGAAAGGGAAGAACAAAGAAGCAAGAAGCTACCAAGAAAATTTAAAAAATTGAAAATAAAATATGGATCGATGAGGCAATAAAATATGGATCAATGAGGCAAAAAAAATTCAAATTAAGAGGATTAGGGCATGTTGATTTTGACAGAGGTAGCAACCACCATATTGTGGTAGAGCTTTATGAATAAAACCATAATTTATAATAAAGAACCTATGTATTGTATTTAATTTTGTTGAACCAACAAATGAAATAAAGATGTTGAAGAGGTGGGTTGAGCTACAATGTCTTTGTTTCAATTTGAATTCTATTATGATTCATTTTATGTTAAAAATTATGAATTTGAATAAAGAAGTGGTTGTTTGTTGCAGTCTTTGGGTAGAGTGTTGCTTATTTGAAATTGTGAATTTGTGTGTTAAATTTGCTTGTGACAACAAGAGGGAGTCTCGTCTGCAACATAACTTGAAGAAGATGGACATTCTAAGAGAGTTTGGTCCTTAGGGCAAAGCATGGAAAGGTTTCTTCAAACCTTGGGAGTTATGGTATGAAGGATAAAGATACAATAGTCATAGTATTAACATGAGTAGGGTTTATGAAAGGTTTGAAAGTGGTATTATGGATTAATTTTGAAAATTTGTGTCATTGAAATGATAAGATGACTATTCAAAAGTGAGTCAAGGTGAGAAAGACATGATTAACAATCAAAAGATAGTCATAAAAGAAAAGAAAAGGGATAGTCATAACTAAAGTGACAATGATTGCACTTATGATAGTCATAAAAGAACAATCCAATGGTGTTTATGGAGGGGTTTAGAGAAACAAAGACCCTATCCCTATCTAAAATTTTGTGCATAAGATTTGGATACTATCATGAGAATTTATGCCACATAAAAAGTGAAAATTTAAGAGATAAAATGCTAAAGTAACACTCATGTGAACAAGTCTCCAAGCCAAGTAAATTTTATGATAATAAGGGACAAATTTAGATTATGGAGAATATGTTCACAAAGGGAAGACAATGAGAATAAACCTCCTTCAATAAATAGTTAGCAAGTAGGTTGAATAATTTTAAGGAAGTGACATATGGTGATAGTCATGTGAGGAGAGTGATCTTTCTAAAAGGACAAATGAAGGACAATGACCTATGTAGTGTTTTCTAAGTGGATAGAAAGATACTACAATGGATAGTGAAAGCCTAGTTGTAGGTATATAGATGGTAGATATCCATGAATGAGATACCTCAGTTAATAAAGTTAGTTCTAACTACCTATGCATCTTGATAGCATCAAAAGGACCTACACAATGACCTCTTCTTGAAGTGCCATGATAGGGGTAGAATTCATTAACCATGAAAAAGTAAAAGCCAAAAAATAATATGAATAAAGTGACAAACCTTAATGCATGAAGACAAAGATTCAAATCAAAGTTTAAAGAATAGTTTGAGAATCCAATAATAGAAGGACAATTTAAATTATACCGTTAAACGCATGCACAGAGGTATGATTTGACAAAGCTTAAAGATTGTGGAAAATAATTAATAGTAAGGAGAAAGTATGACAATGCTGAAAGGTTTCCTCCAAAGCTTTTGAGGTCTTGAGCATTGTCAAAGCTATTGAAACCCTTGCTAGGAAGTCTTCTTACAACAATCCATAATGAAAAAAGACCAAAATCTATAACAATCCTCAAGTGTAGATGATTAAAAGATAATGGTGATAGTGATGCCAAAAATAAGTATGAAGGAAGATTGCAAAGGTCATTGGTATCAATTTTTAATGATCCAAAGAAGAACAAGTAGAAAAGAGATCATCATTGTTAACTTGTCACTACACTAGCCTTGGAGGATTGATCAAGTATAAGTTGTATGAAGTGGGAGTTTTAGGAATGCATCACTCTCAAAGGATTAGAACAACATACACAAATGTTTTGTTGCAAAAGGTTCATCCTAGGTCTAATGGTTATATCACTAAAATCAAACTTTTTCCAAAAACATTGGGAATCCGGATCAACAAGGATATGAGATTGACTTACAACCTAAAAGGAGAATCAATCAACCCTACATCTGGATTCTTTGGATGGTTTTGTATTTTGATTTGATGTAATGATGTAACTATGTAAACTATGAAAATACAATGTTTTGTTATGAATCTTGAGAAACTAAAAGCAGACAGAAAAAATTAGAATAAAAAAATATAGAAGGCATATATAGAAGAACCTGGGATTTAAATTTGAACTGAATTTGGCCAGTCTAGGGCACCCTACATCCTAGTTTGAATGCCCAAGATTTTTGAAAACTAATTTCATAGGCCTGAATTCCTTGATCTATATCTCCTATTCTCCAAGATTTGTTGTCGGATCTTTGTATTTTGATGAGAAAATGAATATTTTGTGACTTGACAACTTGTCAGATTTGAGTGCATGAATAAATAAATAGCCTTCAATCTTACTCCAATTCACTTCAGATTTGCAACCCGGACACATGAAAAGAGGGGAAGGATTGTGCCATATAGGGTCTTGCCTAAGTTGAAAGCCTCGTATTGGTATTCCTACCTCCACTAAAGCAAAGTTGATGATAAAAAGAGAGCTTATATACTTTTGAGGGATAGAGGCTAATGATAAAAAAAAATCAATTGACAACTTGTTGCAACTCACCACTCATATATGATCTCATTGATAGACTGAAGTCACACTCATCACCTTCAAGGATCAATTTTTGCTTGACTTGATTTGATTTGAAGACCTACAAGTGTTGGTGCTTAAAAATGAAATGCATGCAAAACACGAACAAAACTCATATAAAACTTGGCATGATGCTTCAATGACACAATGCTGCAATAAAATTTTTCTCTTGAGTGCTTTAGGACACTTGATTTTCTCAATTGAAGTCTTAATAATTTTTTCTCCCTCTTAAAGTTGTGAAAATAATATGCATTTATCTACAATTTTCTAATTTCCTAAAAATTAAATCATAATAGCCAACAATTAAAATTTGAATTTCAAATAACAAATTACCGACATTGACATATCTAAATTTGGAGCCAAAATAGGCAATCTAGGGAACCCTACGCCCTAGACTGGATTCCTACTTTTTTAGAATTCATCCAAAGTGCCAGGGGAAAAATATTAAATGCGTAATTTGATTTCCCATGTTTGATTTTCCAATAAATGTTTTAAAAAGGGAAACTAGAAACACAATTAGGAAATTAGGTGCATAATTAGGTCCAAGCACATAGGGGGGAGAAAAAACCTAGTGTGAAATTGTCAAGGGTGACAATTTTTGATGCTACAATAGAGAATATGAAAAAGTCTGATGTAGAGAGATTCATATATGTTATGGAGTTTTATTTAAATGAATCTTTCACTAGTATATATGCAAAACCTATGAAGGAAAGGTAGTAGTTTGTGCCATGATGATCACAAATGGTCAATGAATAGTGAAAGACCATGCTAAACCCAAGTGAGTATGACATACAAGAGAACTATCAAGATGATTGTTGAAAGAATAGTTGTAAAGCTTAGAAGAACAAATAAGTATGTTAATATTGTTCTCTCCAAGTATTCAATATGTTGAAAACAGTCTTATGCCATATTGAACCCCACTCATGCATTGGTTAAGGCTAATGAGGAAACCTTTGAAGATGCATTGAAGGAGTCCTTAATGTACACCATCATATAAACCTTTTCAATTAAAAAATATTACAGTAACATGCCCTAAATACATGGATATGGAGGTTTTGATAGTTTAAGAGGAGTTATGGATAGTTGTAGGCATATAGGGAGAAGTTGAGGATATCTAGGAGGTGGTTTGAACCAACAATACATTACGAGAATATCCAAGAGAAAAATAGGAGCATTTCAAGATGGAGAAAGCCAAAATAAATCAAGGGAGTCTTTTACCAACATTATGGAGTATTTTAAGAACCTTAAAAGAAGGAGAAATAAAATTTGGACACCCAAAGCGAGGAGATTTTGACCTAATCAAGAGGTGGAAACTTGTCTTCCTCCCTTTGTAAGATATTTTAAAGCTTTCTAGGGCATAATTTGGAGACAAAAGGAACACGTAGTTTCAATTTAGACTTAGTTCTTGCATTTTTGACAAACCATTGTAACTTGGTAAAGGCTCTTTTTGGTCATACTGTGTATTGTAACTCAAATATTTCAATCTTGAGACTGAGATAAGAGTTGTAATATTTCATTTTTTAAGCATCTTCAATCTATCAAATCATTTTTTAGACTATGTATGAAATTGGAAGGCATCTTTATCAATGAAAAAATAGGTTTTCACCTTCATTGTACTATTTCATGTTGTGTGTTGATTAATATTATGCAATTTTCCAATGTTTTTATACTAAAACCTCTAAATTATGCATGATTAAACACCTAGGTAGAACTTGAAACTTCTTCAAGTGTTGGTTACTAGTTAGAAAACACCTATATTAGCTGATTCAATTGTGAAAAGAATTCATTTTCTTCCTAAAATAATAGAGATAGATCATATTTTAGTAAGAAGATAGCTTAGAAAATAAGATAGAACAACATGGTTGTGTGATACAAAAAAAATATTTTCATTGAGCATTGTATGCAAAAGAGTTTAAACACTTGTTGTGCCCTCAACATACACGCCTCGTTCGAAACGGGGCCCCTCTTTTCTTTCACCTTGCTGGGTCATTTTTGTTGCCGCCTCATTTTGCATGCCCCCATTTTGGCATCCCTAATGGTCAGTGTACCCCTGAAGCCTGTTCTAAAGTGATCATGTTTTTCCCACTCATCTTTGGTTAAGCCCTGAGGATTTTTGGGATTTCCTTAGAAGTTTTCTTCTGCCAGCGGCTCCAGGCCCTCCCGGGCCCGACCCACTGGGTTTCTGCCTTTGGGCTTCCTTTCGGGGTTCGCCATTCACAAACGGCGAAAGGCATCTGCCTTTTCGGACCCCGGGCTCCAGTCGGGCAGCTGCCGCTGTGTATCTTTTCACGCAAAGTTCCAAACTGCTTCCATGTCCTCCGGGCCCATCCATTCAAGCCACCGTTCTCGGAATTCCCTTCGCTGTTCGTCGTTTCCAGTGGCGATGAACACTCGTCAGCACTCCACCTTTCGGGGCCTGAATCTCTCCTTGTCGCCGATCTTAAAGGTCAGTTTCTGGGCGGTTGGGCGACTGCCACCTTGCACTTGTCCGGCCCCCGAACCCCAAACCTCCCGCCACCGTCCGTGATTTTCAAACTTACCAACTAATCTGTTGGCCATACCTACTTTAAATGAAGCCATTAATGGTAGGGGGTATAAATATCAGGCCCCAACCGTTCATTTTCACTTGTCAGGATTGCAGAGGAGGTCAGAGCGTTTGCCCAAGGAGTTCATTGCCTTCATCAATCGCTGCCCTCATGCCATTTTCCTTCATTTGTCGATCCTTGGTGGATTTAGCAGCTTCCCTCATCGGACTTCCAAGTTAGGTTTGCCGCTTCCCCTCTCGAGAAATTTTTCATAATTTTAAACACCTAAAATTAAAAAATGTGGATGAAAAATGCATTGGATAGGTAGATAAAAGCAACACCTAAAAAACTCATGTCTTAGAATCCTCGGAAAACCTCCAAAACACCCTCGAATCCGCATTCGAAACCTAACCTTGTCGCGGCTGTTCTTCGCCCAGGGGCGTTCGCGCCTTCCGGGCCTGGGTCTTCCTTTCACCGCCTTTGAAACCTTAGAAAATATTTTTGCAAACGGTTGCACCCTCTCTTAGGCCCAGATCCTCGGACTTCCTTCGTCCAATTGCCGTTAGGATCACAAAATACAAACTCTAAAAATGGGCCTCTGTTTTGCTTTCTCGGGCCCGGAACCTCAGACTTCCATGTTCGAAGTTCTGCTAGGCATTCACTGTTCACAAAATGGCGAAGTGGCCCTATCTTCCCGACCCCCGGAGCTCGCGTTGCGCCTCACCGTTCGGTGTTTTGTGCACAATGATAACCCTCCCTCATGACCCCGGGTCCCGGTCCATAGACTTCCATCCGTGGACCTCCATTGTGGCTTCACTCAGTTGAAGCGGCTATCAAGTGATGAACTTCCGCCTCCTGGGTCCCAGACCCTCGTTTTGCCATGAAACACAATATTGAACTGAAAACGTCCTTCCTCCCTCCGAGCTCTGGGCTTTGGAATTCTGTTCTATACCTGCTACCCTGAACTGGTAAAATCGCGCCTGCCATTCTGGGCTCCAGGCTTCGCTCTCTTGTTCGTCGAGAAAAAATTCAAATGAAAATCAGGGTCCAAGCTTCATGCCGGGCTGGTGCACCGAACCGCTCCATTTGGGTTTCCGTTTCTGGATTTCCATTCAGAAACCTCAGCGTCTTTCCGGCCCTCAGGTCTTAAACTGCCTGTTGTCCGTTGGCCTTCCGGGTCCTAGTCTCTGGAGTTCCATCCCCGAAACTCCATTTCTAGCCAGTTGTTTCAAACAACGAATGTCTGATAGCTTTCCGAGCCTGAACTGCTGGGAGCCCCAAAAGTGACCTAAACGACCTCAAATTTGAAATCTAATCTCGACCCACGTGCTTAAATTCAGCCCTCCTCAACATGACCCCCTCAAACCACCAAAATTTGAAGTCAAGAAATCATCCGGATCATGCTACCCTATTCGCCTCCCTAAAACAACATTTTTGCTAGGGAAGTTCGACCCTCCAGGCCCAAATTGTCCGAAGTCCCTCCAAGAAATGGATAACGATATATTGAAGAAAAAATTTGATTTCATCAATCATATTTGATCTAAATTGGGTTTTGACTAATGCTCATACCTTTGTAATCGGTCATACTCATTATGTCCATGCTTGTAGGATATATGGAATCGAGTGCAAGACCCTCAGGAGGAATTGCAGAGAAAGACAAAGGAAAGAAATCAAGCAAAACTCCTCATGGGAAAGAGGATAAAGAACAAATGAAGTTCTAGTTCCAAGGTGAACCGCTATGATCAAAAGTCACCATAGACTAGAAGGAAATCTCAGACACCAACATCGGCCAGGTCGATATTGATGAGTTCAAGAAAAGGGTTATAATTCACCCAAGGACCGATAATGCCAGATTAATCAGGCAGAGCGGAATTGCAAAAGCTCCAGGTTTCCCCCCATCCCTTATTGCTCCTGAGCGCTGCAAAGGTCCCTCACGAAATCTTTTGCAACGATTTATATGAAGACTATCATGACTTAGTGACCATGCTAAGCCGAGTAATGGGCCTTCCTTCTTCCGCATTCTTTCAAGAATGGATGGTGTACTTCGTTGAGAAAATCATTTGTGGGAATGAAGATGTCAACACGAAGGCCTCATTCTACTGGGGAGGTATTATCAACATCTGCTTTCATGAGTAGTTTATGAATATAAAAAAGAGCTCCAAATTCTACATGACCTCCTATCTGGTCTATTCATTGGCAGAGTAGAGGCAGTATAGCGGACTATTTGTGGTGCCCAAGGAGGAGCCGGGCTGAAAGCTGAAGGCCTATGATCGATACCCCCAACTCCAATTCTAGAACTTCAAGAAGGAATACTGTAGGGTGAATGACGCCTTTATGGGTCACATCATCTAGTTACTTGGGGGAGATTTTGAGAGGAGAGTCTCTCACAACATGAAGGCATTTCTAAAGCAATACACTTTCCTATACTTGTAATTCCCCAAGTTTACATACATTCGTGCCCAAGGTTCACTGAGAGACCGAACAAGCTACCTCGATACCCCAATGACTGAATAATACTATTGGAACTCTCTCGGCAGCTGCAACATGTCCACACCCTCCTTAGCAGCAAGCACTTGGCAGGGATATCTTATCCCTTTACCTTCGGGCAGGGCATGTATAAATTGCAAACCTCCCAGTGTACTGGGAATTCAGAAAAGGAACTGGCAGAGTACTACTTCCAACTACACACTGCTCGCCCACGAATGGACCCGTATGGGCACGCAAGAAAAGCACTGGGGTCAGAATAGACCCATTTACATAATGTCGAGGATTTATGGGAAAATTGCCAGGATGAAAAAGAGGTGTGTGCCAGGCACTACATGAGAATGACTGCATACTTCGTAAGAAGGGTGCAACTGTTCCCCATACCGGATCAGGTAGAAGAATATGAAAGCACTGTCATGGATCCCTGGTATAATGCAGTCACCAACTTACCGCTGCCTGTAGTCGATTGGGATGAGCAGGAGGTCAATGACCTAGACATCGTGACTAAACCCATCATGGCCCAAACCAAAGAATGGGTTAATAGACAAGTGAGCTAACTAAAGCAACAGGGAGTGGTCCTAACATATGAGGGGCTGAAAAGTGAACCCAGTGCCACCGAGGATGTCGCCACCACAACTTCAATGGGTGGAACATCCAAGTCTCCTTCTATCACCAAATCAAAGAAGAGGAAGGGAACGTAAACAAAGAAATCTCAGGATCCCAAGGTTTACACAAGGAAGGATTCAGGAGGCTCACCTTCCAAGAAGCTCAAGCGAATAGGGGGCACCATGGAGCCATCTGTAATCCAAGAAGGTGATGATGAAAGGATGGTTTTGTTAGAACCTCTTCTAGCTCTCCCGGTCTCAACTGCTCCATCATCTGTCTCCCTGACCATGGTCGCCACATCCCCGCTGGTGGTGGACATCTCAGTCCACCTTTCCCCTTCACCTCTGATCGAGCTTGTAATAGTGATTGACTCCTCCTCCACTGTGACTACCCCTCCTTCCTCCACTGCCATGTCACCTACATCGCTCCCATTAACCACAATAGCAACACCAATGCCCGCTCCCACATTGCCTGAGGCTTTCTCAAAACACATGCAAAGCCTCCCTTCCGAGCTCTCCCAAATCTTTATGGACCCCACCCTTCAAGCTGCCTTAGCGTAGGTCCTTGCTTCTGCCGCACCCTCGCAACCTCTAGTGGGACCACCAATAATGGAGGCCACGATGCTGATACCTGAAGAATTGGAGAGGGGGGTGACAAGAAAAAAAAGATTGTGGAAACCCCTACGGAGGAAAAAAAATTGGAGATTGTGCTGCCTCCCACAAAAGAAAAAGACAAAGAGGACCAGCCCAAGGGGTACATGTACAAAGACAAACAGATTGAAGACATAAAGGAAAAGGAAATTGAGGAAGAGGGAAGTCCTCGAGGACAATTGATTACTAAACCTCCCATCAAACGTCTCACATTTGTCCTAGATTCTGATGAGGAAGAGGGGGACATCACCAAGATGAAAGGTGCACAAACAAAGGGCCTCACAGAGAAGGGTAAAGGTGACCAAGAGCCATCAAAAGAAGAATCTGCCATGCCTGAGTGGTTGGAAAAACAACTTGAAAAGAGGACTCTTGCTCCTAAGGATCCAAGAGCAAGGCTAGAGGCTATCTTAGCCCGAGCACAAAGCTCAACTAGAAAAGAGAAAAAGCCTAAAGTAAGATCCAAAATAACGATGGATGCTTTCGGGTCCCAAACCGCACAGATAGCAATGCCCGTGGAAGGCCAGGCTTGTATATGCTACAACATTTCCACCATCAACTTGGGGACCGCTACCAAAGAATAGAAGGTAGGACACCTTGAGGAGTTAGTGGCCACAATAGTGCACTTAATAAAATAGGACAAGGTCTCGAAGGATGAACTCAAAGCATAGGTAGCCGCCTTGACAGATTACATCCAACAATGGTCTTTAGTGGATGACATGCCTACCACATCCGTGACTCCACCCCAACTGCTATCCAAAGAGAGAATTGACAAGTTGGAGAAGAGAAAGAACTTGGACAAGACTACAGAGAGCTGGTTCCAACAGGTCCTGTACGTCGGGAACATGGGTATTAGCTAGGTTGTTCAAAAAACCAACAAGTTCTTGGATCTACAACAATATCTGGAGAGCACAAAGAAGCTCTACACTGACTTCTCTACAACGTATGACTCCACCTATCCAAAGATTGAGGCCATCCTCCAGTTACCAAAAACCACATGGGAAAAGGAGCTTGCATTCAAAAGAGACGATCACTAGCTGATGGACGTGTGGAGGTAGGATTTTGATAACAGAAAGGAAAGGTTGGAACAAATAATGAGTAAGGTGGATCCAAACATCGAATGGGTCAAGGAAATTAGGGTGGAATGCACCCGATATCTCAAGCTAGTGACAGAGTATGATGTGCCCGCAGTGCAAATGGATCCAGAGAAGATAAAACCTTACTTTCAGAAGAAGATGGAGGATGAAATGTCCAGTGAAATAACAATGGAATTCATGAGTTTCGTAACCCGTTCCTTCAACAAATCAGAGCTGTTCAGGGATCAGGGCATAAAGTATGATGAAGACTGGAAAAAGCTTGAAGATAATGCAAAAGAATGGAGTTACTAGATGCTGCGGTATGAGATCATTGAGGTAGACAAGCTCCGGCCAGTTATTCTAAACTTCATGGAATATGCAGCTTCAAAGAAGTAGGAGGACAACCCTGTTATTAATGAGGAGCTCCCAAAGGAATAGCTACAGCAAAAGAGCAATCAACAAAAGACAAGATGCTACAGTGTCGACACTAAGTGATAAAATAGGGAAGGGACAAAGATGTATTTTTAAATTGTAATATATTAGGGGTAGGTGAAACCCTATTTTGTAATGAATCTTGGCCACACAATAGAAATAAATCTTGGCCATTCATTTAACTTCTAGGGCACTATAAATAGGGGTCTCCTCTCATTTGCAAAGGGAGTTGAGTTGTTGTAAAGACATGCTGCTGAAATTTATAATGAAAATATATTGACTTGGTGTATTTTCTAATTTCTTCACATATTTCATGGTTCAATCCCCATTGTTAGATGTTTTAGTTAGATTCACATTGCTATTTTAGTTAGTTGTATCCTTGCTTTGATAGATTTTAGTAATGCTGTTATGTGATTATAGAAATTTCTGCTGTGTTGATGCCTCCCAACCCATACTTTTTGCTGTTTGCTGCTGGTAAATGGCCTTGCAAAGTTAGCCTAGGCTGAAATTTGAATTTTCTCTTTAAATATTTATCTTTATTCATGCATGTAAATGGTGGGTGAATGGTAAAATATTTGCAGACCTTTGAAGATAGCACAAATTTTACGATACTATAGATTTCTTGGTTAAGTAGAATCCTGTTTGAAGGGAACTGTCCATAACAGAACCTCCATGATCACTGTTCACAGTTAGTTGCAGATCTAGGAACCTTCTCTCTTCCCTGCTTTTTTTTTTTTAATTGGCCTATGCTAAGGTTCATTGCACATTATAAAGCCAAATTTGAAGAAAACATCAAAGTTTTGGATTGTTGTTTGAACCTACAGCAAAATATACTTTATTTCCCATCTTAGAAACTTCAGATTTGAAGATCCACCTTGTATCCAGCTATGTAAGTCCACCCTGTGATTACTAGCAAAATCACATCAAACATCCATTAAGCAATTCTGTGCAAGTCATGACCTGACACCCGAGAGACCTTGGGGAGATTTTCAGTAGCTTGCAGTTGGAGATTTCCTTTCAAGAGAGGTAGTGCACCTATGCATTACCTATGTTGAGAAGTGCATAAAACACCCATCAACAACACTTAGTCTTCAATATTTTGGTGCATCACTATCCATAGTTTAAGTTCAAATTTTTAGTCTTCTATCCCTTTTCCATGACATAAATAATCATACAAGATTAGGATAAACTTAGGTAGAAGTATTAAGGGAACCAACCCTCTTTTGAGGTCGATCTCCTTCATCTGAGCCCACATTCAAGAAAATCATCCCATGTTTCATGAGTTGGTTGAGTGATTTTATGATCTCAATAAGGGTGCACACTTTCGTGGAAACAATTATAATATGTGATGACATGCAAATCTTCTATAACCACATGCAACCACATGATTGTTTATATTATAGCACATAATAATAAAAATATTTTATTTGAGAAATATCTTTTTCTTCTCACATGCAACCTAATATAGTTTTTTCTATTTTAACTTACAATCACATGTAAATCTTCTATAACCACATACAATATATTTCTATTATGACGTGCAATAATAGATTTTTTTTCAAGAAATCACTTTTTCTTCTATAAATTTTAAAAAAATAATACAATTTTTTTTTTATCCACTTGCCAAAAAATATAATTTAATTTCATCACTTAGATTGCAAGATATACTTTTTTTTTTTCAAAAGTTATGTATCAATTTAAAAAACTAAATTTTAGGGTCAAATTCAAATTGCCATATCTTCCTTTATACTTTTCCAAGTTGTTAAAGTAATCAGTTTTCAAAAATATTTCAAAGTGCTCTTTCTAATGAATCTAAAATAATTTTCTTTTGAAGATTTTTGTGAAGCAAAAAAACACTTTGCAAGTAATTTAGACCTAAATTGGAAGAATTAACAAAATAATAAATCTTGAATCTATAAGAATAAATTAAAAAAATGTAATTAGCAATTCATGTAATAAAATTAAAAGATGATTTGATTCTCGTTAGGTTCACCAAAATGTATGCCAAAAGAGTAAACAAATAAATACATTAAAAATAGAATTTACAACTAATCTACCAAAAAAAAACCTCTAGTTGAGTGATGAGAAAAAAATTACCCAAATAAACCTTTGTTGAACTCAAGATTTGTGATATTTCTTCAAATATGTGTGCGTGTGTGTGCGCTCAATTTCCAAACTATAACTTTAGCATTCTTTAGATGATAAATTTAAGAGCATAATTTTGCAAGGATGTGTTTTTTTATAAAAATGATAGGTGAATGACTGAATTCATAGATTTTTAAAAAGAATAATGAATAAATGAGATTTGATCTTAGATTGTATGGATTATGGAGTCAATATAGAGGTGAAAATCATAGAAGAGTTGAGAATTATTTTAATTTTTAATTAAAATAAATATTATTACTCAATTAGATTTGATGAGTGAGCTATAATAAGTTAACAGTTTGTATGAATCAACTAACTAAGTACATGGAAGAATTGATTGATTATAGGAGGGGATGGATTAATAGATGAATGAATAAAAAAGATTGATGAATTAAATAATTTAGATTAATTAGTTTATTAAATGAGATGAAATTTGAGAGTTTAAATATTTATTATTTGGATTATCAAGTGAAGTTTGATATTTGTTTAATTTATTAATGGATAATAGGTGGATAAATGAGTGAATTTAATTAATTTAATGGATAATGTTAGCTCACCTTAATTAAATAATAATAATTATTTAATCAAATGATTATGAAAGATTATGGATGATAATAAATAATAATAAAATAATGATCAATATTATTAATGAATAGAATGAAAAAATAATGATGGATGAATGAAGAATTATTTCAGTGTCTACATTTGTTTTGATTAGAGGTAAAAGACGGGTTTTGAAGGGCCCCGAAACCCTTTACAAAAAGGAACAACTGACACAAAAAGGAAACATCAAGAAACAACCATCAACCCAATGACAACAAACCACCACCCAAAAAGCAGCCAAAAAATGACACACATCACTACATATTGTTCAAAATTTCAACAGCTTCCATTTCACTAGCAACAAGCTTCTGTCCCTTAACCCTAGTATCAGAAACCTCCAAACCCAAGGCCCTAGCCTGATTTTTTAGTCTATTTCTAGTCCTAACCCCAGGCCCACTATTTTTTACCTCACAACTCAAAATAGAACCTTTAGCAGAACCCTTAACAACAACATAATCCTCCCTAGTCCGCTTACCCTCAACATCCATATCATCAACATACAAAATTTACTTTCTCTTATTAGGGGGAAAAGCCTTCGTAGAGTCTGACCTAGTTAGGACTTTAGGATCTTCTCCACTCTTCATAACCATATTCCAAATTTTGTCAATTTTCTCCTCAAGGGAGAACATTCTAACCTCCATACTCTGTTTTAGATTGATGGTTTCCTCCGCCACAGTATTAGCAACAATATTGAGACCAACCATTAAATTATCAATTTGGCTCTAGATCGTAGGATCCTCAGCCTTGCAATCAGTGCTTCTAATGCAAACATTAGTCCTATTAATCTCATGAAAAAACCATTTAAAAAGTTTAAAAAGAACATTGGCATTGTCACGGGTCGAACCCAACACATCAGAAAGATCCTCCCTATCAAAGTTTTCAATGCAATTTCCCACAACAACATCCTCTTCAGAAGAACTCTCATGGACCTTATCCTCAGAGGCATCCTTACCTTTATTACAAAATAGTAAATATAAAAATCATTATGTAATTTGATGAATAAAATCCTCAGTGTCTACATTTGTTATTATAATAAAAATAGTAAATAAAAAATCATTATGTAATTTGATGAATAAAATAATAATTATGCATTTTAGTAAATAAAATATAATAAATAATATTTTGAAATAATGACTTAAGATTCTATTTATTTATTAAAAATATGATAAATTATAAGATTTTATAAGTTTTAAAAGATAAATAAATAATAAAAAACTTTAATTTTTATTTTGCTAGTTATTTTATTTTTCTATATGAATATTGTTTTTAACATTTATCTAAACAATTTTTAGTAGCATCTAAATAATATTTATATTTATATTTCATTTCTGATGAAAGAACAATACTTAAGAGTTATTTTATTTTATTTACTTAATAATTATTTTATAATTTATTTATTTATTTAAGAGTTGTTTTGTTTTAATTTATTTACTTTATAGCTATTTCATAGTTTTAATTTTTTTTTTAGAAAATATGTTGACTATGTTTTAGTTTTTATAGTTCTTTAATAATTTTTGTTAACACACTAATGTCATTATACTCCATCTTTTCTTGTCTCTATAATTACATCTCTTGACTTAATAAAAATTACAAATAAAAAAAATACTTACCACTCCATAATCCTTATTAGTTCCCACGATAGGAAAGTTACTATTGCAATTGTTTAATATGCATTTGATATGTTTAGTTGGCCAATCAAATTCTATAATTTAAATATATTTCTTTGTATTTCTATAGTTTGAATTTAAGGACATATTTTTATGTTTAAAAATTATTATTTATCTCTTTTTCTATTGGTTGGAGTAGCTCTTTATTCATTTTCCTTTAAGCAAATTACAAAAATAGGATGGAAAATATATAAATTTTAGCGAATATTTAGGCATTAAATACAAATTGTGCGAGCTTTGCGTGGGTGTTGAAGCACTAAATGCATAGTTAATGCATTAAATGCCATGGCAGTCGAGGAGACTTTGTTGGAAGTGTTGGGTTTTTTGTGTGCTGATTCTACTTTGTTTATTATCGATTAGTGCCTTTGTGTGTTTCTTTCTTTTCCTTCCTCTGAGTTTTCTTTGTGTGTTTGCGGTCTGTGATTTGATTATCTTGAAACAATTTTCCCAGAAAGAAAAAAAAACAGAGGGAGAGCAGTGGAAGCTCTATTTTAAATAGTGAAATTTCGTTGCTCTTATTGTATTATTTGACTTTCCCATGCTTGAATGTATTTTATAGACGAATTCCATTGCAAGTTTAATGAAGATGGGTTTTGTAATATGTTTAGCTTTTCTTGTATTTTTTTGTGTGATCTGAAGTAGGATTTCAAATATAGTTTTTATTTTCGTTTTGAGCTGTTCTTAATATATATATATTCTGAGCTATGAACTCTATTGAAATTTATGATGACATTTCTTTTCAAGTTTTTAAACTCTATTTCATTATAAAGTCAAATTGCTTCGCTTTAAATCTTAATTTACCTTCAATAAGGGTTTGGATGTTTTATATTTTCTATCTTCGGTCTTAATGGATTTTTTTTAATACTCTGGGGTTTCTTCTTTTCATTTTTTTCCAATTATGCAACTAGAAGCACTACTGAATTTACAATTGTAAGAGAGCTTGAGAAGAGTGTCTTCTTCTTTAGTAATCTATTTTTCTCACTTTGAGAACTCTAGTAGAACTAGTTTCTTTGTTAAACAGTGTTTATTTGTATGGCATGTGAGACTACATTATGCTTTAAGCTCCGCACTATTTTCCTTAAAATTAATTTATATTGGGTTTTATATTTAAATGTATGGCTTAATATCTACTTGAAGGTTTTAATTTTGATTCCCTTACACCTAGATGCAATTTTTATTTTTATTCAATGTCTGGCTTTGAGACTGAGGGCTGTCTTGGCACATTTTGAGTGTGAGTTGTGGGTTGCATTAGTGTAGCTTGACATTGGAACTGTGAAATATGTGATGAATTTATTTTATATATTTAGTAGTCCAAAATCTCACTCTCTCATATTTCAATGCTTCAATGTATTTGTGACATGTCATAGAGGTTATGGAGTGCATGTTGGCAATGTGGAGGAACCTGGTACTCATGTGCCTTTGTGTGTTTCTTGCTTGCATGTTTCTTCATACTCTGTAGCACTTAAAAGCCAGAGGAGTGATAGCAGGAGTGGAGTATACCAATTTCTAATATTTCCCTAAGCAAATAGTAGTATTGGTGAGCACCCTGCATTTTCCTTATTTTTTGGTTCTTGTTCTTAATTGCATTCGTTTGTATATTTCCTAATACTATAATAAAATGATGAATTTGTTGAAGAAGGTTTTACACATGTTTACATACTTAGAGGGTATCATAGAGGAAGAGAGACAATTAAAGTCTCTTCCCAATAGTAAACATATTGTTCTATTCTACACAAGCTCAAAGGTAATTATGCAGACATATGAAAATTGTTGTTATGTAATTTCTATTTTGAAAACCCTCAACATTTCCTTTCAATGGAAAGACGTTTGAAATGTAGAAAACTTAACGATGCCCTCCCGAGGTTCCAAATTGTATAATATTCTTAGCCCTGATAAGTTTTATTAACTAGTGCAACTCCTTTCATCGACTTTGTTGCTATTTTTTCAAAAACACATAAAATTGTTCTCAGTTTTCTAATCAGTCCTTGTAACAGGAGAAAGTACTTATAATTGGAGGAGAGAGAGGACTATATCAGTGCAAGTGTAGCCAATTGTTCAACAACAAAGTACAAGGTGAGATTTTAGAATCAAGTTTCTCCTTTCTTTGCAATGGCATAAAAATTGTTCAATATAGTAAATGCAAAAAAAACTATAAAAAAGATAGAACTTTCATTCTTGCAATGTATGTAAAAATTATGCCTTCCAAAAAGTTGTAGAACATAAAGGAGAAGGTTGATTCAATAATCTCACTTAATTGACTACCCTTGTACTAATATGGCCACTTCTCTCTTGGTGCAACTAGAAGTATTCCTTCATGTTATAAGGACTAGTTCAAAAAATGAGCACAATAAATGACATATGCTATGTAATTCATAAACATGAAATAATTCGATCCAAAAAGTAGGTTACTATTGCAATCATTTCATTGGTAATTAATGGATAATAAACAAAGGAGAATCAACACACAAAAATCACATTCTATAATTTAAATATATTTCTTTGTATTTCTATAGTTTGAATTTAAGGACATATTTTTTATGTTTAAAAATTATATTATTTCTCTTTTTCTATTGGTTGGAGTAGCTCTATTATTCATTTCCCTTGAAAATTACAAAAATAGGATGACATATAAATTTTGGTGAATATTGAGGTATTAAATGCAAATTGTGTGAGCTTTGCTTGTGGGCTAGTGGGTATTGAAGTACTGAATGCATTAAATTCCATGACAGTTGAGGAGACTTTGCTGGAAGTGTTGGGTTTTTCGTGTGTTGATTCTACTTTTATTATTATCAATCAATGCCTTTGTGAGTTTCTTTCTCTTCCTTCCTTTGAGTGTTTTTGGTCTATGATTTGATTATCTTGAAAAAATTTCTTAGAAAGGGGAAAAAAATAGAGGGAGAGCAGTGGAAGCTCTTTTTTTAATAGTGAAATTCTATTGCTCTTACTGTCATCCTATTTTTCTTAATTTTATTAAAGAAAAATGAATAATAGAGCTACTCCAACCAATAGAAAAAGAGATAAATAATAATTTTTAAACATAAAAAATATGTTCTTAAATTCAAATTATAGAAATATAAAGAAATATATTTAAATTATAGAATTTGATTGGCCAGCCGAAACTATCAAATGCACATCAAACGATTGCAATAGTAACCTCCCTATCCCAAATATCTAAGTGAGTTGTAGTAACTTAGAGAAGGAAAACTTGGAAAAAGATAGAGGACAACAAAAAATAAAATACTATTTCATGTTTATGAATGACATATTATATGTCACCCATTGTACTCATTTGTCTAATTTGTCCTTGTCACAGGAACTGGTACTTCCAATTGGAGTAGGAGACAAAGATCCACATTAGTACAAGTTGAACCAAAGGAAAAATAGGGTTCCACCTTTTAGGAGATGGAACATAGGACCTATTTCACACTTTAGCTCATTAGTAAACCAAGATCCCTCAACCAAGTGACTCAATTGAGGGAAGGAATTAGGTGGTTTCCTTGGGTGTGATTAAATGGGGGTTCACCATTAAAATGAAGTTTCAAAGGAGAAATGCAAACACTCATGCACAAAACCCTAGAAACTTAAGAGCATTAAATCAGATTGACAAAAGAGAATGAAACAAAAGGGTACCTAGAAGAATGATGGAATCTAAGAAAAGTCTAAAAAACCTAAAAATCTATTGTTTGAAGTGTATTGGGACTAATACGCCAAGCTAGGTGATTTAGTCCTGCTATAGGAATCTGGGCAGAATTTGGAATCTTCTGGTGACTGTATAAGATCTACAAAAAGCTGCTAAAAGGGTTGTAATGGGACTCATACACCCGAAGGGGTGATTTAGTCCCATTATTGGGGTTTGATTAATATTTTTGTATCCTCTAGTGATCCTTTGTAGCTTTTGTCTTATCTAATCTTCAAGTTTGAAAAGTCTGAATTTTGATATGTAGGTGAGTTTTTGTGAAGATGACAACTTCTTGAAAAATTTGACAACTTTCTCCAATCTCAACTCTTCAATGGATCTTCAACCTAAATCTGCAAATCACACATCAAAGATCTAGGGAAAAAAGTTGTTTTGTTAGGGAATAGGGGTTTTCCTTGGTCAAACCCCGTTTTAGTAATTAAAACTTGAAATGAAATGAAATAGCATGAATGAATGATTAATGAATAAATTTAATGTCGCCACTCACCAAACCCTTGAAATGAAGGCTGCAAACTTGTGTGAAATGACTAGCATGAATGTGGATCTTGACTCTTTATCTTGATATGAGATAATGTCTTTGAATGCTTGCTTGAATCATGAAAACCTACATCACAAATGTTAGCTCAAAAACACATATTATGCATGGAGACTTTGACATTTTTTTTGAATCTTGAATGCTCTTGATGTCTTAAAATTTCTATAGGAATGCTCTCTCAAAATTGGTAGATTGCTTGTTAGGAGAAATTATGTGAAATAACCTTGTATTTATACCTTTTATGCTAAATTTCTCAAAATTACAACACTACAAGCTGACATCAGATCTAGGATAATAAAATCCCACCAAGAATTTGATTTAAAATAGGTCCAAGTTAAAGTAGGACTCATGCGCCGAGTTGGGAATATGAGTCCTAGTGGCTTAAACTTGGGACACAAATTTCTAGAAGTATTAAGTTTAATGCAACATTTAAAATCAAGTCCTGAGACCAAGGTGGGACCCATACACCCAAGTTGGTGTATGAGTCTCAGATCACTAGATTAGGAACACATAACCTCAAATATTGAATTATGATTTTCCATTTGCTAAGTGCCAGGATTATTCTCAGAAAGATGCATTTAGTTAGGATTGTGGATGCAAAATAGGACCAATTAGGGCATAAATAAGCTAAATTTTAATAGGGAGGGTCCAAAAAAGTGTGAAAATATAAAGGGATCTACATTTTTCTATATTACATTTAGCCCCCACTTTAGTGAGAGGAGGAACTTGCTTCAAAATCAAACTAAAGTAGAAAGATTTACATCAAGAGGGGTCCAAGTGTACCGATGCTAGTGAGACAGGACAACAACAATCGAGAGGGATGATCAAGCCCTCAGGATTGAGATCCTATGGCAAACCAACATAGGAAAAAAAGAACACGCATGTGAATAATGTATGAAGCAACAACAAGATATAAGCATACATTGCCAAATGCATAAAGAAGAAAGAAAAACAGGGTGGATCAAGCATCAACTATTTATCCAACATGATGTGGATCAAGCCTTAGTTGTTTGTCCAAAATTTTTTTACAAGTGGAACATGATGTCCACTATGCAAACCAAACACATGCCCATAAGGGCTAGTGGAATCTAGTATCTACTAGGTGAGCCCCTAGAGAGACACATACGCACACGACCGATATGCATCCACACAGAAAAGAAAGTGGCTATGGGAAAGTCATGCCTAAGGTTGACTCCCATACGCTTACCACACCAAAGATATACCTCCTGATAAATTTGATAAGGTGACACACAACACGAACAACAAGATTCATGAGGCAAGAAAAACTTTGTATGCTAACACCCATGAACAAATAGGATGGCTCCATAGGCAAGTAAAGTGTGTTATGCAAGGTGGCCTTATAACTATTATTGTAAATGAAAAATAGTGTAAGGTAAGTTCAAAGGGGTTTTTCTTAGTTCATGTAAGGTCTCAACCTAGGGAACACCGTGCCTAATGTCTCCAAGAGAGGACCAATCGAAGAGTATAAGATTCACAACTTAGGGAATGCACTTCTCTTGGCATCACCACTAAGAGGAATATAATATGCTAAGAGAGACCACAATCTTGAAGGACATCATGCCCATTGTATTCACCAAGAGAAAGATGCATCACATGAAGTAAGAAGACCACACCATGAAACATAAGTTGCAAATGCAAAAGAATAATATCAATGTATGCCCCCACTTTAAATAAATTATTGAACAACATGCTGTGAGCAATTACTTTAAAGTGGAAAATGATAAATACTAACAATAAAGAGGACGTGAGAGCTTATTCATAAAGCCCTATTCCAAGTCATATATTTCCAAATGAACCTACGTCATGAAAAGGGGTCGCTCCCACAATAAAATCCCCAAAAAATAACACACAAGGGATCCATGGATTCAGGGTCAGTATGTCTTTGCTACAATGCTATTATAGAGCTCGAAAATATCATCATTTCCAAAATACTCATGGAACGGGAATAATGACACAAAGAGAGTGAAAAAAAATAATTTTTTTTGGGTCAACATGGAAGAGACCTAAATGTATTGATGCCTTGCGTCATCCCCAAAAGGAAAACACAAGACAAAGAAAAGATAAAAGATATTCTTTTGGGTCAACATGGAAGAGACCTAAATGTCTCGATACCTTGCGTCATCCCCAAAATGAAAACACAAGACAGAGAAAAGATAAAAGATAATATTTTGGGTCAACATGGAAGAGATCTAAATGTCTTGATGCCTTGCGTCATCCCCAAAAGAAAAACATAAGACAAATAAAAGATAAAGGTTTATGACATATAGAAGAATGTAGATACAAATAGAGGAATGCCACAAAGAGAGAGATACACCGAACATAATGGTATGGGAGATCACATTATGCACATGCAATCACACACATAACATGAAAAAGAAACAAAGACAAGAATAGTAAGGAACATGCAAGTCAACCTATAGCAAGTTTTTTGCATCCCAATCTTGTTCATCATATACGGAAGGCGAACAAATAGCCAAAGGGACAACAATGAGTGCGTTACTAGGAGCATAACCAAGTTCAACATGTGGTAAGTCACTCTTTTTAGGAGGATCATCATGGTTGTTATCATCTAAGCTCATGGTGGAAGAAAACAAAAAATTCAATTCATTACGCACTTCATCAATTTTAGCAATCTCATCATCATCGTTCAAGTTAATCACAATGGGAGGTTGAATAATAATGTCCAAAGAAGGTGCTAGTCCTTGTTACAGTTGTGATATAGGCTCTTTTTTTTTCTGGTGAAGAGGGAGACTCATTGTGTATTGCTTCACTAGAGTTGGGATGTTGATTTTTTTTGTTATTTTTTTTGTTTAACCTTCGAGCAATAGCACGATGTCTATGCCTACGCTCTAACATTTCTATTTATTTTGGTGTGATTTTCACATTGCGTTTGTGTAGGAGAAGGTTTATCAACCATAGGTTCCTTGTCTTCCATTGGAGGAGAAACAAAAGGAACCATGGAAGGGTGTTCAACCACTTTCTCTTTAGCTTTGTAAACTTGTTTTATTTTCGGAGGCATGATGGGATTGTTTTGGTCGTCTCTTGGTCATTTGTAGGAGATAGGAAAAGGATCTATATTGTGTTGGTCTTGGTTACTTGGAAGGTCTTTTGGTTCAATCATAGTTTCATCAAGGATAGGAGGCTCAATCATGGGTTGAGACATGTTTCAAAGGGATAATTATTCTATGCATTTCACCTTAAACTTTTGATAGGATTTGAAAAAGAAATCTTCATGAGGTTTAATAGGTTCAATAGGATCAGTCCAAAAAAAATCCAATGAAAAATTCCCATGCGAAGAAACATGATTAAAGCCACTATAATTCACAATAAAGATCTCATTATTAAAGGGAAATTTTAAGAATTTATGCATAACTGATGGGATGACTTCCATCGAGCGTAGCCATGGATAACCAAGCTTCACATGAAATTGGTTCGATGTTGGGATAATGGAGAATGAGACATCTAATTGTTTTGGTCCAACTTTTAAAGGAAGGATGATCAAACCTATCATAGGGCAAGCAAAACCATTATGCATTTTTATCCATATTTTCAATTTATCATATGTATCTTGATAGAGTTCATGCACAAGTAAGAATTCTTCAGTGCTCACATTCTCTCCACAGACGAGATCAATTAATATCCCATTAGTGGGCTTATCATTGATTCGGTCGGCTATGTAAAGAGGACCATCAGGTGCTTTTCTGATTATATCTTTTGATGAGAAAGCAATATCAAGAGGCATGTTAGTTTGGCCCTTACGAGATTGAATTTTGATAAATCCAACCATACTATCCATAGGAATTTTTTCATTAGTATCCATTTTTTCATCATCCGTGTCAACATTCATCACATCATTCTTAGTTTCGCTAACTTTGACAAATGAAATATTATGTTTTGGCATGGGGTTGGTAAATATTTGCAAGTTTTGGCTGGGAGGGGCAACAAACTTATTAGCTCAATCATTGACACCACCAATTTGAATATGATTAGAATCAATGAGGTCTTGCACCATGTGTTTAAGACACAATGTTCTATATCATGTCCATTTTGATGGTGAAAATGACAATAGGAATTTGATCTAAGGTTTGGAGGTAATGGCTTATTAGGATTAGGGGTTTTAATAGGAGGTAAGGAAATCAAGTTCTTTTCTAGAAGTTGCAGCGTGGTGTTATGGAGGGTATTGAGTAAGGGAGTAAATTGTCTAGCCAGATCCCCAAATGTAAAAGGATTTGTCTTTTTTATAGCAGCCACTTGGGTATCAACATGTTTGGTTGGTTGAGGGGTATTTAGTTGAGAAAGCCTTTATTCTATTTCCTAAAAGGATGGTAATTGTTTTGAGTTGTGGATTCATAATTTTTAGGACATTTAGAAGTGGGTTTTGTTTCACGACTACTAATCGAGTTTTGATAATCACAAAGGACGGTACACAAGTGTACGAAGGAAGGAAATTTCATCATGCCAAGCTTATCTTGTATCTTAGTTTTTAAATTATCAATGAACATTCATTGAAGGTGAGGATCAAGAATTTTTATGCTGATTCAGGAATAAAGCAATTGGTAGCGTGAAATGAAGTTAGTGACCTTTTCATCATCCTTTTGCGTACATCTCATCAAATCAACTAAGGTCATCTTAGGATTCATTTGCACTTGGAAATGGTTAGTAAAGGACTCAGAAAGTTCATTGAATGAATGAATTGAGTTATTTGGTAACGAGGAAAACCATTCTAAAGCGGTATCTTTCAAGTACCTAGGGAAAATCTTAGCCAAGAGCTTATCTTCAAGGACGAAATCACAACATAAGGTGGTATAAGCAAAAAAATGGTTAGAAGGATCTCCTTTCCCTCCATATTTCTCAAACCTAGGAATCTCTATACCATGTGGTATTGGCATTCTTAATATCTCCAAGGATAAGAGATTGCTTTTCACATAGTATAAAGGTTGGCCATTTTGATTTTGGTTTATGGTGTAAATTTGTTGTTGAAGGGATGTAACATTTTATAAAAGTTGGTTAAGGATGGAATCATTAGTTGTGTTTTGGGATGGAGGTGTGTACGTGTTTGAGGGGAAAGTGAATGGAATACTTATGGGAGGTAAAGTGGTAGGAGATATGACATGAGATGCCACAAAGGTACTAGGATTGCTAGTGGAAATACCCAAGGTAGGAATGGAATGACTAGTAGGTTGGATTGTTGTGGTGAATTGAGGGTTGGTGTAGGTAGGAATAGAGGCAATGGTTGTAGGAGGAGGAATTTGGGTTCCTCCTTGACTTTGATCATTGTTCAAAGTTTGACCACAACTAGTCATTGAGTTAAGATGTTTTCCAAAAAACCGAGCTAGGTTATGCAAAATCTATATTCATTTTTCACTTTCAATCATTCGATGTATGTTATCTATGGTAGGAATAGAAATGTTGGAAATTTTTTCAGTACTCACTTAGTTTTGTAGGTTTTTCAATTCTTCATGGATTTGGATTAGGTTTTCTTGAGGGACACTAGTAACCATTATTTCAACACTTGTCATACTACTTGAAGGTAAAGATTTGTCAAGGGTATGGTCCATACCTAGTGAACTAGTGTCAACACTATGAGTGAAAGAGCTAGATAACCCAAGATTCACAAGTGTGTTATTGCGGGATGGCATGAGTCTCAAACTACGTCTCACTATAGTATTACAAATAGGACACCAAGTTGTAAAGCTCATGCAAATGACAATCAATGAATGCAAGATAAATACAATGAACACAAGATAAATGATATGATTTAATTCTGATTCTTATGTTTACAAATGCACTCAAAATGAAATCAAATTAAGCTAGATCTAATGAAATGAATGAAATAGAAACTTAACAAACTGAAATAAAGATATGATAATAGCAAACATAAGCATAAAAATGAAGGTTTAAATGCTGTAAAATGTAGATTTAGACTTGATTCGGGATTAAATTCACCAAAATGGGATAATGAGTCCCAATTAGGGTTTTTGGAAGGTTCAAATAGTGAAAAATAGAGAGCACAAAATTGCCAAAAATTTGGAAAAACCACGTATATAGGGACTAAATCGCCCAAGTGGGTGAATGAGTCCTAGATTAGGGTTTTCAAACCAAATTCGATAAATTTTGAGTTTATTTTAAGGTGTTTAAGTTGTATGCTCAAATGATTATTTGCAAGTACAAATTTCCAATGAAATTCAATGATGCAAGATGCAAAAATGCAACCTATATGCACTTTTCACTAATACAAGATTTAGAAGCCCTAAATGCAACTCAACTAATGCAAATCTAATGCAAAGCTAATGAAAATTAGGTATAGGAATTATAATGTTCTCCAAATTATAAATTCAAGGGTCCAAATGTTGGGTTCACCAAAATGAACCAAAGGGAAATAGGGTTCCACCTTTTAGGAGATGGAACTTAGGACTTGTTTTGCACTTTAGTTCCTTAGGAAACCAAGATCCCTCAACCAAGTGACTCAATTGAGGGAAGGACTTAGGCGGTTTCCTTGGGTGTGATTAAATGGGGGTTCACCATTAAAATAAAGTTTCAAAGGAGAAATGAAAACACTCATGCACAAAACCCTAGAAACTTAAGAGCATTAAATCAAATTGAAAAAAGAGAATGAAATAGAAGGGTACTTGGAAGAAAGATGGAATCCAAGAAAGGTATGAAAACCTTGAAAATCTATTGTTTGAAATGTACTGGGATTGATATGCCAAGCTGGGTGATTTAGTCTTGCTACAAGAATTTGGGCAGAATCTAGAATCTTCCGGTGACTATACAAGGTCTACAAAAAGTTGCTAAAAGGGATATACTAGGACTCATATGCCCAGAGGGGAAATTTAGTCCTAGTATTAGGGTTTGATTGATATTTTTTAGCCTCTAGTGATCTTCTGTAGCTTTCGTCTTATTTGATCTTCAAGTCCAAAAAGTCTGAATTCATATATGTAGGTGAGTTTTTGTGAAGATGACAAATTCTTGAAAAATTTGACAACTTTCTCTTATCTTGCTCTTTAATGGATCTTCAACCTAAATCTATAAATCACACATCAAAGAGAGGGAATTTTTTTTTTTTGTTAGGGAATAGGGGTGTGCCTTGGTCAAACCTTGTTTTGGTAATTAAACCTTGAAATGAAATGAAATAGCATGAAGGAATGATGAATGAACACATGTAATGTTGCAACTCACGAAACCCTTGAAATGAAGGCTGCAAACTTGTGTGAAATGACTAACATGAATGTGGATCTTGAATCTTGATCTTGATATGAGATAATGTCTTTGAATGCTTGTTTGAATCATGAAAATCTACATGCACAAATGTTAGCTCAAAAACACACATGATGAATGAAGAATTTTACATGATTCTTGAATCTTGAATGTTGCTCCAAATGCTTTATGATTTACTCTTTAATGCTCTTGATCTCATAAATTTTCAATAGGAATGCTCTCTCAAAATTTCTAGATTGTTTGTTAGGAGAAATTATGTGAAATAACCTTGCATTTATACTTGTTTATGTTGAATTTCTTTAAATTACAACACTACAAGCCAACATCAGATCTAGGATAATAAAATCCCACCAAGAATTTTATTTAAAATAGGTCCAAGTTAAAGTGGGACTCATATGCCAAGTTGGGCATATGGGTCCTAGTAGCTTAAACCTGGGACACATATTTCTAGAAGTGTGAAGTTCAATGCAACATTTAAAATTAGGTCCTGAGACCTAGGTGGGATCCATATGCCCAAGGTGGCGTATGAGTCCCAAATCACTAGATCTAGAACACATAACCTCAAATATTGAATTATGATTTACCATTTGCAAAGTGTCGCGATTATCCTCAAAAATATGCATTTAATTAGGCCCGTGGATGCAAAATAGGACCAATTAGGGCATAAATAAGCCAAATTTTAACAGGGAGGGCCCAAAAAAGTGTGAAGATGTAAAGGGATACATTTTCCTACACTACACAAGTATACTCTATCGTTCAACAAGAAAGTACAAGGTTAGATTATTGAATCAACCTTCCCCTTTCTTTGCAATGCAATAAAAATTATTGCATATATGAAATCTCATAAAAGATACAAATTTCATTCTCCCAATGTATACAAAAATTATGTGTTTCAAAAAGTTCTAAAACATATCTTTATTTGATCATATAACCATAAATATTTTCTTCAAGTAACGTTTATGCCAAAAAATTTAGTGATTAGATCGTGCTCTACTACAATTGCATATAATGCATTAAAGGATTAGTATGCATTCATATTAAATCCAATTAGTATTTTCAACAATTCAATACTATATGCATTTCAAACCAGAACAATGTGACAATAGTGCCATGTAGCTAGAAGACTTGTATGCTATAAAATTGACAATATCAATTTTGTTGCATAGCCAAACAAGGGGTAAAGAGCATAATCAGGTAACAAAATAAATAAATAAGGAACATAGAAAAATACCATCCATTGGCTATAGAAACCAACAATTCAATACTATATGCATTTCAAACCAGAATAATGTCACAATAGTCACATGTACGGTCCTAGAAGACTTGTAAAAAAAAAAATAGAGAACATAGTAAAATACCATCCATTGGCCATAGAGACATCATAATTCAAACACTAGATTTGAATTTCACTAATACAAAAGCTCCCTTTGCCTCAAAGAGAACAAGATACCAAAAAATACCAATGATAGAAATTAACAAATATCAATTTGCAAAGTAGCCACAAACATCAACACTCACAATGCACTAAAAATGAGGGACTATATCGATTAAACACATTTACCCACAATGTTGGAGATTTTTTGTTTGACTCATTACAACTAGTACTCAATAATTGGTACACATCAATTCAACTACAAAATTGAACTATTGATTACTTCTTAAGTGGTCTTCAAAAACGAGACATAGAAGCAAACAAATCATATAACTGCGAACTACATCCTCACACTCTATATAGACTAGAGAAACTACATGGACCCAAATATATTTGCGCACAATGCAATAATCTATGAAACCAAGTACAAATCACAATGAAGTTGGATTATGGGGAGACATATTTTATATTTGGTGGCTATCGAAATGGTTCAAGACAATAGTCAACTTAGCACAATTGAAACTGATTCATCAAAATTAAGACAATAGTCAACTTAGCACAAGTGAAACTGAGTCACATGGTGACATGGAACATGAGAACCCATCTGAAACCTTGATACATAGGTTTATTGAATCTAGAAGTATACATAGGATGCAAGAAAAAATCATCGAAATTGCACTTGCAAGACAAAATTATCCAAAAAAAATTGAATATAGTAAATGTAAAAAAAGTTATGAAAAATATTAAACTTTAATTCTTGGAATGTATGTAAAAATTATGCCTTGGAACAGTTGTAGACCATAAAGGAGAAGGTTGATTCCAAAATCTGAGCTTCTAAATAGATATATGAGTACAGTGAATGACATGCTAAGTAATTCATAAACATGAAACAATTTTTGCCGAGAAGCAGGTTACTATTGCAATCATTTGATTACCAAAATGCTCCAATAAAAAATATGCTCATCTGATATCCAATTTGTATGCAATGTTTTGATTAGTGGGCCAATCACATTGTATAATTTAAATATATTTTCCCCTATTTCTATAGTTTGAATTGAAGAACATATTTTTAACTTTTACAAATTATTAGTTCCTTCCAATAGGAAGGTTACTATTGCAATCATTTGATATGAATTTAAAATGCTTGACTGGCCAATCAAATTCTATATTTAAATATATTTCTTTATATTTCTATAGTTTTAATTTAAGGATAAATTGTTTATGTTTAAAAATTATTATTTATCTCCTTTTCTATTGGTTGGAGTAGCTGTATTATTCATTTTTGGTGAGACATTGGTTAGTGTCTAGTTTTTTGGCTGTATTTTTGGTGAGTTTGATATTTCAATAAACAAATCACATATTGAGTATTTTGAATGCATTTCTTTTCTTAATTTCTCATATTTCTATTTTAGTATTAAAGCATTCCTAGTTTTAGTATGTGAGCATTGATAACTTTAAGAAAACAAATGCTTGCTAAGTTGAGCTTGTATCTATAATTCTTTAGCTGAAATGACAAAAAGACAACAACTTTTCCTTGGGAGTTCTAAACTTCAACAACTACTTCATATCTTGATAAAGGTTGGAATGATCTAGACAAACTCATACTCACACTTGCAATACTCATACTCATATTAATACTCCTATCTTGGAATTGTTAGTTCCTGTTGATACAAAGGTTACAATTCCAATTGTTCGATATGCATTTTATATGTTGGTATGGCCAATCACATTCTAGAATTTACATATTTATTTGTATTTCTATACTTTGAACTTAACAACATATTTTCATATTTCTTTTTAAGGAAATTAAAAAATTAAGATATCAAAGATAAATTTAAAGCCAAAGGTCCACACTAGTTACTGAGTTTAGGGGACTTGCAAGGAAATATCTAGAAATCAGCAAAGCTTTGTCCCTTGTGTATGAAAGTGAAAAAAATGCAAAAGAGGCTCATCTTTTTGCATTTAGTTAGTTCAACAGAGAAAATGAAACACTAAATTAGTGTAAGTTATGTTTCCTTTTGTTTTTTAAACATAAATAAAATTCACAAAAGCTTTAGATTCCTATCTTTTGCATTAATCGATAATAAACAAAAGAGAATGAGCACACAAAAACCCAATGCTTTCAATGACTTCTCCTTGAGTGTAGTGGCATTTAATGCATTAACTATGCATTCATTGATTATGTACCCACCAACCCACCAACAAAGCTCTCATAGTTTGCATTTAATGCGAAAATATTCACCAAAATTTATTATTCATCGTATTTTTTAAATTTCCTTAAATAAAAATGAATAATAGAGCTACTCTTACCAATAGAAAAAGAGATAAATAATATTTTTTAAACATAAAAAATATGTCCTTAAATTCAAACTATAGAAATACAAAGAAATTTATTTAAATTATAGAATGTGATTGGCCACCCAAGCATATCAAATGCATATCAAACAGATAAATAATAATCTCTAAATATGAAAAATATGTTGTTAAATGCAAAATATAGAAATAAAAATATATTTTTTAAAATTATACACTGTGATTGGGCAACTGAGCAAGAAAGATTGTCGTTCAACTTGTTTTACTAGCAAACATAACCACATGAGAATACCATTTCATGTTTATAAATGACATATTATATGTCATCCAATGTACTCATTTGTCTAATTTTTCCTTGTAATAGGAACCAATACTTCCAATTGGAGTAGGAGACAAAGATCCAAATTAGTACAAGTATACTCTATCATTCAACAAGAAAGTACAAGGTTAGATTCTTGAATCAACCTTCTCCTTTCTTTGCAATGCAATAAAAGTTCTTGCATATATGAATGCCATAAAAAGTTATAAAAAAGATACAACTTCGATTCTCCCAACGTATATAGAAATTATGTCTTTCAAAAAGTTCTAAAACATGTTCTTATTTGATATATAACCACAAATGAGTTTCTTCAAGTAACGTTTATGCAAAATAAATTAGTGACTAGATCATGCTCTACTACAATTTCATATAATGCATTAAAGGATTAGTATGCATTCATATTAGAACATAAAAGCAAATACAAATTGTGAGAACTTTGATAGGAAAGTCACTATTGGAATCATTTGATTGCATTTTTTTGCTAGGCTGGGAAATCACATTGTATAATTTAAATAGATTTTTGTTTCTATTTCTATAGTTTGCATTTAAGAGTATATTTTTATATTTAGAAATTATTATTTATCTGTTTTCCTATATTTACTTTTGTCTGGGTATTGGGAAAGGTAGGATATGGAATTTTTTACACTAGTATACTTCTTTTGTTTGTTTCTTTGCAATATTATATATATATATAATTTTAATATCCACCTCCCTGCTATCCTGAAAATCTGGAAAAAACATTGTCATCCCCAGAACCCCACTGCCCCTTCCATGAAACTCAGAGAAATGGTGCTACTATATTCATTATTTTATTGATGTGATGTATCACTATTTTATATTTTTATTTGAACCAATAATTTTGAACTTTTTGTTCTATGAAATTCTCTTGCACTCTTAGGATCTTTCACCTAAAAGGAGAGAGATAGAACCCCAATCCAAAATTGAAGTGGTTCACTCAAATAAGGTATCGTATGATGTAATTATGACTAAATGAAATGCTGTAAATACAACTAGATGATGAAATAGATTGACTATTGATGTAAAACTAATGCAAAATGTAATGTTTGAAAACATAGTGTGATATGCAAAAAGCTTAAAAAGATGAATAAAAATGCAAATGAAACTAAAAAAAAGCTATTTTTAAGAATTTGTGAACTTGTAACATTGAAGATGACTGGAAAGAGCTATGCAAATTTGATAAATCTAACTTTTATGTTGAGTGGGACTCATTCACCACCTTAGGCGAATTATTCCTAGGACAAGGTTTTCTGCCAAGAAATTGGTTTTTGCAAACTAGGTATCGGGATTTGCATCTAACTCGGAAAGCCACCTCAGGAGGGACTCATTCGCCATCCATGGCGAATTAGTCCACTTTCAAAATTTTGCAACTTCAGATCTTTGTTCTACACTTTGACACCTGTACAACACTTTTTGACGGAAACCCGAATCGGGATCTCAAAAAATTCCTGCAAAACAGTTTAAAACTTGTTGTCTAATGGGGGGTTTTCCTTGGTCAAACCCCTAGTTGGGTAATCAAACCTTAAATGGACAAAAATCTGCATAAAACCCTAGCCTTAAGTGTGTTAAAGACTAGGAAAGTCTAAAGTATGATAAAACCCTATTCTACTGTGTTAGAATAAGATGTGCAAATGTGATTTGAATGATGTAAGAATTCAACCCTAGAAATATTACAATGCATAAAAAATGGAGACAAAAGATATGTAAATGGAATCTAAATGAAATGCAAACCTTAATATGAAGATAAAGAGAAAATGGAAGATGGAATCACTTTGAAAACAAGTCTTTAGGTGTGATTTGATGGCTAGTTGCATCTCCTCAACCTAGATTTCTCCATGATTCACCATAGACATCCATCATCAACTCTTTGCAATGTTGATCCTTGAATGAAAAGTGAGCTTCAAGACATGCCAAAAACCCTAGTTTGCTGCCCTAAAACATCAACTTTTTCCAATGAAACTTATTGTGGAATACTTGACTTTAGAATTTGTTTTTTAAAAATGACTAAAAGATTGACTTAAAATGAGTATTTATAAGCATCAACACCTAATTTTCCCTTTATTTAGACCTAAGAGGCCAAAATTCACTAAAAAATTAAGTTGAATTAATTAAATTCCCGCTCAAAATTGAAATTTCCCTCAAAAGGGACTCATTTGCCACCCTTGGTGAATGTGTCCCACCAGAGGGGACTCATTTTCCCAGGTGGCGAATGGGTCCCACTAGTGGTTTTTGAAGGTGGGTTTTTGGGATATGAATGAATTGAGTGCTATTTGTTAGGATTTAAGTGATTTCTCAAGTGAAACGAGCCTCTAGATAAAAAATAATGGGTCTTAGGTGCCTATAAATGTTGTTTTGAAGAATGAATAATGCAGGGGTACTCAAAAGTGGGTTCAATTAGGCGTGAAATTATCTCTTTTCTCAAGAGTGTCCAATTTTCTATGCCACACTATTATATAATATATATATTTATATATCTAACTTTGTTAAATTGTTGTTGACTTGTCGCATAGTCAAAATTAATATTGCTTCAATTGCATTTTAGTGTTGATGGTTCTTAGTGTTTTGAATGGAATCAATGACCTTTCCCCTAAATTTTTTTGGGTTGCATATCACGCTTTATTCATTAGTGAAAATATAAGTTTTTACAAATATATTAATGTCTTGGTCTAAAAAGTTGTCATTTTTTCCCTTTAAACTACTAGATCAGTGGTTCAATACAACCTCAATACAAGCTAGATACACACTGTTGTATCCATGATGCATCTAGATACAACAAAAAATAGTGTGCACATTTGGATTTGTATTGCTTTTATAGAGGTAAATATGATGGGGTGACCAAAGCATCTAGTAATTTAGCAAAAGAAAAGTACCAACCTTTCAATATAGTTAAAGGTAAAATTATCCTATCTAGTAGCATTTTCTCTCATTTCAAATCATGTATCCTTTTCTTTCCTTTACTTGTCTCTCTTTTACCATCCACAAAAAATGCTAAGCATAAAAAATAAAAAGTGACTATTCAAACCAAATAACAATAAGGGCATCATAGTAATGACAAGCCAATATTCAATTGATACATGATTTTATGATAAACTAGTGAAACTAAAAATATTAACCATTGAAATGGTGGAAAATAGGATCCACCCTAATGTAAGATAGATAACTTGTTTTTCCAAGCGAATATCACTTCAATTATGCAAAATAAGATGCAAATAACAATCAGAAAATGACCCTATATGTTATAGCAACTACGAGGAATGTTTTTAGAGTGTAAAAAGTTGTGTACGTGTCCAGAAAGTTATTTTTGAGTTATGGAGGACTCAGTCGCCTTAAGGGGAAAATGGGTCCTTTTAGGGTATCAGAAAATTGATTTCAGGATCCTATACTTTGATTTCTACACTCTTGAAATCCCTGTTATCAAGTTCTGGAAGTCAATATTCAGTTCTATAGGGTTCTTTCCATGATCTTACACCTTGAATGACAACTTTGCAACTTTGACAATTTTGAAAACTTTGATAATCTTGTTCTTCAACCTGTAAATTTGCAATCACACGCTCAAGGAAAGCAAACTTGTTGATTTGTTAGTGAATGGGGGTTTTCCTTAGTCAAACCCCTTGTAGGTAATTAAACCAAGTGATGAAATAGGATAAAGAAGCATGAACATGAAATGGTGCAATTAGAACCTTGCCATGATGATATGATCTTTGAATTGTTGCAATAATAACTTGAAATCTGCCTTGAAATACCTTGAAAATTCTCTTGAATCTCTCTAGTAGACTCCAATTTTTGATATGGATGCTCTTGTAAACTTGCTAGGAGAAATAATGTGAATTAACCCTTTATTTATACTAAATTAGGAGATTAACCCTGAAATTCAAAGAACTAAGGCCGACACCAGATCTGGAAAGAAATTAAATTCCTGCCAGGATGAAATTCAAAAATTAAGGTCTCATTAAGGGAGGACCCATTCGCCACCAAAGGAAAATTGGTCCTGGCTAAGTTTCCAAGACCAAGCTTCAAGGAGCTAAAAGAGAACCAACAACCAATTCCAAATCACTAAAAAAAGGGGGGTTCTCTTAAGAGAGGAACCATTTTCCATCAAGGGTGAATGGTTCTTGGCTCAACTTACCAGGACCAAATTTTTCCCAATGAAATAATTTTATATTTAATTTATGCTTGTCGGGACAGATCCTTGAGAGGTGTCAAAATCAAGGCCTAAAAGGGGGGTTAATAACTCCACTTAACCTTAATGAATTAAGACCAACTAGATAAATGTGATAGTGCTTTAAAACACTTTACAAAATTTAAACAAGGTACAAATTATGCATATTTTATTTATAAAGGGGCCCATAAGGCTTAATTAAGCAAATAAGTCCTAGAAAAGTGTGAAAGTGTGCTACAACACTTCACAACACCTTTGCAAAGGACAAATTAAAGCATGAATTAAATAAATAAAGGTCTTAAAATAGTGTGAATGTATACAAGACATTACAACACCCCTCCAAGACACCATTGGTCTAGTTTTAATGTCAATTATCCACGCAAGCAAGGAAAAAGGCTACTTTTTTTGTCACTACATTTTCCCCCCACTTTAGTGAGAGGATGACCCCATGTCAAACTAACACTAAAGTAGACATCCAAGACACATAAGTATGCATCAATAAAAAAGATACATGATCATACCCTGTTAAAGGCCAAGAAGGATAGAAAAAAAGGATCAAGCACAACTAATTCAACACAATGTGTGGCGGTGGCTATTTTTCCATAACACATGTTGCTTACTTTGGGGCCATGAAACCTCAGGTCATCCATGGGGTGAGTTTGTCCCAAAATATGTATGCTCACTCTGGGGTAGTGGAGCCTCAGTATGTCCACTAGGTGAGTTATCCCAGCGAGGTGGTTTAGTGAGAAAGGCATGCCAATGTGTTGGTTTCCCACTGTATAATGAGAAAGTCATGCCATTGTATCGACTTCCCATTATACAAAACATACCAAATTTATCCTCCTGATAACTTTAATAAGGCACCACAATGAAAATTATTTTTGTAAATGTTTCTCAATGTTATGTAAAAATTTTGCTAAAAGGGAAATTTACTTTGTTCGTGTAATGGTCTTCCTCTTAGGGAGAATTGTGCCTAATGTCTCCAAGAGAGGGAAAATCAAGGTGTCAGATCGCCCATGGGATGCTTCATTCACATCATGCCATTACAATGGATCGTACACTCTTGGATGACTTCAAACCCAATGACACCACCAAGAAGAGGAAACATCACAAGAAAAAATAAAAATCATGCCATAAAATTTTCCAAAAGATGTCATCGTTGTATGCCCCCACTTTAAAGTGGTTGCTACACCATTACTATGAGAAATTTATTTAAAGTAGACAAATATTTAGCCTAAGACATGAGAGCTTTCCTCAAAAAACCCTATGCAAAGTAGTATGCTTCTGATGCAAGCTGCATCATGAAAGAGGAAGGAAGGGTTGCCCCCACAAACACATTAGGGATCTATGGATTTGGGGTTAGTATGTCTGTGCTACAATGTTGTCATAGAGCATGGAATTGTCATCATTCCCGAAACACTCATAGAACTGGAAGAATGACACAAAGAGAGTGAAAAACAAAGAAAAGGCCTTTCAAGTCAACATGGAAGAAACATGAATGTTTCGATGCCTTGCATCATCCTGAACTGTAGAATTTTGGGTAGGGACTTATAGACTACTCTTGCACTCTTAGGATGTTTCACCTAAAAGGAGAGAGTTAAACCCCACTTAAAATTCTAGGTGGTTCACTCAAATTAGGAAATGTATGATGCAATTAAAGCTAAATGAAATGATCTAAATGCAACTAAGCTAAGTAATTGATTGATTTTGAATGCAAGACCTAAGAATTATGCAATGTTGGAAAACAAAATGTGATATGCAAACATGAACTAAACAACAAATGTAAAACAAAAATGAAGAATGCTGAATCAGAGCGCACCTAGAAGTTTGATGAAGATTCTGGAGTGTTTTGAATGCTAACATAAATCACTGAAAATGACTAGTGGGACTCATTCACCACTAATGGCGAATCAATCTTGCTTCTGATGAAAAATTTTGGAAACTGGTTTTTGAGTGTTGGGATCCAGAATTTGACAAAATATGGATTTCTAGCCTTAAGGTGGGACTCATTCTCCACTGATGGTGAATCAGTCCTTTCCCAAAATTCTATGAAATTAGGGACCAATTTTGTAGCACCAGATCTGAGGTTTTCTACTTGTCAGGTTGACGAAGTTAAATCTACAAAAAACAAACAAAATGTCTTCTCCAAGCTTGAAATAGGTTATAGTTGACTTGAAACACTTTGTTGACTTCTTGTCCACTTTTCAACACCTAAATGCTTGACAAATCTGCATACACAACACATGCAAAAGGGGAAAAATGGTTAATGGTTAGGTTTTAGGGATTTTCCTTGGTCAAATCCGACTTTGGTAATCAAACCCTTAATGAAATGATGAAATAGAAGAGAATGATAAACAAATAACATGAAAATGCTATCAACTTACCAAACCCTTGAAGAAAATCTGAAGATATATCAACGACTGCTCTAAGATACTTGATTGATGCTTGATTGAAAGATGCAAAGGGCTCAAAAGCTAATTGAATTCTTTGTGAATGAAAATATTGCTTGAATGAATTAGGAGATGTAAAAGGAGGAGAAAAACACATATTTATACACACTTGTGCCTTAGTAACCTGATGATACCTCCTCACAGGCCGACATGAGGTGATTTTAAATAAAAACCCAAAAGAAAATTTGAAATATTTTAAATTTTGAGCCAAGAGGGACTCATTCGCCACCCATGGCGAATGAGTCCCACCTTGGACTTGAAAGTGGGTGTTGGGAATTATCTTGCATTTAATGTTATTTTTTGGGTTTATATTCAAAAATACACTTAATTAAGACTTATAAGGGCATAAAAGGGTCAAATAAAGCATAAGAAATGTGTGAATAGTGAAATTAAGCCTAGAAAAGCATGAAATCTTGTTACAAGACTTTACAACACTTCAAAATAGGACTTGATAAGTGATGAAAAGGTGATTTTTAGGTGAATTGTAATGAATAGAGTCTAGAAAAGTGTAGAAATGTTTTACAACACTTCACAACGCCTTCACAAGATGCCATAATTTGAATTTTAAGGACCTAATGTGAATGTTTAAGTCACATTGCCACATTAAATCAAAGAAAAATAGACCAAGCATCATGAAGAAATGCCTAAAAGACCATGAAAATTTCCAAGGGGTCATTTTTCTATGGTACATTTAGCCCCCACTTTAGTGAGAGGATGAACTTGCTTCAAACTCACTAAAGTAGCCATGCATATCAAGAAGGAGGTCCCAATGCACTTATGTTAGCAATATGGAATGGAAATGATTAAGAGGGATGATCAAGCCCCCGAGATGAAGATTCCATGGAAAACTAAACATAAGAACAAAGGAGCACATGTGAGAAGAAAGAGAACAATTGGATTGAGCTTCGATCGTCTGTCCAACTAGTTGTGGATTAGATCTAGGTTGTTTGTGAGAAATAGAGAATGCATACTCACTTTGGGGCAACAAGACTCACGGTGGTCCACCAGGTGAGATAACCCTAAAAGGTGAAATTCATATGCTAGTTGGTATGCACTCACAAACACATAGGTGGCTATGGGGAAAGTCGTGCCACTGAATGGGCTTCCCTCTCAACCATATCAAAGTTATACCTCCTGATAGCTTTAACAAGGCGCCACAAAGGAAAATGTCAGCTCGTGCTTCATGAGACAAGAAAAGCTTCGTATGCTTAGAACTCATGAACAAAGAGGAAGGTACAAAAAGTGTGCAAGTTGCATTATGCAAGGTGGAAAAGATGTAAAATGCAAAAAAAATTAATATGTAAAATGTAAAAATGTAAAAGGTGTTCAAAGGAGTCTTGTTAAGTTCATGCAAGGTCTATCCCTTAGGGAACATTGTGTCTAATGTCTCCAAGAGAGGACCGATCAAAGAATAGAATATTCACAACTTAGGGGATGCAGTGTGTCGCATTAGGTCACCAAGAGGAATGAAATATGCTAAGATAGATTTCACTTATGAAGGAAATCATACCCAATGTCATCCACAAAGTGACAAACACATCATATGGAGTGACAAGGCTAAACTAAGAATGAAGAATGCAAATGAAATGATTCCAATGTATGCCCCCCACTTTAAAGAAATTGCTACACATTGGTATTGGAGCAATTACTTTAAAGTAGCAAAGAAAAAAAATGCAAAAAGAATTAACAAGACATGAGAGCCAACTTGGAAAGCCCCTATGCCAAGTCATATGTTTCCGAGTTAGGCTATGTAATGTAAATGAAAAAGAGAAAAAAAGAAAAGGGAGTTTCCCCCAGAAAGGAACACACCAAACACATAAGGGATCTATGGATTTGGGGTCAGTATGTTCGTTGCTGCAATGTGTTTATGAAAGAGCTCATAACTATCATCATTCCCCAAATACATAGAACTAGAAGAATGAAACGAAGAGAACAAAAACAAATGAAAAATAGAGTATATTTTGGGTCAACATGGAAGAGACATTGCGGTCTCAACACTTTGCATCATCCCCAAAAGGAAAACACAAGCGAAAATAAAATGAAAAGGCAAAAGAAAAGGAATTTTTTTGGGTCAACATGAAGGAGACATTTCGATCTCAATGCCTTACATCATCCCCAAAAGGAAAACACAAGTGAAAAGGAAAAAATAAAAAGGAAAAGGGGACTGATTGAGTCAACATGGAAGAGACATAGGGCGTCTCTACGATTTGCATCATCCCCAAAAGGAGAATACAAACAAAAAGGAAAAAGGACCTTTTGGGTCAACATGGAAGAGACATAGGGTGTCTCTATGCTTTGCGTCATCTCCAAAAGGAGAACACAAAAAAAAAGGAAAAAGGACCTTTTGGGTCAACATAGAAGAGAAATAGGGCATCTCTACGCTTTGCGTCATCCCCAAAAGGAGAACACAAACAAAAAGGAAAAATGACCTTTTGGGTCAACATGGAAGAGACATAGGGCATCTCTACACTTTGCATCATCCCCAAAAGGAGAACACAAAAAAAAGAGGAAAAAGGACCTTTTGGGTCAACATGAAGAGACATAGGGCGTCTCTATCCTTTGTGTCATCCCCAAAAGAACACAAACAAAAAGGAAAAAGGACCTTTTGGGTCAACATGGAAGAGACATAGGGCATCTCTACGCTTTGCATCATCCCCAAAAGGGGAACATAAACAAAAAGAAAAAGGACCTTTTGGGTCAACATGGAAGATGTTGATGGGTGTTTTGGCACTTCTCAACATAGGAAATGCATAAATGCACTACCTCTCTCGAAAGGTAATTTCCTACAAGCAAGTTGCCGAAAATCACCCCAAGGTCTCTCGGGTGTTAGGCCATGACTTGCTTGGAATGCCTTAGTGGTTTTAAAGTGATTTTGTTGGTAATCACGGGGCAGCTTTACGTGAGCTAAGTTGGAGGGGGAATTGGTCCTTCAAATGGAGTTTATGAAATTTTGCAATTATGCTCTATTGCTGCAAGTTTAGGACAACAGTCTGAAGCTCCAATTTTGTCATCAAATTTGGATTTACAATGTGCAATGAACTTTGAGCTTTTCCTAAACTACTATTTAAAATAAAATTCAAAAGGGCAGGGAAGAGAGTAAGTTCCTAGATCTGAAACTATTGATGAACAGTGATAATGGAGGATGCTACAATGGACTGCCTTCCTAGAACAAAGTTCCACTTAACCAAATCAACTCACAGTCTCATGAAACCAGTGCAATCTTCTAAGGTCTACAAATTTTCAGTCATTCATTCACCATAAATCATGAATAAAAGATAGAATTTAAGTGTAGCATTCAATTCATGTCTAAACTAGCTTTACACTACTATTTATCATCAACAAACAAAAAAAGCATGGACAAGGAAGGGCATCAACATAGTAGAATTCTTCAATACCAATGAAAAAAATTAACTAATCTACCAAAAGCAAGTAAAACTCATAGAACAACAAAGTAAATCTACTCAAAATCACTAACTATGAGGAGAAGAATCATGAAACATGAAATTGGAACTCAAGAATCCACCAAAATCAATGAATTTCTATTCAAATTCTAGCAACATGTCTTTACAACAACTCAAATATCTCTTGAAAATGAGAGGAGACCCCCTATTTATAGTGTCCAAAAAGAAAAATGAATGACCAAGATTCAATCTCATTGTGTGGCCAAGATTCACTACAAATTAGGGTTTCACCTACCCCAAATATTTTACAATATAAAATATTCTTTTGTCTTCTAGTGGCCAACATTGTAACTCTTTGTATTTTAGCTGGTTGACTTTGCTGTAGCTATTTTGTGAGGAATTCATCATCAATCACTAGATTCCCTTCACACTTCTTCATAGTAGCATATTCCACGAACTTTCCGATCAATGCCTGGAGCTTGCTCCACTCCATTATATCGGATTTAAGTACTTGGAAGTTCAATTTCCTAGATCAGCCAGTGATTACATCCCAATATTTGTCACACTTGGACGTATTCTTTATCACTTTCTCAAATTGAGCGAAGGCTCGCACAACAAAATCCATGAAGTCCGATGTGAGGGAATCAATGGCTCCATTTTCCATCTTCCTATGGAAGTGTGGCTTTATTTTCTCTTGATCCAGCTCAACGAAGGGCATGTCAATTTTTTTATTAGCTTTAGGTACTCCTCACAGGCCATCTTGACTTCCTTGGCCCAATCAATATCAAGCTCCACTTCATGGAGCACCCATTCCAATATTTCTCTTCTATGGTCGAGGCCTAACTTCAATGTTTCTACTAGCCAGTGATCATCTTTTGCTAGTGCAAGCTCCTTTTCCTAGGATTTCTCAGGTATCTTTAGGATAGCCTCAAGTTTGGGGTACACAATTCTATACAACTTTGAGAAGTCGGTGCAAGATTTCCTTATGCCTTCAAGTTGCTTTTGCACCTCACGAAACTTATTTGTCATTCTAGCAGTGTGACGTATGCCCATATTTCCATTGTAGAGGATTCATTGAAACCAATCCTTGACAACCTTTGTCCAATTCTTCCTTCTTTCCAGCTTGCTGATATGGTCCTTAGACAATAGTAGAGGAGTAGATGATGATGTTGAGGGCAGCTCCTCAGCTGAGGACCATTGTTGTATGTAGGTTGTTAGCTCTGCTACTTGTGCTTTCAATTTCTCCTTAGAGGTCTTGTCCTCCTCTAAGGATTCATCTTCCTATGGAAGTGTGGCTTTATTTTCTCCCGATCTAGCTCGACGGAGGGCATGTCAAAATTTTTCATTAGCTTTAGGTACTCCTCACAGGACGTCTTGACTTCCTTGGCCCAATCAATATCAAGCTCCACTTCATGGAGCACCTGTACCAATATTTTTCTTCTATGGTTGACACCTAACTTCCATGTTTCCACTAGCCAGTGATCATCTTTTGCTAGTGCAAGCTCCTTTTCCCAGGATTTCTCAGGTATCTTGAGGATAGCCTCAAGTTTTGGGTACACAATTCTATACAGCTCTGAGAATTCGGTGCAAAATTTCCTTATGCCTTCAACTTGATTTTGCACCTCATAGAACTTATTTGTCATTCTAGCAGCGCGACTGATGCCCATATTTACATTGTAGAGGATTCATTGAAACCAATCCTCAACAGCCTTTGTCCAATTCTTCCTTCTTTCTAGCTTGCTGATATGGTCCTTGGACAACATTAGAGGAGTAGCTAACGATGTTGAGGGAAACTCCTCAGCCAAGGACCATTGTTGTATGTAGGTTGTTAGCTTTGCTACTTATGCTTTCAATTCCTCCTTAGAGGTCTTGTCCTTATTCATCTGGTGTAAAATAGTAGCAACTGATCCCTGAAGATGATCAATTTTTTGTTCTCTCGTGGCTGCCCCTATATCAACGGTGGAGATATTATAGCTTACTCCCTCTCCTTCCACCACCGAAGTAGCTATCTACACTAATCCAGGTGGATCCAGAAAACCTAAAAAATTTCATAGTCTCAGAATCTCATGAAACCAACATCATCATGCAAAGCTTGCCAACATGGTCCTGACACAACTTGAACGGGCTCAAAAGGAGTCTGTATGCAAAAGTTATGCACAGTCAAAGGTTTGGTCAAATAGGCAAATTAGGTGGCCAAGAAAAAGGTGGAAAATTGATCATATCAAAATGAGGAAAAAATGATGCCAAGTTGTAGTGCTCGTCACATTGATTTTGGAACTATATTTGGTTTCAAAAATGGAGTCCGTATGAGCAAAATAGAGCCGATCAAAGTTTGCAGACAAAAGGAGTTGACCAGTCAAAATGGTGATGTCAGTAGGTGATGTGGTGGGTACAGTCAATAGTCAATGATGATGTGGATGAATCAAAGTTTGACATGTGGCATGGTGAGTCAGCATGACATGGAATCCGATTGGCATTCTCCATCGAATCAAATCTTGACACGTGTCCTTCAATGATCGAATGATGAAGTGCCACATGGTACCCCTTTATCTCCTTAGTTTGGGTAAGTTTGAAACGGTTTTATTTACCAAAAGTAGAGCATGGGATTCAACCCCATGACCTCTCCCTCACAAGTGCAACCTCCTACCAACATGCCACAAATTCCACTTTAACTAAATTTGGTCGTCGATTGCTTTTGATAATGAACTATCTTGGATTTATTATTTTAAAAGTACAGTGTCAAATACCTATAAAAGGGGGTTGGGTGGTTTGAACCCCCAACCTCCTAATCTCCATTAAGCACTCCCAACCATTGCACCACCCATGAGTTTTTGGATTTCATTTGGCGGATTTTTATTTTGTTAACATTCTATAGTGAGCCGACCAAATAGGGGCCCGAGCCCCATCCTCATAAACCATAAAAATGAATCGAATTAATGTCAACCATTTAAACATTTGTAAACCCAAATATTTAAGGATTTTTATTGTTTAGAGGGATTTAATTAGATTATGGCTCCATTTAGAGGATGTGGGGAATAATTTTTGTTAACCCCCAAATAGTATGTAAAATAGTATTTAAGGGGGTTAATTTTTGTAATAGAGAATTTATAGAGATATTTTTGCAAATAAGGGAGATTTGCAAAATTACATGTAATTAGGAGATATGGGTATATTTGCAAAATAATATGGTTTTAGCCCATATTAGCAAATAAATTGGTATATAAAGAGGTGTGTTTTGGCTTGTAATTAGTCAAGTTAATTTTGGAGAAATAATTATTTGGAGGAGAATATTGTAAGCACAAAGGCCTTTTGAGTGTCTTCAAGTGTTGAGAGGAGATTGTGAGGAATTTTGTGCAGGTTTTGAAGCTTGGATATTGTAACAAGGTAATTCGATTGCTTGGCAACATTAATAAAGCGGTCTACCTTGAGAAGCAGACCCGAAGACGTAGTCCTTTGAAGGATGAACTCCATTATCAACTTGCGTCTGATCTTTCTATCTTTCGTCTCATTCTTCTTCTATCTCCTATCTTACATTCTCTCTAATTTCATTTTAGTTTATTCAGTATTTGATTTCTAATTACAACATTCTAGTAATTAGTAATTTCATTAATTTATGTAAAAGTGGACTTAGTCTATAATTTCAATGGTTAAACAACATAGTCACGCAATTCTATTGCGATTGGGGAAAAAATGTAATTAGGATTAATTTACAAATTATTTTATAAACCTCTAATTACAGATCATACACGGTCCTTGATCCCGAGGCATCCATTGTCAGATGGGATCCGAACCTTGGTTTATTTTCCTTCTTGGTGCTTATCTGCGCTCAAGCCAAAATGGATTCTAATCTGGATTTCGGATCCATGAGGACAGGGGCCTTCTTCTTCAGTTGCTTTTCTAGCCATTCAGGCATCTGGGATCCCTCTTTTGGTGATTCACGATCACCTTCCTCTTCTTGAATATGCTGAATTTCCATTTCTTTGCTGCCCCGAAGCCTTTTGTTTTGTCTTTTCTCCCTCTTCTTCATCTGAATCTTGAATAAATATAGCTTCTTTCTCTATAGATTCAATGGTGGCCATATGTTCTTTGGGGCTATTGTCCCCTTCAGATGTCTTCTCTTCTTCTTGCTCATGCTCTTCATGATGCTCCACCTATGGGATCTTTCTTGTTTCAACCTCTTCTTCAGGCTTGTCCTCTTCTCCTAAAGGAGACATTTCCTTATCATGATTAGGGATTTTATCTTGTTCCCCGATTGGAGGTTCTGTGGTTACCTCCATTTATTCATCTGTGTCCTTCTCTTTAGAGGGTTTCTTCTCATCTTCCTCGAGCTCCTAATCAAAAGTTTCTACAATGTATTTTGAACTAGGATCTTCAGTGTCTTCCTCGAAGGATTGTGTTTCCTCCTCTTCATGCACCACTTCATCAATAACCAGGTGCTAATGCTCAGGATGCTCATGATAATCATCAGGTTCTTCCTCTATTTCTTTTACTTCCTCCCTCTCTTGTCTCTCCAACTCCTCAGAAATATGTATTGTTGCCTCCATTTTCGGTGGTTCAGTCGAAGGAGTAGGAAGAGGGAGGTAGCTTGCACTGTCAGATTCATCAATACTCCTAAGATCTCTGTTGGTATGTTCTACATGTGTTGAGCAAAGGCTTTTGGGACCGAGAGTGTGGGAATTTTTTTTGTTGTAGTGGCCAATGGAAGGGTTTTTGATGGAGACATGGAGGCGGAAGAGAGTAGAGAAGTGGTAGCGGAGGAAGAATGTACCACCAAGATTGGTGCATAGGCAAGGTGGAAGCAAGGTGAATTGAAATTTACACCATGGGCGAAGAAGAGGCAATCAATGCTTGAGTAGTAGGCAGAGGAGTAAGGGAAATGGCAACAACAACAGTTGTGGTAGTGAGAGCAAAGGTAGAAGATGCGGACTTTGGCTGCTCAGCCTTGTCTTCCTCTCCCTAACAGAGTGGGTCCTCTTGAATGGTGAGCATTTATGTGAAACCACTAGATTTATTGGCCTTCTTAGAAGGCTCTGCCTCTGAAGCCTTTCTTGAATAGACTTTGTGCTTAGGCTAGCATTCAACCACCTCTTTTCTCTTCCTTGACTGGGTAGTGGGAGGAGACTTTGAAGTTTCTCCAAATGGGGCAACAGGAGTGGCATTTTCGGTCTCACTCTTGGGCTCATCCTCGAGCTCGCCATAGGTCAAAGTGGCTCCTTGAAGTTTCAATTGAGTAATATACCCATCAATCCATTGCTTTGTTCTCACCTCTATGGGCTTCATCAAAATATCGAGATCATTGACCTCTTCCTCGCTCTAATCAATTAGGGGCAGTGGCAGGTTTGTAATGACATCATATCTTGGGTCTATCACTGTGTTTTCATCCTCCACAATTGGGTCTAGCACTAGGAACACGTGAAGTTATGCTTTAACAAAATATGTCGTCATGCACATATAGTGCCTCATACGCACCTCTTTATCATCTTTACAATTTTCCCAAAAGTCCTCAACATGATGTAAATGGGCATATTTTGTCCCAACCATCTTCTTTAACTTGCCATACAAATCCATCCGTGGTTGGGTAGTGTGAAGCTCTAGGTTATATTCAATGATTTCTTTCTTGGAATATTCCAGACACTGGGATGTGGGGATTTCAAACATACCCTAGCCAAATGTGGGGATAAAGAATTCCCAGCCTATGCTTGTCACTCAAAAGAGTATGTGCATGCTACAACTGCCTAGAGAGTTCAAGTAATACCAACCAGTCATTTGGGTACCGGGGCAGCTTATATGGCCTCCCAAAGAAGCCCTCAGTTTTGATGTATGTGAATTTAGGAAACTGAATGAAAAGGAATCTGAACCAGTGGATGAAGGCGTTAGCACTATGAGTGAATCTCCTTTTGAAGTCACCTCTGAGCGATCTAATAATGTGCCCGATAAAGGCATCATTCACTCTGTAGTAATCCTTCTTAAAATTCCTGTATTGGAGTTGAAGGTATCTATCATAGACCTTTAGTTCCCTCCTAGGAGTCTGACTTGGTGCCCTAAACAAACCTCTATATTGAGCATGGTTAGCTAATAGATAGACCAGGTATGAGGTCATATAGAACTATGAGGTCTTCTTTACAACTACAAACTGCTCATGTAGGTAGTTGCTAATCATTCCTTCCCAATGGAATTTAGTCTCTCCTTTGATAATTTCCTCTATGAAATAGAGCATCCATTCTTGGAAGAAAGTTACAATCGGGAGGCCCATGACCCTGATTAATAAGGTTACCAAGTCATGGTAATCCTCATAGAAATCACTTCTAAAGAGCTCTGGAGGCACTTTATTTGTGTTTCCCCTCTTCTCCTTTAACCAGTATTGATTAATCAATTTCTTAAACTTGAGGGGGTTGGATTTCCATATGCTCTCAGAATATTCCTTAGATGTCTCCTCTATTTCATCAAAGGTGGGGATATGGAAAGTTTTCCCAATAGATTTGGAGGACAAATAAGCTAGTATGTTACCATTTCTATCTAAAATTATCTTTGTGCTTTCTTGGTAGGCCTCTCCATAGACCATCACTAATTCAAGAGCCACAAGGGTAGGTGGGAAACTAGTGGCCTTGGCCAACCCACTTTTCCTTATTTTCCTTACATTCTATGTGGTAGGGTTGAAAATGACCCTTTGCTTGAATTCATCAATGTCAATGTGCCCCAAGCTAATATCTAAGACCTTGTCCCAGTCTATGGTGACCTTTGACTTAAGGTCCTCTCCTTGAAACTTGTACTTCATTTGATCCTTGTCCTCTTTTCCTTGTGATGCTTTAGTAGATTTCTTACCCTTTTCTTTCTCTACGGATACTCCTGAAGGTCCTATAGCTGATTCCATATATCTTGCAATCAAAGGGGCTATCAACATGTTCATGTGAAAAACATGAGAAACATCACCAAAACCCTGCAAAAAAAACATTAGATCGAGTAATTCATCATTCAAGGATCCTAACATTTCCTTCAGATTATGATTTGCCTCTTGTTTGAAGGAGTTATGACAATGTGGGCCTTGGGGTGTGAACTTCCTTGGGTTGACAGCCATTTGAAGGTAGCTGTAAACGAATGACAAACAAGGCATGGTGGCCCCCATGGTTCTACCCGCATTAGGTTTTCTAGCTTATGGTGAGACCCATCAAGAGGTCACATTCTTTTGGCATGTGGGTATGATCGCTCTTGATGTTTTGAAAGCTTGTCTTGGTCATTTAGGCTTGCAAATGGAAAGGTTGTAGGTGAAAGAGCTATCTCATCCATTTGGAGGCTCTGTCATTGAAAAGATGCTATTAGAGTAGCGTCCCACAAGTGACATCCTGCAATGTGGGGCCCGTGGTCTTAGAGGATGGTGCCTTTTTTCTTTGAAGTCTAAATGGTCTAGTTGGGTGCAGGTGGGAAGATGTAGAAAGACATTGGGCACTAGCTGTTTGGGATGGTGGGAAGAGGATGGTGGTCCACCAAGGGAAGGCTGCATGGTCGGGTCCGCAGGGAGTTACAACAAGGGTCATTGGCTTGTCATCTACCGGATGGAAGCGGCAAAGTCGGGCTCCGCGTAGTGGGTGAGAGGCACCAATTGGAAGTTTCAAAGCGAAAAGAGCTAGACAGAGTTCTGCAAATGGCCATCTACGTGGGGCAACCCACATGGTGTTCTATACTTAGTCATTTCGTTTTGGGCTCAAACAAAGGCAGCAAATGTGGGGTCTACTAGGCAGACAAATGGTTGAACATTGCCATTTTGGATGGTGAATAAGGAGTGGAGACCCGTGGAAGAAATTCCACAATGGGCTATCCATAAAGGGGTTGAAACTTAGTCATTTTGGTGCAACATGATGGATGGAGACAACTGAGGGAGAGCCCGCCTAGCGGGATGACGAGATCAATCAGCCATTCTAGATGGTGAGGCATAGAGGGCAGTCTGCAAGCAAAGGCCTATATTCACGGACCTGCAAGGGTCGAGAGACATTTATTTTGGCTTGTGAATTTTGCTAAGTTTGGAAGGGACGACTAGGAAAGGGCACCCTCTAGCACAGGCAGGTCCGAGGGAAAGGAAGGTGGTTGTTTTAAAGTTTATCATTTGAGGATCAGGGTGACGACAACAGGCTCTTTGCGGACTTGTAGGATGTGATGGCTTTGGTTCAAGAATGATCATGGAAGGTCAAAGTTCCGTATGGTTTTAGGGGCATATTTTAAAATATTTTTGAATTTGTAAGATGTGGGTTTTGTTCATCATGATATCTCTTCCCCAGTTCGAAAGTTCTTAGTCTTTAAGACTTTAACAATTTTGTGGAAATGAAAAAAACCCATAAACAAGCTGTGATGGAAGACTGACCCAGGAAACTCAACTAAATTCATTGAAGGAAATGAAGGTTGTGAAGCACGAACGATGGTGGGATTTCGCGGGGATGGAGGTGGCGACAATTGGAAGTTTCTGACAAGTCTCCTGAATGTCTGTCAGTGAAAATGACTTGTTGAAATGACTATTTATAGAGTTTTATGCATTAAATTCCCATCATAAATGTTGGTATAGAGGTGGCCAAGGTTGGTGAATGCACATTTCAAAAAGACGGTGGCAGGAATGGCGGGGTCCGCAAAGTGGACGACATTCATCTATTAGCCATTTGGTGGGTCGGCACATGAAACGACGAAGGAGGTCATGGGTCCCACAGAGGGGGAAGACGTTCCAGCTCGACCATCATAGGGACGAAAAAAATGGGATGAAGTTCCACATAAGGCGGCCTGCATAGGTGGACCCACATTGCATGAAGGACAACAATTTGAAAGTTTGAAGGAAAACTTCCAAGGGAACTCCTCAAAGGCTAAAGACTTGGAAATTTTGAGGGTGGTGAAACTTGGTCAACTTGAGATGGTGACTCTAGGACTCCTTGACCACTTAGGAATCAAAATAGGGGAAATGCAAAATGAGGTGATAACAAATGGGACTTGACAAAGTGAAAAGAGAGGGTTCCCATTTTGAACGGGGCATGTGTGTTATAGGCACAACAGAAGAGACATAGGGCATCTCTACGATTTGCGTCATCCCCAAAAGGAGAACACAAACAAAAAGGAAAAAAAGACCTTTTGGGTCAACATGGAAGAGACATAGGGTGTCTTTATGCTTTGTCATCCCCAAGATACTTGATTGATGCTTGATTGAAAGATGCAAAGTGCTCAAATGCTAATTAAATGCTTAGTGAATGAAAAGATTGCTTGATTGAGTTAGGAGATGCAAAATGAGGAGAAAAACACATATTTATACACTTGTGCCTTAGTAACCCGATGATACCTCTTCATAGGCTGACATAAGGTGATTTTAAATAAAAACCCGAAATAAAATTTGAAATATTTTGAATTTTGAGCCAAGAGGGACTCATTTGCCACCCATGGCGAATGGGTCCCACCTTGGACTTGAAAGTGGGTGTCGGGAAATTTTATCTTGCATTTAATGTTATTTGTCAGGTTTATATTCAAAAACACAATTAATTAAGCCTTATAAGGACATAAAAGGGTCAAATAAAGCATAAGAAAGGTGTGAATAATGAAATTAAGCCTAGAAAAGTGTGAAATATTGTTACAAGACTTTACAAAACTTCAAAATTGGACTTGATAAGTGATGAAAAGGTGATTTTTAGGTGAATTGTAATGAATAGAGTCTAGAAAAGTGTAGAAATGTTTTACAACACTTCACAACACCTTCACAAGATGCCATAATTTGAGTTTTAAGGACCTAATGTGAATGTTTAAGTCACATTATTAAATCAAATCAAAATAGACCAAGCATCATGAAGAAAGTCCTAAAAGACCATGAAAAATTCCAAGGGGCCATTTTTCTATGACACATCCCCAAAAGGAAAACACAAGAAAAATGAAAAATGATTACAACATAGAGAAGAATGAAGATACATATAGAAGAATGCACAAAAAAGAGAGGAACATCAAATGAAAAGTCACGAGGGATCACATTACACACGTGCAATCAAAGAAAAAATAAAAATGAAAAGGAAAATGACTAGTAAGGAATAGGAAAGTCAACCTAAAGCAGGTCATTCGCCTCTCAATCTTAGTTGGTATAAATGAAAGGCGGGCAACTAGCCAAAGGGACAATGAAAAATGCAATACTATAACAAGGATATCAAATTATTTCCCCCACTTTGTGCAAGACAAGAATGAGCCAAGGTAAGTGAGGAAAATTAGCTCCTTGAATTAGAGAAAATGATTTGCAATAAGTGTAAAACATGTAATAGTGAGAATGTTTATGATTCTACAACTATTACATGGAAAGGAGGAGGGGTGTATGTTATGCAATCACTCGGTGGCAATCATTTCCATCGAAGTGAAAGATGCTCAATACTAATTTGAATGTGTGACACTCATCAATACTATGCCCAAGAGTTCCGTGGTATCGACAATGTGGAAAATTTGCATCTTTAGGATATAGTATGAGCCCGTCTTTCATTGGTGGTAATGTTATAAGTTTGTTGTTTAAAAGTATTTGTAGTTTCCTTTCACTTTCAGCTGGTGAACAAGGGAATTTGAGTTTCTGTAGCTTGTAAGGCCTCTTGCACTTGCTATATTCACCAACTTCTCTAGATGAAATTAGGGCAGGACGTCTTGAGATGATCTTGTCTTTATTATCGTTATCCTTAAGGGGTATGGGTTTCTCTTTAGGAAGGAGGACATTCATATTAGGAGGGGGATCTAAGATAACTGTACCATCACTATGAAGCCTTTGGTATTCTTTAGGAGGTCTTATATTGTGAGGGGGATCTTGATATCCTAAGTTCCCTTTGGTTTCTTTAGTTGGTATTTTCTCTAAGACTTGATGAATGTTATGTTCACATGTTGGATCACATCCTTGTTTGTGTAAGATTGTGAATCCTTTGCCATATGTCTCTTCAAGGTTGATTGATGTGTTGGTCACTTTGTTGATATAGGATGATTGAATGTTTTATTTTTTAGAGGTGCTAGGTTCACCTATGGTAGGGAACTTAGCTTCAAATTCTGACTCAGTTTCAAGATATAGAATATCAAACATTTCAAGTTGTGTTGGTTGTTTCATTGAAGGATAAAAGGATGCATTGGACTCAAGGTTGTTAAGGAAATCATTTATGAATTAATTCATGTTGGTATCATCTTCTCTAATGATGTCAACATCATGAGGAGGACATGCATTAGGAGTTGTGTGAGAATGAATAAGTTCAATTTCATTAGGGTCATTTCCAAAAACACAATATGAAACATCAACCAAAGAGAACAAAGACTTCCACACATTGCCTAAAAAGTTCTCCATTTTCAGAATTTTAGACCTAAAAAGTATAATGTACTGATTAAACAATGCAATAAGCTGAAAATGAAATGTTTTGATGCAATTTTGAATTTTTACAATGCACTAAATGAGGCAATTTAAGCTAAATGCAATGAAATTGATGAAACAATAAATTTGGAAACTATTTACAACAAGATGAATGCACCAAACGAAAGCTAGAAATTGAGACTTTAATTTCCTAAAATTGTAGATTTGTAGCTAACAGGGACTCATTTTCCAATAAGGGTGAATGAGTCATGGTTAGGTTTCTCTGGGATTTTTGTGTGGATTCCAGACTAAATTTTAATGTCTTTTTAGTTGCCAAAGCTTCAAGTTAGACCAGATCAAGGACTTATTCATTAGTAAGGGTGAATGGGTCCTGGTAAGGTCTTTTTAAGCTATTTTTTAATGGTTTGCAAATTTTCAGATATATCTTTTAGTTCCAGGTTCTAGACAGTGAAAAGCAGCTTTAGATTTTCTAGAAATTCAATGTAAAAGTGCAATGCAAAGATGAAATGCAAGACCTAGTATGAAATGCAATTTTGTTTTGATTTTCAAATGCAATTGAATGAAATCTAAATGAGATGCAAAATGACTTATTTTTTTTTTTGTATTTTGCAGATTTAAGAAGTGAAAAACAATGCAAATCTAAACCCTACATGATATGTAAGATTTAAATGCAAAAGAAGAAACCCTAATTCAATGCAAATATAATTGCAATGAATACAAGATTTAACTTGAAATGCAATGAAAGACTCCAAAAATTCAGAAAAGTGCAATGTTGAATACGTTGGGTTCACCAAAATTGAAATGGTGGAAAATAGGATCCACCCTAATGTGAGATAGATCACTTGGTTTTTTGAGCCAATATCACTTCAATTATGCAAAATAAGATGCAAATAACAATAAAAAAATGACCCTAACTATTATAGCAACTATGCGGAGTGTTTCTAGAGTGTAAAAAAAGTGTACTTGTCTAGAAAGTTGTTTTTGAGCTATGGAGGACTTATTCGCCTTCAGGGGCGAATGGGTCCTTTTAGGGTTATGGAAAACTAATTTTAGGATCCTTTACTTTGATTGCTGCACTCTTCAAATCCTTGTTATCAACCTGTAAATCTGCAATCATGCACTCAAGGACACAAACTTGTTGATTTGTTAGTGAATGGGGGTTTTCCTTAGTCAATTCCCTTGTAGGTAATTAAACCAAGTGATGAAATAGGATAAAGAAGCATGAACATGAAATGATGCAATTAGAACCTTTCCATGATGATATGATCTTTGAATTGCTGCAATAATGACTTGAAATATGCCTTGAAAATGCTCTTGAAATGCTCTAGTAGGCTCCAATTTTCTATAAGGATTCTCTTGTAAACTTGCTAGGAGAAACAATGTGAATTAACCCCTTATTTATACTAAATCACGAGATTAACCTCAAAATTCAAAGAACTAAGGCTGACACCAGCTCTGGAAAGAAATTAAATTCCCACTAGAATGAAATTCAAAAACTAAGGTCTCATTAAGGGAGGACCCATTCGCCACCAAAGGAAAATGGGTTCTCGCTAAGTTTCCAGGACCAAGCTTTGGGGAGTTGAAAGAGGACCAAAAACCAATTCTAGATCACTAGAAAAATGGGGGTCCTGTTAAGAGAGGACCCATTCACCATCAAGGGTGAATGGGTCCTGGCTCAACTTACTAGGACCAAATTTTTCCCAATGAAATAATTTGATATTTAATTTATGCTTGTTGGGAGAGATCCTCTAGAGGTGTTAAAATTAAGGCCTAAAAGGGGGGTTAATAATTCCACTTAACCTTAATGAATTAAGACCACCTAGATAAATGTGAAAGTTCTTTAAAACAATTTACAACACTTAAAAAAGGTACAAATTATGCATATTTTATTTAGAAAGGGGCCCATAAGGATTAATTAAGCTAATAAGTCCTAGAAAAGTGTGAAAGTGTGTTACAACACTACACAACACCTTTTCAAAGGACAAATTAAAGCATGATTTAGCTAAATAAAGGTATTAAAATAACGTGAATGTCTATAAGACATTACAACACCAGTCCAAGACACCATTGGTCTAGTTTTAATGTCAATTATTCAAGCAAGAAAGGAAAAAGGCTACTTCTTCCGTCACTACAAGCACATAGAATGATTTCTTCATATCCGACCAAAATTATAAATTGAAAAATAAATATAGTTCTACACATTGAAAGTGTAATTATCATGAAAGAAAAATTTCCAAACTTAAAGAATAAAAAACTCAATAGTGACCATTCAGATCAATTAACAATAAGGGAATCATTACAATAAGTCAACCCTCAATTGGAAAGTGATTTTCTAATAAATCATTGAAACTAAAAACCTCAACTATATGCACTAATTTCCCCATATCAAGCCAAAACCACAAAATGTTGAAAATTAGAGATGATCTGCATATTAAAGGTGTATTTAGTATGAAAGTTTAAATTTAAGACTCACAAATCATTATCATTTTCCTTTTATTTTTACAATCTAAAAATTAAGATAATAGAGATATATTTGATCAAATATTTTTGCATAAAATACAAATTGTGAGATATTTGCTGGCAGGCTATTAACTTAGTACGGTGTCTACAAAATCACTCAATGTGGATGCACCATCAAGAGAAGAGGAGTAGTAGCAGAAAAGCATGAAAAAGTCTAAGGAAAATGACGGCGAGAGTAAGGTTTCAGAAACTACTATCATTCCTATATTACCCAATGAAATTGCATTGGATTTTTTATCTAGAACTCCCAGATTGATTCATCAAAAATTGAGAAGTCTCTAGGTCATGGAAAACCCTACTAACATCCAACGCTCTTAATTGGAATGCATCATTTGGACTACCCAAAAACTATGTGTATGTAAATTTGTTTCTCTCAAGTGGGGACCAAATAATTTTTGCATGGAACCTAAAGGATAGGACTTGCTTTACTTTGCCCTCATTTCTAAGAGATTTGACTTGTGCCAAGTTTGTTGTAAATAGAGGGAATCTTTTCACCCTTGGAGGTTTGATCAACAATGCCAACTCAGGTGATGTGTGGGCATATGACCCCTCTGTCAATGAGTGGAAGTTTGTCACATCCTTAAAAATTTCAAGGTATAAGCCTGCAGTTGTTAGTATTGAGGGGAAGGTTTATGTAATGGGTGGTGGGGTGGGGGGCTATTTGATAGATTGGGTAGAGGTCTATGATCCTGAAGTGGGTTCGTGGACTTCTTTGTTGATTCCTTGTTGGAACATTTTTGGAGAAGAGATTTATAGGGACTATGCAGTGGTGAATGGGAAGTTGTATGGCTTGTATTATGGGGGTTTGGGGTTTATCTTTGATCCCATTTCATTATCTATCACTGTGGTCTATAGTGAGTTATATGAGATGATCCATTGTGATCACATCCATGCACTATTTTGGACATGGAATAAAGAAAACTAGAAAACAATAGTAGTGAAAGGGATTCTTTTCACTTACTTTACTAACAACATCTGGGGCTATGATCTTGATTAGGATAGATGGCTTTCCTTGCAAGGCATTGGAAAATGCCTACAAAATGGGATGTTCGAGGCTTCTTTGGTTAATGTAGAGGACAAGCTTTGCATGATTCATAAAAATGAAAATATAGTTATATTTCCTTGCTTGGATATTCTTAAGATCCTTGGTATTCTGTGTTGCAATGTCATGTGGTGTCACTCAGAGGCTTCTTCTAGCAGACCATGGTGTATTGATACTTGTGTTTCTCTTTCAAAGTCAGAATCTTGAGGTGAGTGGGTAGTCTTAGAATTTATATATTTTGTCACATATATCTATTTAATAAATAAGTAGATTGTATGGTTATCTTCTTGTAATTTTTCTTCACTTTCTTTTTGAAACTTAATTACATATATTTTACAATGCATTCGCAAAACTTGCATATGCCATACCTTTGGTTGCAAACTCTAGTTAGAAGTGGTCCTATATTTACATTTGAATCATAAAATTGAAATACATAAATATTGTAATAGGTACATTGTGAAAAGCTTAAACCTTTACTAACAATTTTTTATGATACAAGATATTCGACATTCTCTACTATTTTCTATATTGCAATCTCAATGATAATATCAACCAAACATGGTAAGCATATGAATTTTAACTTTCATTTTTTATTTTAAATGTTTGTATTGGTTTTCTAAATTTGTAACAATATGCACTTTCTAAGAAGATGCACTTTTTATAGAAGGGAAATCTGCATCCAAAGAGCAGAACATACCAAGGCAAAAGGAAGAAAATATTCCTAATGCATTAAAAGAAATAACAACTATTGTGTTTGCAAATAACTTTTAAAAAAAGAGAAAAAATGTATATACAACTTTATATAAATTGATTTATATTGCCACCAAAACAAAGCACTATATTTTTTGAGTCATGAGGTTGTACTGTGTTGTATTTTACCAGCCTTTGAAGCTTAGAAGTACAACACTTGGCTGAGGAAAAATGTTCACTTGCTAAAGAAAAATGTTAATAGATGGATGAGGTAAAATGCTCACTTGCTCCCACATTTGGAAACATAAAAAACATTCAAAAACCAAGTCTATACATTTTAAAATTTGCACAAATTAATTTAATTTTGATCTATCACTCTGAGCTCTCCACTGAGATAGACTTCTTTTCAATCAATTTTTTGTTTTAGTATTTTTGGTTTTTGGTTTACTATTGCATTTTTTATTGGAGACTTGTGCACAAAGAAATACTCATGTTCATAACACTTGCAATCTAGACCCGAGCATTTGAAATTAAAGAGTTGTACATAAGTAATTGCTAAAGCTTGTTGTAGTTCATGACTATATTTAATTATCATTTTAGTAGCTTTTTAGCAGATTTCTTGGCTGTAGGTGGAGACCATCAAGCCCAGGATCACCATTTGTAGAATAAACCTTCATAGATGTGAGAGAATAAAATACGCTATTTCACCAAGAAGAGGGAATAAATTGAGATGCATAAAATACATATTGTACAACCTTTTAAAGGCATGAAAAATGGAATGGGTAAACAACCACCCAGTATGAAAAAACTAATCAGAGTAATTTACCCTAAGTAAAAAACTTAACACACTAACACCCTCTCATATCTTGGTTTGGAGTTCCTTCCTCATCTCTTGGTTTGGAGTTTCTTCATAAACCATTGGATTGGTTTCTTCATACACCATTGGATTGGTTTCTTCCCAAGGGGAGAAATATTTTTTGCAAGCATTAGATAGTGTTTTTTCTTCATGCATGCACCATTGGAATATGATCTTCTTCATTATGAGGGGGCTATATAGTCTCGCTTTCCCTCTTATGGGGGGCTATTGATTGTATATATATGATGTATGTATTCCTCTCATGGTGTGAGTGAGTCCTCCATCCATGCATCATTTTTGTTTTCTTTTCTGTCTTTCAGAGAGGGGTTTTTTCCCACAGGTTTTTTCTCCTTTTCTCTGGTTGTGAGAGATTTCCTTTTTGCATTATAAATGGTTACCTAACATGGTTGTGTAGCCGGGGCCCATGCTGCATCTTTGTTTTTTCATTTTAATTCTCCCCAAGTTACACTTATGGGGGGGGGGTGTTAGAGTAAATTACATTTACACTTAAGTTTACTTAGGCATTAGTTTTGAATTTTGTTATTTAGGTAGTTTTTCCCATGTCGGGAAGTTTCTCACTCGTCAGGTGCCCACCTTTCATGCCTTTTTAAGTAGCTTTGTACAATATGTAATTTATCTCATTTTCATTCTCTTCTGGTTAAGTAGCATAGTGCTCCTCTCTATCTCGTGAAGGTTTATGTTGCAATTGATTTTCTTGGGTTATTTACTCTAACAAGTACAAACTTAGGGAGAATTATTATGCAAAAAATGAAGATCCAATATGGGTCCCGACTACACAACCATGTTAGGTACCCATTTACAATGCAAAAAAGAATCTCTCACAACTAGAGAAAAGGAGAAAAACCTTGTGGGAAAAAAACCCTCTCCAAAAGAGAGAAAAACAAAACAAGATGCATGGATGGAAGACTCAAGAACATATCCCAAGGACTACATACATCATGTATATACAATTAGTGATCCCCCCATAGGAAGGAGAAAATGAGATATTATATCCCCCCATAATGAAGAAGCTCCAATGTTGATGAAATATGCTTGAAAACAAAAGATGATCCAATGCATACAAGCAAATCCTCTCCCCTTAGGAAGAAGTCCACTAGAAGAAGCCACTCCATGTCCAACTGAAAAGAGGAAGGAAGTCTCCAAATAGAATAATCCACCACATAATCATGATAAAAAACAACTAAGAAATGTGACAAATCAAGTGAAGGCTCATCAATGTCAATCTTCAAAGACAATCTAGATGTATCAACAACCATGCTAAAATTTTCATCAAAGAGGAGAGAAATCCCCTCAAGTATGTCTCCCAAATCTACAAGATGAGACTCCACATGAAACAAATATGAGATGCTTTCCAAATACTCATCCAATAAAACAAGATCCGAAAGATAAAAAATATCCTATTGTGCTAAAGAACCAACCTCTAAAGCAATAGGAGATGAATCAGCATAGGTTTGAAGAACTCCAAAGTTTAAATGGCCAATTTCTCCTGAGGAATTAGTGTCAACACTAGCAAGAGGGGTGCGAGGCTCATAATCATCATCATCAACAAAATGAGAAAAGGCATAGAGGTGAGAGTCATGATCAACTTTACCAACAATGATGACTTTTCTAGTATCAACCCCTCGAATGAAAATAGAATCTACAATGAAATCTACAGTCTTTGGTACCTCACCATGAGTAATGAAATAGATGGAAAATAGATTTGTGTGCAAATTAGGAATACACAATACATCTCTAAAACAACCATCACATATCTCATCATTGCCTACCCTTGCAACATCCAAAAGCTTACTATCTCCCAACAAAATCTTGGAAGTATCAGTAGGATGAAGAACCAAAAAAGGATAGGGATTAAAACCCATGTGGTGAGATGCTCTTGAATCCAAAAACCATCTATCACGACCAGAATGAACTACAAAATTTACCAATGCATGTCCTTTACCCATGTAGAGTTTATCTTCTTTACCACTTGCAAATCCTGCATTCCCTAAATATGTAGGGTTGGACGATGATGCAGATGGAGATGGAGAGGTTGTAGAAGAAGGAGTCAAAGATGAGGGAAATGGAATATTTTTCTTCTTTTGAAGATGTGAAATCTCATCAATCTTCTTCATGTAAAAATGGTGTTCATCATGCCCTTTCTTCTTGCAATATACACAACTAAACTTCTCCTTCTTGGGCTTATCCTCTTTTGAAGAGGTGGAGGAATCATTAGAATCTATCTTAGGCTTAGGTTTCTTCTTCCCTTTGTTCTGTGATCCTTGTGAAACTAATGCATGATTCATAGAGACCCCCTCTAATTGGGAAAGTTTGGCTTGCTCCCTCATCAAACAGTCATAGAAAGTCTCAAAAGAAGGCATTTGGAATGCATTTCCCAAAGCATCCTTGGTGGAGTAGAACCTATAGAAGAAAAAACTGCAAATGGACCTCTTAGCTTAGAAAAAATTAGAAAAATGGACTCCTTATCAGTTTTTCTCTTCCCACATCCTGCCAATTGTGACATCACAGATCTGAACTTGACTAAAAAATCATCAATGGAAGGAAATGCATCAGGGGAAAGAGAAGTTAATTTTTCCTCTAGTTGCAAGGCTTGGAACTCATTGAACTGATCAAATAGGTTATGTAACTTATCCCATATCTCCTTAGGTGTATCACACTCATCAATATGTAAAAGAAGACTATCAGAAAAATTCAATTTTATTAGACCCATAGCTTCATCATACTTGTTTATATGAGCATATATTTCATATTCCCTGGTAAGAGTGGATTGGTTATCACTTAGTGTGGACCACAAACCCATAGATTGGAACAACCTACACATTTTCATCTTCTAGGTATGGTATTTATGGGGGGTTAACAATTCAAGTGACTTAGGAGTAGCCATGAAAACAAAAGGAAAAAATACACCAAACTAAAACCTCCAAAAAATATCAACCAATGCAACCTCGCAAAATTTATGTTTCCTACATCCAAAAAAAAATTACTCAGGAAAAAGAAGACTGAATATGAAAAATTTGAGCAAAAGAATTGTACACCTTATTTTTTGTTTGTAACAGATTGTTACACCACGTGGAAGCCAAATGAATGCAAAATCCCCACAACTCAACAATCTCTTCTTAATTTGTGAGACTTGCTCACACCAACCAAACACACTGCAATGTTATTTAAATAGCAAAACACTACCACACACTGCCAATGTGGGATAAATGTTCCCAAAAACATAACTTAAAAAAGAAACCTGGGCCCAGACACTTTCATTGCACATCATAAAACCCTAAATATTTTACTACAAACTTTATAAAGTATAAAGTTTGAAAAAAATGTATGCAACTCTCCAATCGCCCTTGCTCTGCTTCAATCACGGGTGGAAAAAAGTGATTGTAGTAAATCCTTCCTGCCAAATCGATGGCAACAAATGATTGTAGTCGATGCTCCACAACCTCCAATCCAGAACAACGTTTGTGTGCAACCTCAGATGTGCAGTGATTTTTGGCTTCAATCACCCAAACAGAGATTCTTGCCTCCAATAGAGAAATTGCGCCACCTTCTTTCTCACACAGTAGGTGAAATAGACACACAACAAGAAAAATGTGCCTCCAAGAAAAAATGAAAGGTATTCATGGCTTGTGGAAAATGGTTTCAATCGCAACCTCCTCTCTTGCCACTTTCCAACGCCTCCCATTAGAAAATCACTGCCTCACAATAGGTTGAATCGTGTCGCATCCCAGACTAAAATTATAACGCCACTTCTTAAAAAATTGGGCCTCTAAAGATGAAGAATCAAGCCTCTTCTTAGCCAAAAAAATATGATTCAAATGCCACTTAGGTATGCATATATGCTAGAAAATAAACTTGAAGAATAATAGAGAATTATGGAAAATTTGAAATTTTAATAAATTTCAAATGCCAAAAAAAAATCTAGCAAAAAAGGAACTCAAACAACTCCTAATGAAAAATATTAAGGGAAGGAGAGCAGAATGGTTGGCTCTGATACCACGTAGGTGGAGACCACTGAGCCCAGGATCACGATTTGTAGAAGAAACCTTCACATGTGCGAGAGAAGCAAATACACTATTTCACCAAGAAGACAGAATAAATTGAGAAGCATAAAATACATATTGTATAGCCTTTTAAAGGCATGGAAAATGGAATGTGTAAACAACCACCAGTACAGGAAAAACTAATTAGAGTAATTTACCCTAAGTGAAAAACTTAACACACTAACATTGGAAAATTTTGAACCATGAGACTTTAATATTGGCATATGTTGTCTTCATTTAGATTGGCTATTTTGAGTGATAAACCTATTACTAATAGGTGCTTGATCATTCATCTATATTGCAATAAGTTAATATATTGCAATAAGTTAATAGCTTGGCCATGAGTAAGTTTTCATTGCTTTTTGAAACTCTTATAATAAGAATTTGCAAATGGGATTCTATCTTTTCCTTATGTTCTCTTCTGAAAAAAAATATCATGAAAAAATAAAAGAATTGCATCCATCACTTAATCATGACTGATAAGAGAGTTAAGGATGTCAACTAAAATTACATATAGTTTGAGAAAATAACTTTTCTGCATAAAAACCTTATGCAAAAATATTTTAGCATCAAGGATACAAATTTCCAGATCGCTTAAGTGCCCTGTCTTCAGTATGCATATAATCTTGTTCACTAGTATTTTGTTTTCTCTTTTAAATTGCTTAGTTTATGTCCTTGAGAATAGAGAAATTGCAACTAGTGTTGTACTACAAAGAGATTTTGCCACAATGCTAATAAGTAATAAATTCTGATATTTATTGTGTTTTTTTCCTTGCAAGAATTAGTGATTGGGACTCAAGAGTATAGAATTAATAAGAGAGCATAAACATAATCTTAAAAGCTCCCAAATTAGAACTGAATGCTCTTTGATAAAACTAGAGAAAGTATTTTGATATTTTTGTATAATTAATCTTGGGAAAGGACAATATACTATTATATACCATATACAACTTTATTAAGTCTTATATGATCTTATTTGACTTCTTACTTCTGAAACAGTCAACAAAGCCTACTTTTCTTTAAAAAATAATTACGTAAGGTTTTCATATCAAAAAATATTAAAGAATTTGCAAGATCAATATTTGCAAAAATAAAATGCATAAACATATACCAAGGATTTTGTCTTGAAGGAAAACATCTTGGCATCACACTGATTCATTATTGTTTCTATTGAATTTATGAATTTCCTACAATTGTTCAAGTTTCTAAGGTTATAAAGATGTTAGTAAGCTTTTAGTTCATGGAAATGCTCCTTGTGCTCACTTTACAAACCTTGTATCACTTATCATTGTCTTCATTTAATGAGAAACTGTATGTACATCCAACCAACAGTCAAGCCACTGCATTGCTTATTAGTTGTTTTATCCTTTATTGACTAAGCTTAAGGATTTTGCATTGATAATTAACTACTAGTTTGAATTATGTTGTTAGGTGCATTCTCAAAGCTTTGATATGTTTCAGTTGTTTACCTATGCAATAGTTGGGTTGTGCAGAAAGCATTTAAAAAAATATGAACTGGTGGATATTGTCTACATTTTAAAAGATGGATTCTCTTGATGATGTGTATGTTTGAGGTGTTTTTTACTAGACAAAAATATGTCTCTACTGTTAATTATTGGTACTAGTTATATCCTCAAAACAATTGTTTCTTAATGCTAACCCAAAGTAGTGCATTTTGAATTTTACTTATGTTCAACTTGAACAAAAGGAAACATAACTTATATTGATTCAATATTTCATTTTCTTTGTCAAACAAACTAAATGCAAAAAAATGAGCATCTTTTGCATTTGTTTCAATTCCACAGACAAGGGATAGAGCCTTGCTGATTTCCAACTATTTCTTTGCTCGTCCCCTAAACTTTATACCAAGTTTATGTAAACAAAGAACAATGATAAAAATAATATTATTTTTCCTCTTTCCATTCACTCCAACCAGAAAAATACAACCCACTATTAATGAAAAAAAAAACAGAGAAACTAATATATAGTGTTCTGGACTCAAAGTTTGGTCATTACTATTTTTTATCCACACACTTCTCTAAGCCAATATGCTTCATGATGTTCACCCACAAAATCTCGACGCCATGCATCACTTATTTAATTAATATATTTATCATTATTAAAAAACATAAACTTAATTTTTTTTAACTTCTAAATTGCACTTCAAAATGTTACCCAAGTTCGTAAGAGGCCAACTTTTTTTAGATTATGCACCCAAAAGAAAGCAGCGTTCTCAATCCGAATTGGGAGCTTTTTTATTTCTTTTAGTCATTTTCCTTTATTCAAGCATTGAACAAGATAACATTAAAAAGCTCTGTTCATCCCTATAAATTTGACCTTTGCCCACACCATTCGTTCTTTATTGAGTGGATATAACGAATATGACTTACATTTTTAGGAGAAAGAGTTGAAAATAATTGAACACTTAAAAAGTGGTACCAAAAAAAACCAAATGCACTCAAACCAAACCCTTTCAAATAATACAGACCTAAAAGGGTGAATCAAATCGTTGCGTAAATTAAAGCTCAGGAATTGACTTTCCTGCAGTTCAATCTGATCTGGGCGTCACTTGTGTGCACCCCGACGCTGCCCATCTTGAGCATGGACCTTTTAAATGCTCTGAAGAAGGCCTTCTCGTCCTTGGCGAAAGTTTTGACCATGGTTTTGGTCTTGTTCTCTGTAAACAGAGCTTGGTCGGAGCCGAACACTCCTTTGCCTTCTGCTAAACGCTTAAAATATGCATTGTCGAAGCGAGTAGCGGTGGAATCGAGAAATGCTCCTGCGCTGTGGTTGGTATTGGCGTTGGGGCACACGCTCAGTAAACTCTGCGCAAACTGTGGCTGCATGCTGGGATCCATGCTATGCGTCGCATTGAACTTGTGCAGTCTACTCGAAAAGGAAGAGCAGTGAGAGAAGCCCAACGTGTGCTCGCCTGTTACACAATAACAACTTTCACTACGACTTACCCACCATTTGCAAAAAAGAATGAAATGTGGAAATGGGTTTTGTTAGGAAGAGGTAAGTAATTACCGGACAATGCAACGAGATCATGGAAGGAGAGTCCGCGAAGAAGGAAGCTCTGTACAAGTTGAGAAACGTTGAATGTGGGAGCTGGCAAATTCCTTGTCTCGTTTGCGCTCGATATCACGCCGTCCTTCCGCCCCGTGAGTACGTCCCAGTGTGGACCTCCAGCCTATCCATTCGATATCAAATGATCAGTAGGTAATTGCTGGAACAATTGAAATTGATATAGTGAAAAGATATAATAGCAATGGTATTACTTACGAGCACCACAACATCCCTTGCGGCAATGGCGAGAATGTCAGCACAGGAGACAGTTTGAGGACAGAGGGCCTCGAGCCTGGTCTTGGCATCATCGATTACGTAAAATGCACGGAGTGAGACGTTGGGTGGTGCGTCTTTCTCTGCTGTATTGTTAGCGGTGGAGTCTAACAGCACTGATCCATCGCACCCCTGTCCACCATTGTAATTATAATTAGCAAATGGGTTTATAAAGATGAGTAAGTTGAGTAAGAGATACGTACCCGAATGAAGCAGTCGTGAAAGTGCATTCGGAGAATGCGAGCAGGGATTTTTGGGTCGAAGTTTGTAGCGTTGCGTATTGTATCTCTTATCACATTCTCCGCCTTTGGGCATGCCTGCTTGTAGTAGTCCTTGCTTAAGCTCAGTGATGCCTCTGCCCTCTCCATGCCATGAATGCCGAGATACAAGAGCACCGCCAATACCTTAATTTTCATAGCCATCGTTTGCAATAGAGAGAGCACTCAGTAGATTATTGCTGGTGGGTTTCTTGTGTGGGTGGTGTGTCACCTAAATAGTGCCACAACAATGACGATCCGTTTATCACGGAAGCAAAGGTAACGTAAGGAGCTAAGTTAGGCAGGTGGATCTGGGTAAGCAAGGTGGAAGAGACTTCTTCCAAGGCACTCACACCATGGAATGTTTGTTGACAACGCTGTGTTTCCACATAAATATATATATTCTCTTTCCTTAGCTGCGCGATGGCGGCGGGACGATTTCAGTTGAATATGTTTGAAGGAAGTGCGGCGCGCGGGCTCCCTGTCTATATCTCGGCCGTTGGCCCTCGATCTATCGCAGAAATGTCTTAAAGTCGAAAGGTCCATGGGGCCATGGTCCTAAGTTATAACCATTTTTAATTTTTTTTTAATGTTTATTCAAAAATACTAAATATTTATCCTATTTTAAAAAAGTGTATATGATGGTTAAGAGTAGTTAAGAGAGTATGCCTATCCCATTGTAGATTACGTAGTAGGTGGTGACATAAAATTATATTGAAATTATTTTCTTGAATTTTCATGAATAATTTAAAATGTTACATTCATGCCATCCACTCTTATCATCTTATTGTTATTATTATTGGTTTATATTTTATAATTATCATAAAACAAACAATGCATGGATCACTGCCTTCCAAGATTGTGTTAGAAGGTTGTGGGTTAAGCTCAAAAGGTGAAAATGAATATATGTATCAAAGTGCATGTTTTCCCTCCTTATTTTTTAGGTAATTTAGTTGTGAGTTTTACGAGGCTTGTTCATTAGTGAAAAATATATACATAATATGTCAATGAGCCAAATTAAACATAATTTACATATAAGCACCATATAATCCAAAGAAAGTATAGACACCTCCACATAAATAAAATAGCATTTTATTAACAATAACAACTTCACCATCTTTTGAAAAGATAAGATTTATAAATGCCCATTCCTTAGAATAATTTTATGGTTATCCAAGTATAGAGCAAGATTTTGATGAAACACTACCAAATCATCTCAACTATAAAACCGAGTTGAGGTGGGATCTACATAACTACCCCACACACCAATGCATCATAACCATCTCTCTCCCTTCTCTAAGCTAGCCTCCACATATATCATTGTTGTTGCAAGGTAAAGGACATGCAAATGATCCATTCCTAAACCATTGGGTTTGCAACATGTCATTTGAGTTTAGTGAAAAATCCTCCACAATCAAATATCTCAAAATGTTTGACACTCATGTTGCCTGACCCACTTAAGCCAAAAAAACCCTTACCAAATACCAAGAAGGATAAACCCCTAATATAAAAAATACTCTTATTTCTTTCATCAAACACAACACCAAATTACCCATAATCTTGAGCAATGTGATATATAAATGTTTCAATATTATATTACATCCACTCAAATTATTACCAAGTAATTTATCTTATTTGTTTTCTGTATACAAGTATTTAATTAAAGAGGTTTGTGTCAACATCAACATGATATTATAAATTGCAATGATTAATTATCCTCACAATATTATTTCCTCTTATGTACTACAAGAAATATATAGGTGGAAAGAAATAAATGGTTCTTTAGGTTATTATCTATTTTAGACTAGGGAAAATAAATATAAATATTAATAACAATTACATTACCTTAACTTAATCATGTTAATTCATTCTTCAATTGATGCCCTCTCATTACATCTTATTTTCCAAACAAAATTTTTAATGTTGTGATTACATTATTGGTAAAAACACAAAGTTGTGTCACACTTTCGATGAACAAAATAGTTTGTAGAAAAACAAATTTTCCCTTTAAATAGTTTTAGTTGAAATGATTTTTCTCAAAACCATGTGACATCTATGTGGCACATATAGTTTTTGGTGAAACACTTTCACATGCAATCATTAAATAGATTTTTAAAATAAAAAATTAAACAAAGGTTCGATTCATATGTATCCTTTGAAGTGAAACCCTTTTAGTTGAGAGGGTTTCAATCAAAACCTTTTCTCTTGAAATATCTATGTGGCAATTTAACCTCTCTTGTGGAGAAATTTAAAAGAGTCAACTTCAACTCTAGATTTCTTCAACTAGGTTTTCTACTTTCATGGAAATATGAAAATGCCCTTTTGTAGAGCTTGGAGCCTAGAAGCAAAAAAAATGATATTTTGATTAATTTTATTATAATTTTTTAAAATTTATTGTAAGCCTGTTTTTTATAATTAAACATAAGGTTGACTAAAAATTAAAAAATATATGGAGCACTAGAGGAGAAAATCCTCTCCAAGAGGGTATAAGTTTTTAAAAAATCATAAAAAAAAAATTAGACAATTTAAGTTGACATCCCATGGAAACTATGACGTTTTGATTAAGTTCAACTCCAAGCACTACATTTTCATTTAATCTATGTGGAGAAACAAAAGTCGAGATTTTTTTTGCAATGTCCCATTGACCTGACTTTTAAAAAATATTAGCAATTATTCTTTTTTTTTTGTAAAAATATATCAAACTAATTTTAATTTTTTAATTTTATTTATAAACATAAACTAGATTAATATTTTTATATTTCATTATTTTACATCATTTTACATTTCAAAATATAAATATCACTTTTAGATGGTTGAAGTTGAAAATTTATATTTGTGTTGGCCATTTCCTTTATAAAAGTGACATAGTTATGTACTTTTACCCCATTAGGTGTTGTTGTAGATTCAATATGGAGGATTAAGGATAAATAAACATACACAATGTGCCATAGGATTCATCAATTCAATTATACAATTTGTGCTTTTCTGTAGTTACTATAGGTTCAGGTTCCAAACCCATTGTGACTCAATATAATCCTAGTTTCTTGAGATACATCTCAATTCTATGTTTTTATTCATATAGATTAAATGGATTTAAGATTAGGTCCATAGGTTTTAAAATTAGAAAATACATAAGAAAATACTCCCTAATTTGTTTAGAACTAAAATTATGCCCTTTCCGAAAAAATGTAAGAAAAAATTACAAGTTATTTTATGATTAGATGCCTAAATTATCTATTTATAACTTAGGAAGATTTTTAATATTTCTGATAAAAATTGGCTATCCAAATCTTAAATCTGATTATAATTTTAAAATCCTTGCAAAATTTTGATAATTTAAAAAAAATAATTATACATGTATTTTCAATAATCAAGGTGAAAGTTATGCCCCATCAAAAAATTATACACAAAAATTGAATTAAAATGTTTTTGGTTGATAGATGAAGCTAACATTACAAAATATGAGGATTTTGTACATTGAAAAGATTGAGTGAACTTCACTATTTTAGAATCTCAAATGCAAGTTCATGGACTATTCATATGAGACAAATGACTTGCTTTTGTTCTTCATGTACATATTTTACTTGGAATGAATGTGATTCAAAAGAGTGGGTTGATGAATGGTTTGCTCATTCTACTCCAAGCCCACTTGAGATGTATCAACTTCCAGGAGCACTACAACTCACAAAGATGGAATCTATTGCTAACTTTGACAATATTTTAAATCTAGTTCAACTAGGTATCATATATGCATTATTTAATAAAAAATCAATATTTTATCTTATTTTGTAGTATTTTTGTATTATTTATTGAATTCATCTTATTAAATGCACAATTTAGTGTAGTGCATGTTTATGTAGTTATTATAGATGAAGACAATGAAGAAGATACATATTATTATTTGTATGATTGTGTTGAGACCAAAAAAGAAATTGGGTGACCCTATTGTAGATGGAGAAGACATTGAGTATCTTATAGGATAGATGGTTGTTACTAGAATATGGCTTAGAAAGTAACCAATGAAGAAATTTGATGTATGGTTGTTCAAGGAATTTGAAACATATAGTGTTGGTGTGAATAGGGTTATTACCAAACTAGTTTCACTATTACATCCCTTTCACATCTGATTACTTAAGTTTACTTAGTGTATACATAGGACTCTTATCACTTTATGTCTCATATCATAATATTAAGACATTTTTCATAATCTTATATTGTCATATATCTAACCTTGGATTATATAACCAAGTGTCTCTTATACATTGCATATTCATTCTATTTGCATTATTTGATAGGAATACAATTTATTCTTGTCATATTGATCTTCTAAGTATCTTGTGTGTTCCATTAGGCCTCTAGATCTTGGGTGGCTATCTCCATAGCCAAATCTTACATGGTATTCTAGAGAAATTTGAGTGCCTTTGGCTATTATTTTAGGAGATCTTGAATGCATATCTTTTATTTTCTTGAAGCATTGAGTATGCTCTTCTTTTGCATCCTTGGACGATTTGGAGAATTAAAAAAAGTGTAATAGAAATACTAGATTATGGGGGGTTTTATTGTGACTTTATATTATAGGTACATTTTGGGAGATTGGTGGACCAAATATAAGCTCACCGTTATGTTCAAAGTGCATGTGAAAGTCATATTTGCCTTTTGTTTTGTCCCAGTTGGACCTGGAGGCCAAATTTGCAAGGGTTTGAAGTTGAGAGTTAGTAGTTAGATCTAGAAGGTAGCCCATATTTTCAAAGTATTTCGGGTCAAACACGACCCTACCATTGTGCTCAAAAGCCCAAAAACCTATAGATTAATTGTTCATTAATTTTGGAGAAAGTTGTCCTCTAAGACATTTTTGTTGATCAGGGTATACGACACAACCCTTGCATGATACAAATATTTTATTATTTTTTAAATTTTTATACAATTTTAAAATTTTCAAAAAAATAACATTTTTCATAGTTTTATATTCAAATTTCTGCTAAAAAAAATAAAATAAAATTAGTAAGGTACCTAACAAGCACCCTACGTAGGGCCTTTCTAGGCCTTGTACAAGGGCACAAATCCCTCATTAAGGTCACAACAATCATAGGGTATGCAAAACCTTATAGGTCCACAAGCCCCATGTAAAGGGTACAATCCCTTTCTTAGGGGCATGGGGAGAGGCCCATGTGCACCCCCCCCGCCCCCCCCCCACTTGCCATTTTTATTTATTTATTTTTCAAAAAAAACCAAAATTAAATCTATAGTAAAGTATGCCAAAGTTGGTAGATAATTTCCAGTTAGCAAAGCTTAGCCAAATTTAGTGGAGGTTACACTTTTAGCAGTGTCCCAAATTTAGTTGATAGGTTTCTAAACTGGCAACACCTCCAAAGTTGACAACACTTTTTCCAAACTTAGTGGTGATGTTGTGTTGACATCAACATATTGCTTTTGATTTTTGGCCCCCTCTCCATTGCGAGTTTCCATTTTGTAGTTCAACTTCAAAAGTTGATATCTTGTGCTTAGGAGTACCTTTTTTAGAGATTTTTATTTTTATTTGGGCTATTTTTTCATGTTCTACACAGTGTAGATGGTTTCCAATTTTTGTGGATGAGTTTTCCAAAAAATATATTTTTTCTTAGGTGTTGCTAAACCATTATCATTTTGGAAACTTTTAGGGCTCCGTTTAGGCTCATACAAACTCCTTTTCAAGTACAAGTTTTTTAGAAGTGCATAGTTTTTCATGTATTTCATAGTGGTGCTATCAATTTATATTCATCATGGTAAAAAAATTTACATTCAACATATAGCCTTATTTTAGTAATTGTGATGCATTGAAATCAAAGATCAATTATATTTGTCTTGTAAGTGGCAATTGTAACCACACTAAAGTATAAAGCACAAAATCATATTTGCTTGGGGCTACTTTGATTGAGTGATTTGGGGGGTAGTTGTGTTGTGTGATTGTGCTTTGAGCTCTCTCTTGTTTTCTCAAAATATTAGCTATGGATCATCTTACATTTTCTCTTTTAACTCCACATAGCTATGCAACATAGAAAATAAATGCTTGGAGTGCACTAATGGGAAAAGATTAATTCACTACATTAATGGATTTGTTCTAGAACCAATAGATCCTATAGGAAAATTGGATTGGATCATTAGATGTACTATGACTCTTGGAACTCTTCATAAATACGTTTCTCTTTATCTTATCTTTCATATTGATAAGTGTGAAACAATTAAGGAGGGTTGGGATAAACTTGCTCAATTATGTGCTCAAATTGACAAGATTAGGGGATACAAAATTGATAATGATATCACTAATATAGATCTATTTTTTTGAAAATATCCAAGGCTATATAACTAAGATCACAACTCAAAGAATGTAGTATCCATAAGAAGGATGCACAATTTCTCTTCAATTTGCTAGACAAACTTCCTTTAGAATATGCAAATTTTATTTCTAATTTTCGGATTTATTAGTTGACTTTGGGAAATTCCTATACTAAACCATCATTTGATTCATTCACAGATATGTTGATGCTTGAATAAACAAATATGATCACCATGGGTATTGTCAAGTCATCCAAGTCACAAGCTTTGGTGGTAGGTAATGGGATAGGGTCTAGTATGAAACAAAATCAATAAAAAAAAGAGCCACCAAAGATAGAGCACAATCTTCTTCTCCTACACAAGGATACTCTTCATCCTCTTCCAAGAAGGGGAATTCATAGAAGGAGAGAGTGATTTGTTCATATTATAAAAAATTTGGTCATGAAGAGCATCATTTCCATACTAAGATAATTGGTGAGTTGATAAACATTATCAAGAAAAATCACATCAATTTTCATCTTCCTACAAATAGAAAGCATCTTCTTCTACTTCTTAAAAATCAAGGAAATGGAAAGGACATGCACTTTTTATAGCCACATAAGCTTCATAGTAGTGGATACTTGACTTAGACACTACACATCACATGGGTTCTGATAGAGAATAGTTTTCTTTGGTAGAGGGCCTTGTATAGTGCTACACATTCTTATAGGTGATAATACTCAGGTGGAAGTTGCTAGAAAAGGTTTGGTTGGCATGGAGGATGGAGCATTTGAGAATGTTATTTGTGTTCTTGACTTCTGTGCCATCCTTCTTTTAGTCTACCAAATCACTTATCTTGGGAATGGTAAGAAAGTTGAATTTTCTCTTGATATAGTTGTGACCAAGTATCTTCAAGATGATGCCTTAGTTCTAGTGGGAAAGGCCAATCATGAATATCAATTATATGCATTATCCCACTTTATGCCATGATCTCCTTATACAACATTACTCGCTCATTCAGATTTAGTGAGTAAGCTAAGGCATGAGCGGTTTGGCCATCTTAACTATTGATACCTTCAACAACTCAGATTATAGGATGTCATCACATGACTACCTCAAATCAATTTTATAGATGGTGCGTGTCCAAGTTGTTCTATGGGTAAACATACACAAGAAAAGTTTGATAAAACAAATTAAAAGTTATTAATTTTTTTTAAAAATCCTAACATTTCAAGTTTATGGACCAGTTTGCTTAGAAATTAATTTAAAAAATAGAAAACATAATCCAATCATAAAAAAATTACATATTTAAAAACTAGACATCGTGATGTATAATGGGTTTTAATTTCATAAACCAATTCTAAAAAAAACATGTCAGCTATATTACCAAAGTGAGTTATTTCTCTTGACATTTCCTTAGTCTTTAGTTGTAGGTCCAAGGCTAAGGGTTGAGTTACCAAGCATTTCTCGAGCCTAAAACCAAATCAAAAAGCAGGTTGGGATTTTAATTTTTTATAGAATGGGTACTCGTTTTAAAATGGGTACTTGTTCTATTTTTTAGAATGAGTGCCCATTTTAAAGTGGTACTTGTTTAGGAACAAGATCTCCGACTCTATCTAAGGCTCAGGTCCTCATTCCTAAACAGGTATCCATTTTGAAAAAATGAGTACATGTTCCTTTTGGCATTTTTTTGGGCTAAAACTTCCCCTTTTTGTGGACCAAACTTCTTGCACTTACCAACAAACAAGCTTGACATATTTGGCATCACCATGTGAACTATAAACTTTTTTCTTTTTGTTTCAGTTCATACCATGAGGAGGTCAATGGTTATGGCAGTGGCTTACCCTTGTGTGAGGAGAGTTCTTTTTCCTTTGTAAGCAGTTTTCTCCTAGATGTTGATTTGTTTTCAGAAAAGTTCACCCCTATTGTTGTATGTTTACTTAAGGCACCATTGTTAGATGAATCTAACACTTGCATAAATATGGATGCCCTACAATGATGAGGTTTATAGTGAAGTGATCCTTCACCATATAGGTAGTGTGTGCAAATCCTTGCATACAAGAAAATGTATTCAATGGTTGCATCTGGGTGAAGAATGCAACTATGGTCTGAGGTAGATCAACTCCTTTAGAAGGGTTATCTTTGATAGAGGTAGATTTTTGTAGTTGTATACATATTAGCTTAGTTGCTGCTTTTCCAAGAAGTGTGGTCACACACCTTGCATTCTCCTTAAGAGAATGTATAATCCTAGATGATTTTTCTTTCCTCCAAGTGTGGCCTACACATGTTTTATTTTCTAAGGTAGGATAGTAGCTGTAGTTTCCCCTTTGAATTTGTACCCAACAAATTGATAAGGCTTCTAGATTCCATGATTAGCAGGAAATCATTTCATAGAAGTCACAAAAAATTGTTGACATTTCATGCCCCCTTATTTTTTCCATCAGTAAAAATTGATATGAGAGATCTTATATGGGTCATCTTGCATGAAATATACCTAAAAAACCCAAAAAATGGTTGTGTTGAAGTTTCATACTTTTGGGACCATTTCGCTTGTCTACATGCCTGCATGCCTTGCCTATCACTCCATTTTTAAAAATCTCTTTCACCCCTTCTTTCCATCACTTTCCTAAATGTTTCGAGTCTTAATCATCGACCTTAACCTTTAACCTTTATTGCTTCTCTTTCATAAGCCATAAGTTTCCCCTCAATCACCAAAGTTCTAATAAAATCCTCAAAATACAACTAAATCTTGAAGTTTTAGACTTCGAGGATCATCCATCCTCTTTACCTCTTATCATCTTTCATCTCATGCATTAAGCTCTCCTCCCAACCCTTGGTCCTTGACACCTTCGATTTTCAACGATCGAGCCTCCCCTTTATATTTTATCCTATCTTTATGATAAGATATTTAAGGTTCCTTCTGACCTTGATCCCCAATGCCTTACCTTCAAACGTTGGGAATCAGGTTTCCCTCTTATTCTTTATTATATTTTGTGATAATACTTAAGTTGTTGTCCCTCAGTATTATTTGGTATTGATGTCATAACACCAAATTTGAGGTATCAGGTTGTGCACATGGTGATATTTTAGCTAGTTTAGTTCTTCTTGAATGAGTTTATATATCTATTCTGATCTATCTTGGCATCATCACTTGCATTTGGCATATTCCAGTGATTGATATATTTTACAGTTAGGTTATAGTTAGCTTGGCATATTGATCAAATTTTAGTTTGAGATTATAAAGTTCATTTGCATCTTATATATTCTGGCATGTTTTTTAAATAACATTGTTTAGGTGCAATGATAAGTTGTTTATCCAAAGCATGTTCAAAAGGCACATTACATTTTTATAAGGCAACACATTGCCATAGTGCGTCTACAAATAAGGTTTGGTGATTACAAATATAATATGGGTATCATTGTGAGGAAATCATTAATAGGTGGAAAAATGCATTTTCTCAAAAATAATAATGAAATGGAAAAAGATTGCAATGATAATGTTTTATAAAGTAAAAATAATCATTGCATTGTCGGTGGAGATTATTTTGTTTGTTGAATGGGAATTTTTCCCATCATATTTCTCGGATTTGAAAAAGGCATTATGTCGAAGTCAAAAAATTCTTTGAAACTTCAGTGAGCTTAGATACTTGATTCATTTTTTGTTTGTTAGGGTTTGTTACCCTAGTCATGGCAATAGTGGTAAGCAAAGAATTGTTTTAGAAATCAGTTGCATGGTTTTCGATGGGACAAGAAATTATAGTGAAGTGTAAGACAGTGGAGATGTTCTAGTTGTGCTGACTCCAGGTGTAATCTTTATCTTTTTCTTTGTGTCTATGTGAACCCATCTGATTTGGATTTTTTTTTCTTGTTCATTATTCTGACTAGTTGAATCAGGTTTATTGTGTTTATTTGGGCATGTGTGATTTCTGGATTAAAACAATCGTTAATGGTTTGAGTGATTGTTTAAGTAACCCGTGCAAATCTTAATGTTGGGTCTGTGTGTTTAATACTTTGAGTAACCCGTGCAGATCTTTATGACAAGTCAAAAAGAAGTCATTCATGATTACCTTTGTGTCGGGTCTGTAAATACATGTTTTGTTTGTTAAGGAGAATCAAATAAAAAGCTTGGTCGGGTTTGCTGTTAAGCTTAAGGGTTTTCTCAAATGTATTTTTTGTTGTTTGAAACTCGTAAGCTGAACATCCTTATTTTGTGAGTTTATTTTGTAATTGGTTGTGATTAGTTATCTTTGTTGAGGGCGTCGGTTCTGCAAGGTAAATGACATTTACTTGTTGATTATTCTTAATGCATTCTTAGCAAGATGGATGTTGTACAAATCATATGGATTTTGGTTAAGCATTGTGTAAGAAAATTTGTTCTTACAACTGGCAAAGGCAGTTTCAGTTTCGGTTTTTCAATGGAAGTTGGTGATTCAGTTTTTTCAAAAGGGTTTTCCCAATTCTATTTTTGAGAACATAGAACATGTTAAATACTTCATTTTGCTCACATTCAAAATGATGAGAGATTGTGAAAAGAACATAATATATGTTTCAGAAAGGAAATATATATATTGTTTTGAGTAGTTGGAATTTGTGACTCTAATTTTGAGGTCATTGCAGAACAGAGTATGTAATTCTTGAAATAGAGATCAACTCTATATTTACAATTTTTTTTATACTTGTACATTTCAAAAGACTATCAGTGAGATAGCACCATTTTCAGTGAGGCCAAGTTCGAGTGGTTTTATTCCCCAGGAGGGTTTCCACTCAATACAATCTTTGTGTCAATCTCTTATATGTGTTTGTTCGTTATCTATTCATTTATTTTTTACTGCATAAGTTCATTCATGATCTGAAAATTATTAAAAGAAATAAAAAGAGTTAATTTGTTTGTTAGCACTGATTCACCCCCCTCTCAGTGTTAACTGTACTCTAACATAAGTATCCTCCCTTATCCTCGACTCCCAACATCCTTCTTTCTTTTGCACTCTTTAACCCTTCTACTAATCTTTTGGCTTTCACTATCTCCCTTTCCTTCTTCTAACAAGCATGATGCCTGATGCCCGATTTCTGACAAGAGGATCTTTTTGGGATTTGGGGTTTTGACATTCTTCGTATACTCTTCTTCATGGATGTGATAGGTGATATTCAGTAGGCCTGATGCCTAATGTTCAATGAATATATTTTTTTGGAAACAAAGACTATTTAATTCCCAACATAGTGGTTATTTCAGGCCCAAAACTTTGACGATACTCTAGAATAGTGTATTTTTTGGCCGTAAACACCATTAATGCTGAAATTGCTTTCCCAATTGTTGGATCTAATTTTTGAGGCTATAGGTATGACATTTAATGCATCCTTCAACTATTGCAAGTGGAACCTTCAACTATTGCAAGTGGAAAAACTGATGCCATGCTTCATTTATGACATGCATACCACTTTTCTATTAAAGGAACATACCTTGGCCATGATTTTCTATGGATTGTGTGGGGTTTCCTATTCTTCATTATTGGATTTATCATTAAGGAAGCATGGTGTGATTTATTGGGCCATTTTTTGGGACTTTTAGCTTGGGGTTTGGGAGATACTTGTCTAGATATAATTTACAGGTGGTTTTGGCTTGGGTTTCATTCCCATCCACTTTCTTTCCTTCTTCTCATGATCTATCTTGTATAAAAAACAGCCTTGTGCTCATTGTAATGGGTTCTGAACCTTTGGGTTCTTCCCTAGTTTCTCTAGCATACTTATGCATTTTATTTTCTGCAACTGTAAACTAGCTTCCAAGCCTTTGTGTTAATGAAAATTACTCATTTTACCTCTTCTCTCTCTTATGTGTGTTGTGTACATATTTTTTCTTATCTTCATGTTCAAATGTAATTTTATCATTTTCTATTCATATGCATTGTATTAAATTGGTTACTAGGAGTTTCTTGTGAATGTCTTCCTTTCCTTCTAGCATCTTGCTAAACCCTAACCTCCATGTTTTCCTTTAGAATTTGGTTAAATAGAGAACTATGTAAGTTATTCTACCATTTTCATTGATGTTGTGTGTAGTTTTAAGTAGGAAGAAACATCTCTATTCTAGGTGTATCACCTCCTCTTTCCCTTTTATATATTCCTTCTCTCCCTTTTCCTCTGTGATTTTTTAGAGTAGGGTTAGTGGTAGGATTTTCCATGTGCTAGGTTGGACCAACACATCTACACTTAGGTTAGAAAAGGAATTTGACCTTCTCTAGAGATCTGACCTCATCTATAAGGTCTCACACCTTGAGGTCGGTTCCATTGTGTCATTGGAATGCTAAACTCCATTTTCAATAGGGTACAATTTCATGTGACAATAGAAACCAACACTCTTCATCTTCCAAATGAGTAGTCCTGATACAAGGACCCGATGCATGATAAAATAAGAGATAAAGGGACATTTGGATATGAAATAGCACATTGAAAATTAGCACCAAGGGACAACATGATGAGGTTAGAGTTAGCCTTTGAAGGGACAAACCTAGAAAGAATAAAGTTGTCAAGATAATGATATAAATATTGAGAGTTTGTCCATCGCTTGGAGAAACAGACCTTGAGAAAGTCCTGAGTATGAATTGAAGGTCCATAATGATAATGGACCATTGGAAGTCATAATATAGAGTATGGTAGAACAGACCTTGAGAAAGTCCCAAGTATGAATTGAAGGTCCATAATGATAATGGACCATTGGAAGTCATAATATAGAGTATGGTAGAATAGAATGATAGTCATGTGGAATATACCAGTCCTGTGCATAGAAAGGTACTGAGTGGTAAATAAACAGTCACCACAAAAGACAGTCCTGAATTACAATATACCTAAGTATATGATAATACAAAAAATGTCTCTATGCTTCTAAGGAAGAATGCACAGGTTGGGAGAGATGTTATGGCTATTCTTGGTTTGTACTAATTTTTTCATGGTTATGAAGAAGCTTCTTGGTATGCTAAGCGTGAAGGTATTTGGAAGATCTAACTTGATGCAGGAGCATCCAGGCGCACGTGCAATCAACATAACCCAAAAATATTTTTAGTTATATTTGTTTTAGTTTTAGTTTAGTTGTCATTGGCATATATCAACATCACAGAACTTCAAAGACAAAAAAGAATTGCAAGAATCAAACTATCACTAGTTCGCAATTTCAACACTCCATAGGTAGTTTTGTGAAATTTATTCCCAATATTTGTAAGAACTAGAGTAGAATCCTTTTGCAAGGGAATTCTTGGATGTACCATGTTGAATGTGAAAAAATAATCGAATTCATATCTTTCACCATTTGGGATAAATTAATGTCAAAATTGTGTCGTTAATACCGAAAGTGTGTCACCGGTTTACGGAAAGTTTAAATTTTCAAAATTATGGAGGGTTGGAGAAAAACCCTTTTGTAGGGTCCATGGGATATCATTTCGAGCCTGTCACCAATTTTTGTATGAATTAGAGAACTTTGAGTTTTTCGCCTGCCAACACCCTACTCTATTAATTAGCATAAGCTTTATATTGTTGAAAAGAATAAAAGCTTGATGCATATTTGTATTATATGTTTTAATTCCTATAAAAATAAATTAAAAAAATAGTATTAAGATCACCAAGGAGTCACGCCATTAATATGGAATTTAAATTTTAGAATGTATCTGTAAAAATACATAGAACAAAGAAAAGAGGGGATGGGAAATAAAAGTTAGAAAAAAAACCATTGCAAGTAAGAGAAGCTGCAAAGACTAGGGAGATACTTGAAAATTGAAGAGTTGTAGGAAGATGAAGAGGCTTTCAATTGAAAGTTAAAAGGAGCAGATTAAAAATGTGAGTAGAGGTAGCACACAGGTTTGTAGAGGGGTAGCATGAGGAAACAATAGAATAGTTTGCAGAGATAAAAAACAAACATCTTAAAGGCTTCTACATAGAAAGGGAAGAACAGAGCAACAAGAAGTTGCCAAGAAAAATTTAAAAAATTGAAAATAAAATATGGATCAATTAGGCAAAAAATTCAAGTTAAGAGGATTAGGGCATGTTGATTTTGATAGAGGTAGCAACCACCATATTGTGGCAGAGCTTTATGAATAAAATCGTAATTTATAATAAAGAACCTATGTATTGTATTTGATTTTGTTGAACCGGCAAATGAAATAAAGACGTTGAAGAGGTGGATTGAGCCACAATGTCTTTGTTTCAAGTTGAAGTCTATTATGATTCATTTTTTGTTAAAAATTATGAATTTGAATAAAGAAGTGGTTGTTTGTTGCAATCTTTGGGTAGAGTGTTGCCTATTTGAAATTGTGAATCTGTGTGTTAAATTTGCTTGTGACAATAAGAGGGAGTCTCATCTGCAACATAACTTGAAGAAGATGGACATTCTAAGAGAGTTTGGTCCTTAGGGCAGAGCATGGAAATGTTTTTTCAAACCTTGGGAGTTATGGTATGAAGGATAGAGATACAATGGTCATAGTATTAAAATGAGTAGGGTTTCTGAAAGGTTTGACAGTGGTATTATGGATTAATTTTGAAAATTTGTGTCATTAAAATGATAAGATGACTATTCACAAGTGAGTCAAGGTGAGAAAGACATGATTAACAATCAAAAGATAGTCATAAAAGAAAAGAAAAGGGATAGTCATAACTAAAGTGACAATCATTGCACTTATGATAGTCATAAAAGAACAATCCAATGGTGTTTATGGAGGGGTTTAGAGAAAAAAAGACCCTATCCCTATCTAAAATTTTGTGCATAAGAGTTGGATACTATCATGAGAGTTTATGCCACATAAAAAGTGAAAATTTAAGAGATAAAATGCTAAAGTAACACTCATGTGAACAAGTCTCCAAGCCAAGTAAATTTTATGATAATAAGGGACAAATTTAGATTATGGAGAATATGTTCATAGAGAGAAGATAATGATAATAAACCTCCTTCAATAAATAGTTAGCAAGTAGGTTGAATAATCTTAAGGAAGTGACATATGGTGATAGTCATGTGAGGAGAGTGATCCTTCTAAAAAGAAAAATGAAGGACAACGACCTATGTAGTGTTTTCTAAGTGGATAGAAAGATACTGCAATGGATAGTGAAAGCCTAGTTGTAGGTATATAGATGGTAGATATCCATGAATGAGATACCTTAGTTAATAAAGTCAGTGCTAAATACTTATGCATCTTGATAGCATCAGAAGGACCTACACAATGACCTCTTCTTGAAGTACCATGATAGGGGTAGAATTCATTAACCATGACAAAGTAAAATCCAAAAAACAACGTGATAAAGTGACAAACCTTAATGCATGAAGACAAAGATTTAAATCAAAGTTTAAAGGACAGTTTGAGAATCCAATAATAGAAGGAAAATTTAAATTATACTGTTAAACGTACGCACAGAGGTATGATTTGACAAAGCTTAAAGATTGTGGCAAATAATTAATAGTAAGGAGAAAGTATGACAATGTTGAAAGGTTTTCTCCAAAGATTTTGAGGTCTTGAGCATTGTCAAAGCTATTGAAACCCTTGTTAGGAAGTCTTCTTACAACAATCCATAATGAAAAAAGACCAAAATCTATAACAATCCCCAATTGTAGATGATTAAAAGATAATGGTGATAGTGATGCCAAAAATAAGTATGAAGGAAGATTGCAAAGGACATTGGTATCAATTTTTAATGATCCAAAGAAGAACAAGTAGAAAAGAGATCATCATTGTTAACTTCTCACTACAATAGCCTTGGAGGATTGATCAAGTATAAGTTGTATGAAGTGGGATTTTTAGAAATGCATCACTCTCATAGGCTTAGAACAACATACACAAATGTTTTGTTGCAAAAGGTCCATCCTAGGTCTAATGGTTATATCACTAAAATCAAACTTTTTCCAAAAACATTGGGAATCCAGATCAACAAGGATATGAGATTGACTTACAACCTAAAAGGAGAATCAATCAACACTACATCTGGATTCTTTGGATGGTTTTGTATTTTGATTTGATGTAATGATGTAACTATGTAAACTATGAAAATACAACATTTTGTTATGAATCTTGAGAAACTAAAAGCAGATAGAAAAAAATAGAATCCAAAAATATAGAAGGTAGATACAGAAGAACCTGGGATTTAAATTTGAACTGAATTTGGCCAGTCTATGGCACCCTACATCCTAGTCTGAACGCCCAATATTTTTGAAAACTAATTTCACAGGCCTGAAGTCCTTGATCTATATCTCCTATTCTCCAAGATTTGTTGTCGGATCTTTGTATTTTGATGAGAAAATGAATATTTTGTGACTTGACAACTTGTTAGATTTGAGTGCATGAATAAATAAATAGCCTTCAATCTTCCTCCAATTCACTTCAGATCTGCAACCTGAACACATGAAAAGAGGGGAAGGATTGTGCCATATAGGGTCTTGCCTAAGTTGAAAGCCTTGTATTGGTATTCCTACCTCCACTAAAGCAAAGTTTATGATAAAAAGAGAGCTTATATACTTTTGAGGGATAGAGGCTAATGATAAAAAATTAATCAACTGACAACTTGTTGCAACTCACCACTCAGATATGATCTCCTTGATAGACTGAAGTCACACTCATCACCTTCAAGGATCAATTTTTGCTTGAATTGATTTGATTTGAAGACCTACAAGTGTTGGTGCTTAAAAATGAAATGCATTCAAAACATGAAAAAAACTCATAAAACTTGGCATGATGCTTCAATGACACAATGCTGCAATAATTCTAAAAATTCTACTCTTGAGTGCTTTAGGACACTTGATTTTCTCAATTGAAGTCTTAATATTTTTTTCTCCCTCTTAAAGTTGTGAAAATAATATGCATTTATCTACAATTTTCTAATTTCCTAAAAATTAAATCATAATAGCCAACAATTAAAATTTGAATTTCAAATAAAAAATTACCGACATTGACATATCTAAATTTGGAGCCAAAATAGGCAATCTAGGGAACCGTACGCCCTAGACCGGATTCCTAATTTTTCAGGATTCATCCAAAGTGTTATGGGAAAAATATTAAATGCGTAATTTGATTTCCCATGTTTGATTTTCCAATAAATGTTTTAAAACGGGAAACTAGAAACACAATTAGGAAATTAGGTGCATAATTAGGTCCAAGCACATAGGGGGGAGCAAAAACCTAGCGTGAAATTGTCAAGGGTGACAATTTTTGATGCTATAATAGAGAATATGAAAAAATCTGATGTAGAGAGATTCATATATGTTATGGAGTTTTATTTAAATGAATCTTTCACTAGTATATATGCACAACCTATGAAGGAAAGGTAGTAGTTTGTGCCATGATGATCACAAATGGTCAATGAATAGTGAAAGACCATGCTAAACCCAAGTGAGTATGACATACAAGAGAACTATCAAGATGATTATTGAAAGAATAGTTGTAAAGCTTAGAAGAACAAATAAGTATGTTAATATTGTTCTCTCCAAGTATTCAATATGTTGAAAACAATCTTATGCCATATTGAACCCCACTCATGCATTGGTTAAGGCTAATGAGGAAACCTTTGAAGATGCATTGAAGGAGTCCTTAATGTACACCATCATATAAACCTTTTCAATTAAAAAATATTACAGTAACATGCCCTAAATACATGGATATGGAGGTTTTGATAGTTTAAGAGAAGTTATGGATAGTTGTAGGCATATAGGGAGAAGTTGAGGATATCTAGGAGGTGGTTTGAACCAACAATACATTATGAGAATATCCAAGAGAAAAATAGGAGCATTTCAAGATGGAGAAAGCCAAAATAAATCAAGGGAGTATTTTACCAACATTATGGAGTATTTTAAGAACCTTAAAAGAAGGAGAAAGAAAATTTGGACATCCAAGAAGAGGAGATTTTGACCTAATCAAGAGGTGGACACTTGTCTTCCTCCCTTTGTAAGATATTTTAAAGCTTTCTAGGGCATAGTTTGGAGACAAAAGGAGCACCTAGTTTCAATTTAGACTTAGTTCTTGCATTTTTGACAAACCATTGTAACTTGGTAAAGGCTCTTTTTGGTCATACTGTGTATTGTAACTCAGATATTTCAGTCTTGAGACTGAGATAAGAGTTGTAATATTTCATTTTTTAAGCATCTTCAATCTATCAAATCATTTTTTAGACTATGTATGAAATGGGAAGGCATCTTTATTAATGAAAAAATAGGTTTTCACCTTCATTGTACTATTTCGTGTTGTGTGTTGATTAATATTATGCAATTTTCCAATGTTTTTATACTAAAACCTCTAAATTATGCATGATTAAACACCTGTAGAACGTGAAACTTCTTCTTCAAGTGTTGGTTACTAGTTAGAAAACACCTATATTAGCTGATTCAATTGTGAAAAAAATTCATTTTCTTCCTAAAACAATAGAGATAGATCATATTTTAGTAAGAAGATAGCTTAGAAAATAAGACAACAACATGGTTGTGTGATACAAAAAAAATATTTTCATTGAGCATTGTATGCAAAAGAGTTTAAACACTTAGTCTTCAATATTTTGGTGCATCACTAGCCATAGTTTAAGTTCAAATTTTTAGTCTTATATCCCTTTTCCATGACATAAATAATCATACAAGATTAGGATAAACTCAGGTAGAAGTATTAAGGGAACCGACCCTCTTTTGAGGTTGATCTCCTTCATCTGAGCCCACATTCAAGAAAATCATCCCGTGTTTCATGAGGTGGTTGAGTGATTTTATGATCTCAATAAGGGTGCACACTTTCGTGGCAACAATTATAATATGCAATGACATGCAAATCTTCTATAACCACATGCAACCACATGATTGTTTATATTATAGCACGTAATAATAAAAATACTTTATTTGAGAAATATCTTTTTCTTCTCACATGCAACCTAATATATTTTTTTCTATTTTAACTTACAATCACATGTAAATCTTCTATAACCACATACAATATATTTCTATTATGACATGCAATAATATAATTTTTTTCAAGAAATCACTTTTTCTTCTATAAATTTTAAAAAAATAATACAATTTTTTTTCTATCCACTTGCCAAAAAAATATAATTTAATTTCATCACCTAGATTGGAAGATATATTTTTTTTTCAAAAGTCATATGTATCAATTTAAAAAACTAAATTTTAGGGTCAAATTCAAATTGCCATATCTTCCTTTATACTTTTCCAAGTTGTTAAAGTAATCACTTTTCAAAAATCTTTCAAAGTGCTCTTTCTAATGAATCTAAAATAATCTTCTTTTGAAGATTTGTGTGAAGCAAAAAAACACTTTGCGAGTAATTTAGACCTAAATTGGAAGAATTAACAAAATAATAAATCTTGAATCTATAAGAATAAATTAAAAAAATGTAATTAGCAATTCATGTAATAAAATTAAAAGATGATTTGATTCTCGTTAGGTTCACCAAAATGTATGCCAAAAGAGTAAACAAATAAATACATTAAAAATAGAATTTACAACTACTCTACCAAAAAAAAACCTCTAGTTGAGCGATGAGAAAAAAATTACCCAAATAAACCTTTGTTGAACTCAAGATTTGTGATATTTCTTCAAATCTGTGTGTGTGTGTGTGTGTGTGCGTGTGTGTGTGCTCAATTTCCACACTATAACTTTAGCATTCTTTAGATGATAAATTTAAGAGCATAATTTTGCAAGGATGTGTTTTTTATAAAATTGATAGGTGAATCCCTGAATTCATAGATTTTTAAAAAGAATAATGAATAAATGAGATTTGATCTTAGATTGTATGAATTATGGGGTCAATATAGAGAGGTGAAAATCATAGAAGAGTTGAGAATTATTTTAATTTTTAATTAAAATAAATTTTATTACTCAATTAGATTTGATGAGTGAGTTATAATGAGTTAAGTTTGTATGAATCAACTAAGTACATGGAAGAATTGATTGATTACAGGAGGGGATGGATTAGTAGATGAATGAATAAAAAAGATTGATGAATTAAATAATTTAGATTAATTAGTTTATTAAATGAGATGAAATTTGAGGGTTTAAATATTTATTATTTGGATTATCAAGTGAAGTTTGATATTTGTTTAATTTATTAATGGATAATAGGTGGATAAATGAGTGAATTTATTTAATTTAATGGATAATGTTAGCTCACCTTAATTAAATAATAATAATGATTTAATCAAATGATTATGAAAGATTAAGGATGATAATAAATAATAATAAAATAATGATCAATATTATTAATGAATAGAACGAAAAAATAATGATGGATGAATGAAGAATTATTTCAGTGTCTACATTTTTTATTATAATAAAAATAGTAAATAAAAAATCATTATGTAATTTGATTAATAAAATAATAATTATGCATTTTAGTAAATAAAAATATAATAAATAATATTTTGAAATAATGACTTAAGATTCTATTTATTTATTAAAAATATGATAATTTATAAAATTTTATAAGTTTTAAAAGATAAATAAATAATAATAAAATTTAATTTTTATTTTGCTAGTTATTTTATTTTTCTATATGAATATTATTTTTAACATTTATCTAAACAATATTTAGTAGCATCTAAATAATATTTATATTTATATTTCATTTCTTATGAAAGAACAATACTTAAGAGTTATTTTATTTTATTTACTTAATAATTATTTTATAATTTATTTATTTATTTAAGAGTTGTTTTATTTTAGTTTATTTACTTAATAGCTATTTCATAGTTTTAATTTTTTTTTCAGAAAATATGTTGACTATGTTTTAGTTTTTATAGTTCTTTAATAATTTTTGTTAACACACTAATGTCATTATACTCCATCTTTTCTTGTCTCTATAATTACATCTCTTGACTTAATTAAAATTACAAATAAAAAAAAATACTTACCACTCCATAATCCTTATTAGTTCCCCCGATAGGAAAGTTACTATTGCAATTGTTTAATATGCATTTGATATGTTCAGTTGGCCAATCAAATTCTATAATTTAAATATATTTCTTTGTATTTCTATAGTTTGAATTTAAGGACATATTTTTATGTTTAAAAATTATTATTTATCTCTTTTTCTATTGGTTGGAGTAGCTCTTTATTCATTTTCCTTTAAGCAAATTACAAAAATAGGATGACAAATATATAAATTTTAGCGAATATTTAGGCATTAAATGCAAATTGTGCGAGTTTTGTTGGCGAGCTGGTGGGTGTTGAAGCACTGAACGCATAGTTAATGCATTAAATGCCATGGCAGTTGAGGAGACTTTGTTGGAAGCGTTGGATTTTTTGTGTGCTGATTCTACTTTGTTTATTATCGATTAATGCCTTTGTGTGTTTCTTTCTCTGCCTTCCTCTGAGTTTCCTTTGTGTGTTTGTGGTCCGTGATTTGATTATCTTGAAACAATTTTCCTAGAAAGGAAAAAAAAATAGAGGGAGAGCAGTGGAAGCTCTATTTTAAATAGTGAAATTTCATTGCTCTTATTGTATTATTTGACTTTCCCATGCTTGAATGTATTTTATAGATGAATGCCATTGCAAGTTTAATGAAGATGGGTTTTGTAATATGTTTAGCTTTTCTTGTATTTTTTGTGTGATCTGAAGTAGGATTTCGAATATAGTTTTTATTTTTGTTTTGAGATGATATATATATATATTCTGAGCTATGAAATCTATTGAAATTTATGATGACATTTATTTTCAAGTTTTTAAACTCTATTTCATTATAAAGTCAAATTGCTTCGCTTTAAATCTTAATTTACCTTCAATAAGGGTTTGAATGTTTTATATTTTTCTATCTTCGGTCTCAATGGATTTTATTTTAATACTCTGGGGTTTCTTCTTTTCATTTTTTTCCAATCATGCAACTAGAAGCACTACTGAATTTACAACTGTAAGAGAGCTTAAGAAGAGTGTCTTCTTCTTTAGTAATCTATTTTTCTCACTTTGAGAACTCTAGTAGAACTAGTTTCTCTGTTATACGGTGTTTATTTGTATGGCATGTGAGACTACATTATGCTTTAAGCTCCGCACTGTTTCCTTTAAAATTAATTTATATTGGGTTTTATATTTAAATGTATGGCTTAATATCTGCTTGAAGGTTTTAATTTTGATTCCCTTGCACCTAGATGCAGTTTTTATTTTTATTCAGTGTCTGGCTTTGAGACTGAGGACTGTCTTGGTGCATTTTGTGTGTGAGTTGTGGGTTGCATTAGTGTAGCTTGACATTGAAACTGTGACATATGTGATGAATTTATTTTATATATTTATTAGTCCAAAACCTCACTCTCCCATATTTCAACGCTTCAATGTATCTGTGACATGTCATAGAGGCTATGGAGTGCATGTTGGCAATGTGGAGGAACCTAGTCACTCATGTTCCTTTGTGTGTTTCTTGCTTGCATGTTTCTTCATACTTTGCAGCACTTAAAGGCCAAAGGAGTGATAACAGGAGTGGAGTATACCAATTTCTAATCTTTCCCTAAGCAAATAGTAGTATTGGTGAGCACCCTGCATTTTCCTTCTTTTTTGGTTCTTATTCTTAATTGCATTTGTCTATATATTTCCTAATACTATAATAAAATGATGACTCTGTTGAAGAATGTTTTACACATGTTTACATACTCAGAGGGTATCATAGAGGAAGAGAGACAATTAAAGTCTCTTCCCAACAGTAAACATATTGTTCTATTCTACACAAGCTCAAAGGTAATTATGCAGACATATGCAAATTGTTGTTTTGTAATTTCTATTTTGAAAACCCTCAACATTTCCTTTCAATGGAAAGATGTTTGAAATGTAGAAAAATTAACCATGCCCTCCTGAGGTTCCAAATTGTATAATCTTCTTAGCCCTAATAAGCTTTATTAACTAGTGCAACTCCTTTCATCGACTATATGCAAATTGTTGTTTTGTAATTTCTATTTTGAAAACCCTCAACATTTCCTTTCAATGGAAAGATGTTTGAAATGTAGAAAAATTAACCATGCCCTCCTGAGGTTCCAAATTGTATAATCTTCTTAGCCCTAATAAGCTTTATTAACTAGTGCAACTCCTTTCATCGACTTTGTTGCTATTTTTTCAAAAACACATAAAATTGTTCTCAGTTTTCTAATCAGTCCTTGTAACAGGAGCAAGTACTTCTAATTGGAGGAGGGAGAGGGCTATGTCAGTGCAAGTGTAGCCAATTTTCAACAACAAAGTACAAGGTGAGATTTTGGAATCAAGTTTCTCCTTTCTTTGCAATGGCATAAAAATTGTTCAATATAGTAAATGCAAAAAAAGCTATCAAAAAGATAGAACTTTCATTCTTGCAATGTATGTAAAAATTACGCCTTCCAAAAAGTTGTAGAATATAAAGGAGAAGGTTGATTCAAGAATCTCACTTAATTGACTACCCTTGTACTAATATGGCCACTTCTCTCTTGGTGCAACTAGAAGTATTCCTTCATGTTATAAGGACTAGTTCAAAAAATGAGCACAGTAAATGACATATGCTATGTAATTCATAAACATGAAATAATTTGATCCAACAAGTAGGTTACTATTGCAATCATTTCATTGGTAATTAATGGATAATAAACAAAGGAGAATCAACACACAAAAATCACATTCTATAATTTAAATATATTTCTTTTTATTTCTATAGTTTGAATTTAAGGACATATTTTTTATATTTAAAAATTATATTATTTCTCTTTATCTATTGGTTGGAGTAGCTCTATTATTCATTTCCCTTGAAATTACAAAAATAGGATGACATTTATAAATTTTGGTGTGAGCTTTGCTTGTGGGATAGTGGGTACTAAAGTATTGAATGCATTAAATGCCATGACAGTTGAGGAGAGTTTGCAAGAAGTGTTGGGTTTTTTGTGTGTTGATTCTACTTTTTTTGTTATCAATCAATGCCTTTGTGTGTTTCTTTCCCTTCCTTCCTTTGAGTTTCCTTTGTGTGTTTTTGGTCCGTGATTTGATTATCTTGAAAAAAATTTCTTAGAAAGGGGAAAAAAATAGAGGGAGAGCAGTGGAAGCTCTTTTTTTAATAGTGAAATTCTATTGCTCTTACTACCATCCTATTTTTTTAATTTGATTAAAGAAAAATGAATAATAGAGCTACTCCAACCAATAGAAAAAGAGATAAATAATAATTTTTAAACATAAAAAATATGTTCTTAAATTCAAATTATAGAAATATAAAGAAATATATTTAAATTATAGAATTTGATTGGCCAGCCAAAACTATCAAATGCACATCGAACAATTGCAATAGTAACCTACCTATCCCAAATATCTAAGTGAGTTGTAGTAACTTAGAGAAGGAAAACTTGGAGAAAGATAGAGGACAACAAAAAATAAAATACTATTTCATGTTTATGAATGACATATTATATGTCACCCATTGTACTCATTTGTCTAATTTGTCCTTGTCACAGGAATCGGTACTTCCAATTGGAGTAGGAGACAAAGATCCACATTAGTACAAGTTGAACCAAAGGAAAAATAGGGTTCCACCTTTTAGGAGATGGAACATAGGAGCTATTTCGCACTTTATCTCATTAGGAAACCAAGATCCCTCAACCAAGTGATTCAATTGAGGGAAGGAATTAGGTGGTTTCCTTGGGTGTGATTAAATGGGGGTTCATCATTAAAATGAAGTTTCAAAGGAGAAATGCAAACACTCATGCACAAAACCCTAGAAACTTAAGAGCATTAAATCCAATTGACAAAAGAGAATGAAACAAAAGGGTACCTAGAAGAATGATGGAATCTAAGGAGGGTCTAAAAAACCTAAAAATCTACTATTTGAAGTGTATTGGGATTGATACGCCAAGCTGGGCGATTTAGTCCTACTATAGGAATCTGGGTAGAATCTGGAATCTTCTAGTGATTGTATAGAATCTACAAAAAGCTACTAAAAGGGTTGTACTAGGACTCATACACCCAAAGGGGTGATTTAGTCCCATTATTAGGGTTTGATTAATATTTGTGTAGCCTCTAGTGATCTTTTGTAGCTTTTTTCTTATCCGATCTTCAAGTTTGAAAAGTCTAAATTCTGATATGTAGGTGAGTTTTTGTGAAGATGACTTCTTGAAAACTTTGAAAACTTTCTCCAATCTCAACTCTTCAATGGATCTTCAACCTAAATCTGCAAATCACACATCAAAGATTTAGGGAAAAATGTTGTTTTGTTAGGGAATAGGGGTTTTCCTTGGTCAAATCCCATTTTAGTAATTAAAATTTGAAATGGAATGAAATAGCATGAAGGAATGATTAATGAATAAATGTAATGTCACCACTCACCAAACCCTTAAAATGAAGGCATCAAACTTGTGTGAAATGACTAGCATGAATGTGGATCTTGACTCTTTATCTTGATATGAGATAATGTCTTTGAATGCTTGCTTGAATCATGAAAACCTACATCACAAATGTTAGCTCAAAAACACACATTATGCATGGAGACTTTGACATTTTTCTTGAATCTTGAATGCTCTTGATCTCATAAACTTTCTATAGGAATGCTCTCTCAAAATTGCTTGATTGCTTGTTAGGATAAATTATGTGAAATAACCTTGTATTTATACCTTTTATGTTAAATTTCTCGAAATTACAACACTACAAACTAACATTAGATCTAGGATAATAAAATCCCACCAAGAATTTGATTTAAAATAGGTCCAAGTTAAAGCAGGACTCATGCGCCGAGTTGGGCATATGAGTCCTAGTGGCTTAAACCTGGGACACAAATTTCTAGAAGTATTAAGGTTAATGCAACATTTAAAATCAAGTCCTGAGACCAAGGTGGGACCCATACACCCAAGTTGGTGTATGAGTCTCAGATCACTAGATTAGGAACACATAACCTCAAATATTGAATTATGATTTTCCATTTGCTAAGTGTTAGAATTATTCTTAGAAAGATGCATTTAGTTAGGATTGTGGATGCAAAATAGGACCAATTAGGGCATAAATAATCCAAATTTTAATAGGGAGGGTGAAAAGAAGTGTGAAAATACAAAGGGATCTACATTTTTCTACACTACATTTATCCCCCACTTTAGTGAGAGGAGGATCTTGTTTCAAAATCACACTAAAGTAGAAAAATTTACATCAAGAGGGGTCCAAGTGTACCAATGCTAGTGAGATAGGACAACAACAATCGAGAGGGATGATCAAGCCCCCAGGATTGAGATCCTATGGAAAACCAACATAGGAACAAAAGAACACACATGTGAATAATGTATGAAGCAACAACAAGATATAAGAATACACTGCCAAAGGCATAAAGAAGAAAGAAAAAGAAAAAAGAGGGCGGATCAAGCCTCAAATATTTATCCAACATGATGTGGATCAAGCCTTAGTTGTTTGTCCAAAAAATGTTTACAAGTGGAACATGATGCTCACTATGCAAACCAAACACATGCTCACAAGGGCTAGTGGAATCTAGTATCCACGAGGTGAGCCCCCAGAGAGACACATACGCACGCGACCGATATGCATCCACATAGACAAGCAAGTGGCTATGGGAAAGTCATGCCTAAGGTTGAATCCCATATGCTTACCATACCAAAGATATACCTCCTCATAAATTTGATAAGGTGACACACAACATGAACAACAAGATTCATGAGGCAAGAAAAACTTCGTATGCTAACACCCATGAACAAATAGGATGGCTCCACAGGCAAGCAAAGTGTGTTATGCAAGGTGGCCTTATAACCGTTATTGTAAATGAAAAATAGTGTAAGGTAAGTTCAAAGGGGTTTTTCTTAGTTCATGTAAGGTCTCAACCTAGGGAACACCGTGCCTAATGTCTCCAAGAGAGGACCAATCGAAGAATAGAAGATTCACAACTTAGGGAATGCACTTCGCTTGGCATCACCACTAAGAGGAATATAATATGCTAAGAGAGATCATGATCTTGAAGGACATCATGCCCATTGTCATCACCAAGAGAAAGATGCATATCATGAAGTAAGAGTACCACACCATGAAACATAAGTTGCAAAATGCAAAAGAATAATGTCAATGTATGCCCCCACTTTAAATAAATTGTTGAACAACATGCTGTGAGCAATTACTTTAAATTAGAAAATGATAAATACTAACAATAAAGAGGATGTGAGAGCTTATTCAAAAATCCCTATTCCAAGTCATATATTTCCAACTGAACCTACATCATGAAAAGGGGTTGCCCCCACAATGAAATCCCAAAAAAATAACACACAAGGGATCCATGGATTCGGGGTTAGTATGTCTTTGCTACAATGTTATTATAGAGCTCGAAAACATCATCATTTCTAAAATACTCATGGAACGAGAATAATGACACAAAGAGACTAAAAACATAGAATTTTTTTTGGGTCAACATGGAAGAGACCTAAATGTCTCGATGCCTTGCATCATCCCCAAAAGGAAAACACAAGACAAAGAAAAGATAAAAGATAATCTTTTGGGTCAACATGGAAGAGACCTAAATGTCTCGATACCTTGCGTCATCCCCAAAATGAAAACACAAGACAAAGAAAAGATAAAAGATAGTCTTTTGGGTCAACATGGAAGAGACCTAAATGTCTTGATGCCTTGCATCATCCCCAAAAGGAAAACATAAGACAAATAAAAGATAAAGGTTTATGACATATAGAAGAATGTAGATACAAATAGAGGAATGCCACAAAGAGAGAGATATATCAAACACAATGGTATGGGAGATCACATTACCCACATGCAATCACACACATAACATTAAAAAGAAACAAGTACAAGACTAGTAAGGCACATGCAAGTCAACCTATAGCAAGTTGTTTGCATCCCAATCTTGTTCATCATATACAAAAGGCAAGCAACTAGCCAAAGGGACAACAAGTACGTTACTAGGAGCATCACCAAGTTCAACATGTGGTAAGTCACTCTTTTTAGGAGGATCATCATGGTTGTTATCATCTAAGCTCATGGTGGAAGAAAATAAAAAATTCAATTCATTATGCACTTCATCAGTTTTAGCAATCTCATCATCATCGTTCAAGTTAATCACAATGGGAGGTCGAATAATAATGTCCAAAGAAGGTGTTAGTCCCTGTTACGGTTGTGATATAGGCTTTTTTGTTCTAGTGAAGAGGGAGACTCATTGTGTATTGCTTCACTAGAGCTGGGATGTTGATTTTGTTTGTTATTTTCTTTGTTTAACCTTTGAGTAATAGCATGACGTCTACGCCTACGCTCTAGCATTTCTATTTCTTTTGGTGTGATTTTCAAGTTACGTTTGTGTAGGAGTAGGTTTATCAACCATAGGTTCCTTGACTTCCATTGGAGGAGAAACAAAAGGAACCATGGAAAGGTGTTCAACCACTTTCTCTTTAGCTTTGTAAACTTGTTTTATTTTTGGAGGCATGATGGGATTGTTTTGGTTGTCTCTTAGTCATTTGTAGGAGATAGGCAAAGGATCTATCTTGTGTTTGTCTTGGTTACTTGGAAGGTCTTTTGGTTCAATCATAGTTTCATCAAGGATAGGAGGCTCAATCATGGGTTGAGGCATGTTTCAAAGGGATAATTATGTTATGTGTTTCACCTTAAACTTTTGATAGGATTTGAAAAAGAAATCTTCATGAGGTTTAATAGGCTCAATAGGATCAGGCCAAAAGAAATCCAATGAAAAATTCCCATGGGAAGACACATGATTAAAGCCACTATAATGCACAATAAAGATCTCATTATCAAAGGGAAACTTTAAGAATTTATGCACAACTGATGGGATGACTTCCATCAAGCGTAGCCATGGATAACCAAGCTTCACACAAAATTGGTCCAATGTTGGGATAATGGAGAATGAGACATCTAATTGTTTTGGTCCAACTTTTAAAGGAAGAATGATCAAACCTATCATAGGGAAAGCAAAACCATTATGCATTTTTATCCATATTTTTAGTTTATCATATGTATCTTGATAGATTTCATGCACAAGTAAGAATTCTTCAGTGCTCACATTCTCTCCACAGATGAGATCAATTAATATCCCATTAGTGGGCTTATCATTGATTCAGTCAGCTATGTAAAGAGGACCATCAGGTGCTTTTCTGATTATATCTTTTGATGAGAAAGCAATATCAAGAGGCCTGTTAGTTTGGCCCTTACGAGATTGAATTTTGATAAATACAACCATACTATCCATAGGACTTTGTTCATTAGTATCCATTTTGTCATCATCCGTGTCAACATTCATCACATCATTCTTAGTTTTGCTAACTTTGACAAATGAAATATTATGTTTTGGCATGGGGTTGGTAAAGATTTGCAATTTTTGGTTGGGATGGGCAGCAGACTTATTAGCTCAATCATTGACACCACCAATTTGAATATGATTAGAATCAATGAGGTCTTGCACCATGTGTTTAAGACACTTACAATGTTCTGTATCATGTCCATTTTGATGGTGAAAATGACAATAGGAATTTTATCTATGGTTTGGAGGTAACGACTTATTAGGATTAGGGGTTTTAACAAGAGGTAAGGAAATCAAGTTCTTTTTTGGAAGTTGCAACATGGTGTTATGGAGGGTATTGAGTAAGGGAGTAAATTGTCTAGCCAGATCCCCAAATGTAAAAGGATTTGTCTTTTTTATAGCAGCCACTTGGGTATCAACATGTTTGGTTGGTTGAGGGGGATTTAGTTGAGAAATCCTTTATTCTGTTTCCTAAAAGGATGGTAATTGTTTTGAGTTGTGGATTCGGAATTTTTAGGAAATTTAGAGGTGGGTTTTGTTTCACGACTACTAATCGAGTTTTGATAATCACAAAGGGTGGTACACAAGTGTACGGAGGTAGGAAATTTCATCATGCCAAGCTTATCTTAGTTTTTAAGTTATCAATGAACATTCGTTGAAGGTGAGGATCAGGAATTTTTATGTCGATTTAGGAATAAAGCAATTGGTAGCATGAAATGAAGTTAGTGACCTTTTCATCATCCTTTTACGTACATCTCATCAAATCAGCTAAGGTCATCTTAGGATCATTTGCACTTGGAAATGGTTAGTAAATGCCTCAAAATTTTCATTGAATGAATGAATTGAGTTATTTGGTAATGAGGAAAACCATTCTAAAGCGGTATCTTTCAAGTACCTAGGGAAAAGCTTAGCCAAGAGCTTATCTTCAAGGAGGAAATCACAACATAAGGTGGTATAAGCAAAAAAATGGTTAGAAGGATTTCCTTTCCCTCCATATTTCTCAAACCTAGGAATCTCTATACCATGTGGTATTGGCATTCTTAATATCTCCAAGGATAAGCGATTGATTTTCACATAGTATGAAGGTTGGCCATTTTGATTTTGGTTTATGGTGTAAATTTGTTGTTGAAGGGATGTAACATTTTATAAAAGTTGGTTAAGGATGGAATCATTGGTTGTGTTTTGGGATGGAGGTGTGTACGTGTTTGAGGGGAAAGTCAATGGAATACTTATGGGAGGTAAAGTGGTAGGAGATATGACATGAGATGCCACAAAGGTACAAGGATTGCTAGTGGAAATACCCAAGGTAGGAATGGAATGACTAGTAGGTTGCATCATTGTGGTGACTTGAGGGTTGGTGTAGGTAGGAATAGAGGCAATGGTTGTAGGAGGAGGAATTTGGGTTCCTCCTTGACTTTGAGCATTGTTCAAAGTTTGACCACAACTAGTCATTGAATTAAGACATTTTCCAAAAACCTGAGCTAGGTTATGCACAATCTATATTCCTTTTTCACTTTCAATCATTTGATGTATGTTATCTATGGTAGGAATAGCAATGTTCAAAATGTTTTCAGTACTCACTTGGTTTTGTAGGTTTTCCAATTCTTCATGGATTTGGATTAGGTTTTCTTGAGGGACACTAGTAACCATTATTTCAACACTTGTCATACTACTTGAAGGTAAAGAGTTGTCAAGGGTATGGTCCATACCTAGTGAACTAGTGTCAACACTATGAGTGAAATAGCTAGATAACCCAAGATTCACAACAAGTGTGTTATTGCGGGATAATATGAGTCTCAAACTATGTCTCACTATAGTATTACAAATAGGACACCAAGTTGTAAAGCTCATGCAAAGGACAATCAATGAATGCAAGAAAAATGCAATGAACACAAGATAAATGATATGATTTAATTCCAATTCTTATGTTTACAAATGCACTCAAAATTAAATCAAATTAAGCTAGATCTAATGAAATGAATGAAACAAAAACTTAACAAACTGAAATAGAGATCTGATAATAGCAAACATAAGCACAAAAATGAAGGCTTAAATGCTGTAAAATGCAGATTCAGACTTGATTCGGGACTAAATTTTCCCAGATGGGCTAATGATTCCCAATGGAAGGTTCAAATAGTGAAAAATAGAGAGCACAAAATTGCCAAAAATTTGGAAAAACCACCTATACAGGGACTAAATCGCCCAAGTGGGCGAATGAGTCCTAGATTAGGGTTTTCAAACCAAATTCGATAAATTCTGAGTTGATTTTAAGGTGTTTAAGTTGTATTCTCAAATGATTATTTGCAAGTACAAATCTCCAATGAAATTCAATGATGCAAGGTGCAAAAATGCAACCTATATGCACTTTTCACTAATACAAGATTTAGAATCCCTAAATGCAGTTCAACTAATGCAAATCTAATGCAAAGCTAATGCAAATTAGGTCTAGGAATTATAATGTTCTCCAAATTAGAAATTCAAGGGTCCAAAGGTTGGGTTCACCAAAATGAACCAAAGGGAAATAGGGTTCCACCTTTTAGGAGATGGAACTTAGGACCTATTTTGCACTTTAGTTCCTTAGGAAACCAAGATCCCTCAACCAAGTGACTCAATTGAGGGAAGGACTTAGGCGGTTTCCTTGGGTGTGATTAAATGGGGGTTCACCATTAAAATAAAGTTTCAAAGGAGAAATGCAAACACTCATGCACAAAACCCTAGAAACTTAAGAGCATTAAATCAAATTGATAAAAGAGAATGAAATAGAAGGGTACCTAGAAGAAATATGGAATCCAAGAAAGGTATGAAAACATTGAAAATCTATTGTTTGAAATGTACTGGGACTAATATGCCAGGCTGGGTGATTTAGTCCTGCTATACTAGGACTTATATGCCCAGAGGGGAAATTTAGTCCTAGTATTAGGGTTTGGTTGATATTTTTTTAGCCTCTAGTGATCTTCTGTAGCTTTCGTCTTATCTGATCTTCAAGTCTGAAAAGTCTGAATTTTGATTTGTAGGTGAGTTTTTGTGAAGATGACAACTTCTTGAAAAATTTGACAACTTTATCCTATCTTGCTCTTTAATGGATCTTCAACCTAAGTCTATAAATCACACATCAAAGAGAGGGAAATTTTTTGTTTTGTCAGGGAATAGGGGTTTGACTTGGTCAAACCTTGTTTTGGTAATTAAACCTTGAAATGAAATGAAATAGCATGAAGGAATGATGAATGAACACATGTAATGTTGCAACTCACCAAACCCTTGAAATGAAGGCTGCAAACTTGTGTGAAATGACTAACATGAATGTGGATCTTGAATCTTGATCTTGATATGAGATAATGTCTTTGAATGCTTGCTTGAATCATAAAAACCTACATGCACAAATGTTAGCTCAAAAACACACATGATGAATGAAGAATTTTACATGATTCTCGAATCTTGAATGTTGCTCCAAATGCTTTATGATTTACTCTTGAATTCTCTTGATCTCATAAATTTTCTATAGGAATGCTCTCTCAAAATTTCTAGATTGTTTGTTAGGAGAAATTATGTGAAATAACCTTGTATTTATACTTGTTTATGCTGAATTTCTCAAAATTACAACACTACAAGCCAACATCAAATCTAGGATAATAAAATCCCACTAAGAATTTTATTGAAAATAGGTCCAAGTTAAAGTGGGACTCATATGCCAAGTTGGGCATATGGGTCCTAGTAGCTTAAACCTGGGACACATATTTCTAGAAGTGTGAAGTTCAATGCAACATTTAAAATCAGGTCCTAAGACCTAGGTGGGATCCATACACCCAAGGTGGCGTATGAGTCCTAAATCACTAGATCTGGAACACATAACCTCAAATATTGAATTATGATTTACCATTTGCAAAGTGTCAGGATTATCCTCAGAAAGATGCATTTAATTAGGCTTGTGGATGCAAAATAGGACCAATTAGGGCATAAATAAGCCAAATTTTAATAGGGAGGGCCCAAACATGTTTGAAAATGTAAAGGGATACATTTTTCTACACTACACAAGTATACTCTATCGTTCAACAAGAAAGTACAAGGTTAGATTCTTGAATCAACCTTCCCCTTTCTTTGCAATGCAATAAAAATTCTTGCATATATGAAATCTCATAAAAGATACAACTTTCATTCTCCCAATGTATACAAAAATTACGTGTTTCAAAAAGTTCTAAAACATATCTTTACTTGATCATATAACCATACAGACTTTCTTCAAGTAACGTTTATGCCAAAACATTTTGTGATTAGATCGTTCTCTACTACAATTGCATATAATGAATTAAAGGATTAGTATGCATTCATATTAAATCCAATTAGTATTTTCAACAATTCAATACTATATGCATTTCAAACCAGAACAATGTGACAATAGTGCCATGTAGCTAGAAGACTTGTATGCTATAAAATTGACACTATCAATTTTATTGCATAGCCAAACAAGGGGTAAAGAGAATAATCAGGTAACAAAAAAACAAATAGGGAACATAGAAAAATACCATCCAATGGCTATATAAACCAACAATTTAATACTATATGCATTTCAAACCAGAATAATGTCACAATAGTCACATGTACGGTCCTAGAAGACTTGTAAAAAAACAAATAGAGAACATAGTAAAATACCATCCATTAGCCATAGAGACATCATAATTCAAACATTAGATTTGGATTTCACTAATAAAAAAGCTCCCTTTTCCTCAAAGAGAACAAGATACCAAAAAATACCAATGATAGACATTAACAAATATCAATTTGCAAAGCAGCCACAAACATCAACACTCACAATGCACTAAAAATGAGGGACTATATCGATTAAACACATTTACCCACAATGTTGGAGATTTTTTGTTTGATTCATTACAACTAGTACTTAATAATTAGCACACATCAATTCAACTACAAAATTGAACTATTGATTACTTCTTAAGTTGTCTTAAAAAATGAGACATAGAAGCAAACAAATCATATAACTATGAACTACATCCTCGCACTCTATATAGACTAGACAAACTACACGGCCCCAAACATATTTGCACACAATGCAATAATCTATGAAACCAAGTACAAATCACAATGAAGTTGGATTATGGGGAGACATATTTATATTCGGTGGCTATCAAAATGGTTCAAGACAATAGTCAACTTAGCACAATTGAAACTGATTCATCAAAATTAAGACAATAGTCAACTTAGCACAAGTGAAACTGAGTCACATGGTCACATGGAACATGAGAACCCATCTGAAACCTTGATACATAGGTTTATTGAATCTAGAAGTATACATAGGATACAAGAAAAAATCATTGAAATTGCACCCGCAAGACAAAATTATCCAAAAAAAATTGAATATAGTAAATGTAAAAAAGTTATGAAAAATATAGAACTTTAATTCTTGGAATGTATGTAAAAATTATGCCTTGGAAAAGTTGTAGACCATAAAGGAGAAGGTTGATTCCTAAATCTGAGCTTCTAAATAGATAAATGAGTACAGTGAATGACATGCTAAGTAATTCATAAACATGAAACAATTTTTTTCCGAGAAGCAGGTTACTATTGCAATCATTTGATTACCAAAATGCTCCAATCAAAAATATGCTCATCTGATATCCAATTTGTATGCAATTTTTTGCTTAGTGGGCCAATCACATTGTATAATTTAAATATATTTTTCCCTATTTCTACAGTTTGAATTGAAGAACATATTTTTAACTTTTACAAATTATTAGTTCTTTCCAATAGGAAGGTTACTATTGCAATCATTTGATATGAATTTGAAATGCTCGACTGGCCAATCAGATTCTATATTTAAATATATTTCTTTATATTTCTATAGTTTGAATTTAAGGATAAATTGTTTATGTTTAAAAAATATCATTTATCTCCTTTTCTATTGGTTGGAGTAGTTGTATTATTCATTTTTGGTGAGACACCGGTTAATGTCTGGCTTTTTGGCTATATTTTTGGTGAGTTTGATATTTCACTAAACAAATCACATATTGAGTATTTTGAATGCATTTCTTTTCTTAATTTCTCATATTTCTATTTTAGTATTAAAGCATTCCAAATTTTAGTATGTGAGCATTGATAACTTTAAGAGAACAAATGCTTGCTAAGTTGAGCTTGTATCTGTAATTCTTTAGCTGAAATGACAAAAAGACAACCACTTTTCCTTGGGAGTTCTAAACTTCAACAACTACTTCATATCTTGGTAAAGGTTGGAATGATCTAGAAAAACTCATACTCACACTTGCAATACTCATACTCATATTAATACTCATATCTTGGAATTGTTAGTTCCTGTTGATACAAAGGTTACAATTCCAATTGTTCGATATGCATTTTATATGTTGGTCTGGCCAATCACATTCTATAATTTACATATTTCTTTGTATTTCTATACTTTGAACTTAACAACATACTTTTCATATTTCTTTAAGGAAATTAAAAAATTAAGATGTCAAAGATAAATTTAAAGCCAAAGGTCCACACTAATTACTGAGTTTAGGGGACTTGCAAGGAAATAGCTAGAAATCAACAAAGCTTTGTCCCTTGTGTATGAAAGTGAAAAAAATGCAAAAGAGGCTCATCTTTTTGCATTTAGTTAGTTCAATAGAGAAAATGAAACACTAAATTAGTATAAGTTATGTTTCCTTTTGTTTTTTAAGCATAAATAAAATTCACAAAAACTTTGGATTCCTATCTTTTGCATTAATCGATAATAAACAAAAGAGAATGAGCACACAAAAACCCAATGCTTTCAATGACTTCTCCTTGAGTGTAGTGGTATTTAATGCATTAACTATGCATTCATTGATTATGTACCCACCAACAAAGCTCTCACAGTTTGCATTTAATGAGAAAAATATTCACCAAAATTTATTATTCATCGCATTTTTTAAATTTCCTTAAATAAAAATGAATAATAGAGCTACTCTTACCAATAGAAAAAGAGATAAATAATAATTTTTAAACATAAAAAATATGTCCTTAAATTCAAACTATAGAAATACAAAGAAATTTATTTAAATTATAGAATGTGATTGGCCACCCAAGCATATCAAATGCATATCAAACAGATAAATAATAATCTCTAAATATGAAAAATATGTTGTTAAATGCAAAATATAGAAATATCTATATTTTTTAAAATTATACACTGTGATTGGGCAACTGAACAAGAGAGATTGTCGTTCAACTTGTTTTACATGCAAACATAACCACAAGAGAATATCGTTTCATGTTTATAAATGACATATTATATGTCATCCAATGTACTCATTTGTCTAATTTGTCCTTGTAACAAGAACCAATACTTCCAATTGGAGCAGGAGACAAAGATCCACATTAGTACAAGGTTAGATTTTTGAATCGACCTTCTCCTTTCTTTGCAATGCAATAAAAGTTCTTGCATATATGAATGCCATAAAAAGTTATAAAAAAGATACAACTTTCATTCTTCCAATGTATATAGAAATTATGTCTTTTAAAAAGTTTTAAAACATGTTCTTATTTGATATATAACCACATATGAGTTTCTTCAAGTAACGTTTATGCAAAAGAAATTAGTGACTAGATCGTGCTCTACTACAATTTCATATAATGCATTAAAGGATTAGTATGCATTCATATTAGAACAAAAAAGCAAATACAAATTGTGAGAACTTTGATAGGCAAGTCACTATTAGAATCATTTGATTGCATTTTTTGGCTAGGCTGGGAAATCACATTGTATAATTTAAATACATTTTTGTTTCTACTTCTATAGTTTGCATTTAAGAGTATATTTTTTACATTTAGAAATTATTATTTATCTGTTTTCCTATATTTACTTTTTTCTAGGTATTGGGAAAGGTAGGATATGGAAGTTCTTACACTAGTATACTTCTTTTGTTTGTTTGTTTGCAATTATATATATATATATATATCCACCTCCCTGCTGTCCTGAAAATCTAGAAAAACATTGTCATCCCCAGAACCCCATTGCCCCTTCCATGAAACTCAGAGAAATGGTTCTACTATATTCATTATTTTATTGATGTGATGTATCACTATTTTATATTTCTATTTGAACCAACAATTTTTAACTTTTTGTTCTATGAACTTCTCTTGCACTCTTAGGATCTTTCACCTAAAAGGAGAGAGATAAAACCCCAATCCAAAATTGAAGTGGTTCACTCAAATAAGGTATCGTATGATGTAATTATGACTAAATGCAATGCTGTAAATGCAACTAGATGATGAAATAGATTGAATATTGATGTAAAACTAGTGGGTATGTGCAAGATCATCATGGAAAAAATAGGCCCTTAAGTGGCAAAAATTTAGAAAAATCAGAGTTAGACAACTTGACTTAAAAAATCGAATAAGTTATCTATATTATTTCAAAAATATGTAACAATAGAATATGTATCAAATTGAATGTAGTTTCTAAACTACTAGGTTTGTTTAAAAAAAATCTATTTGGTGAAAATTTGAAATTTCAATGTAGTAGTACTTAAATTTCAGGGAAAAAATAAGAAGTAGGTGTCTATCTAACCACCCTAACCATAATAAAATGATAATATTTTTTTATAATATTTTAGATATAAGTAGAGGACTCATGTCCTGATGTGATGCATATTTTTTTGTAATTTATTTCCATGTAAATAATTAATTATGAATTTTTTATTACAAATTTTAAAAAATATAAAAACTCGTATGTTTGACCACCTTAACTTGGTCAAAACTTCATGAAATTCAATTTTTATTTTTTTAATCCTATAGTATGTGAAGCATAGAATGTGACGCATATTTTGGATTTAAAAAATGTGAAACTGTTTGAAAGCTATAGATGTTTTTCAATCAAACATACCAATCAGGACTTTAGTCATAATTTGAATAGAAAATGAATAATAATTACTTATTAAAATCAAAGTAAATCATAATTTATATTGGTGGGAAGCTAAGAATCTCCTTTAAAAACCCTTTTCATTTCATCAATTTTGGATTAAAAAAAAGTCATCAGCCACATACCCATCATATTGCCACTTTTTGGCCCATCATGATCCTGCACATACCCTAGTGCAAAATGTAATGTTTGAAAACATAGTGTGATATGCAAAAAGCTTAACAAGATGAATAAAAATGCAAATGAAACTAAATAGAAAGCTATTTTTTAGAATTTGTGCACTTGTGATGTTGAAGATGACTAGGAGCTATGCAAATTTGATAAATCTGACTTTTATGTTGACTGGGACTCATTCACCACCCTAGGCGAATCAGTCCCAGGACAAGGTTTTTTGCCTAGAAACTGGTTTTTGCAAACTGGGTATCAGGATTTGCATCTAACTCTAAAAGCCACCTTAGGAGGGACTCATTCGCCATCCATGGCGAATTAGTCCACTTTCAAATTTTTGCAACTTCAGATCTTTGTTCTACACTTTGACACCTATACAACACTTTTTGACGGAAACCTGAATCGGGATCTCAGAAAATTCCTGCAAAATAGTTTAAAACTTGTTGTCTAATGGGGGGTTTGCCTTGGTCAAACCCTAGTTGGGTAATCAAACCTTAAATGGATTTTTTTTTGCATAAAACCCTAACCTTAAGTGTGTTAAAGTCTAGGAAAGTCTAAAGTATGATAAAACCCTATTCTACTATGTTAGAATAAGATGTACAAATGTGATTTGAATGATGTAAGAATTCAACCCTAGAAATATTACAATGCATCAAAAATGGGGATAAAAGATATGCAAATGGGATCTAAATGAAATGCAAACCTTAATATGAAGATAAAGAGAAAATGGAAGATGGAATCACTTTGAAAACAAGTCTTTAGGTGTGATTTGATGGCTAGTTGCATCTCCTCAACCTAGATTTCTCCATGATTAACCATAGGAATCCATCATCAACTCTTTGCAATGTTGATCCTTGAATGAAAAGTGAGCTTCAAGACCTGCCAAAAACCCTAGTTTGCTGCCTTAAAACGTCAAATTTTGCCAATGAAACTTATTGTGGAATACTTGACTTTAGAATTTGTTTTTTGAAAATGACTAAAAGATGTGAAAAATGACTTAAAATGAGTATTTATAAGCATCAACACCTAATTTTCCCGTTATTTAGACCTAAGAGGCCAACATTCACTAAAAAATTAAGTTGAATTAATTGAATTCCCACTCAAAATTGAAATTTCCCTCAAAAGGGACTCATTCGCCACCCTTGGTGAATGGGTCCCACTAGAGGGGACTCATTTTCCCAAGGTGGAAAATGGGTCCCACTAGTGGTTTTTGAAGGTGGGTTTTTGGGATATGAATGAATTGAGTGCTATTTGTTAGGATTTAAGTGATTTCTCAAGTGAAATGAGCCTCTAGATAAAAAATAATGGGTCTTAGGTGCTTATAAATGTTGTTTTGAAGAATGAATAATGTAGGGGTACTCAAAAGTGAGTCCAATTAGGCATGAAATTGTCTCTTTTCTCAAGAGTGTCCAATTTTCTATGCCACACTATTATATAGTATATATTTATATATCTAACTTTGTTAAATTGTTGTTGACTCGTAGCATAGTCAAAATTGATATTGCTTCACTTGCATTTTAGTGTTGATGGTTCTTAGTGTTTTGAATGGAATCAATGACCTTTCCCCTAAATTTTTTTGGGCTGAATATCACACTTTATTCATTATTGAAAATATAAGTTTTTACAAATATATTAATGTATTGGTCTAAAAAGTTGTCATTTTTTCCCTTTAAACTACTAGATTAGTGGTTCAATACAACCTCAATACAAGCCAGATACACACTGTTGTATCCATGATGCATCTAGATACAACAAAAAATAGTGTGCATGTTTGGATTTGTATTTCTTTTATAGAGGTAAATATGATGGGGTGACCAAAGCATCTAGTAATTTAGAAAAAGAAAAGTACCAACCTTTCAATATAGTTAAGGGTAAAATTATCCTATCTAGTAGCATTTTCTCTCATTTCAGATCATGTATCCTTTTCTTTCCTTCACTTGTCTCTCTTTTACCATCCAAAAAAAATGCTAAGCATAAAAAATCAAAAGTGACTATTCAAACCAAATAACAATAAGGGCATCATAGTAATGACAAGCCAATCTTCAATTGATACATGATTTTATGATAAACTAGTGAAACTAAAAATATTAACCACTAAAATGGTGGAAAATAGGATCCACCCTAATGTAAGATAGATAACTTGTTTTTCCAAGCCAATATCACTTCAATTATGCAAAATAAGATGCAAATAACAATCAGAAAATGACCCTATCTGTTATAGCAACTATGAGGAATGTTTTTAGAGTGTAAAAAGTTGTGTACGTGTCTAGAAAGTTGTTGTTTTTGAGCTATGGAGGACTCATTCGCCTTCAGGGGAAAATGGGTCCTTTTAGGATATCAGAAAATTGATTTCAGGATCCTATACTTTGATTTCTACACTCTTGAAATCCCTGTTATCAAGTTCTGGAAGTCAATATTCAGTTTTGTAGGGTTCTTTCTGTGATCTTACACCTTGAATGACAACTTTGCAACTTTGACAATTTTGAAAACTTTGATAATTTTGTTCTTCAACCTGTAAATTTGCAATCACACGCTCAAGGAAAGCAAACTTGTTGATTTGTTAGTGAATGGGGGTTTTCCTCAGTCAAACCCCTTGTAGGTAATTAAACCAAGTGATCAAATAGGATAAAGAAGCATGAACATGAAATGATGCAATTAGAACCTTGCCATGATGATATGATCTTTGAATTGTTGCAATAATGACTTGAAATCTTCCTTGAAATACCTTGAAAATTCTCTTGAAATGCTCTAGTAGACTCCAATTTTCTATAAGGATGCTCTTGTAAACTTGCTAGGAGAAATAATGTGAATTAACCCCTTATTTATACTAAATTAGGAGATTAACCCTAAATTTCAAAGAACTAAGGCCAACACCAGATCTAGAAAGAAATTAAATTCCTGCTAGGATGAAATTCAAAAATTAAGGTCTCATTAAGGGAGGACCCATTCGCCACCAAAGGTAAATGGGTTATGGCTAAGTTTCGAAGACCAAGCTTTGAGGAGCTAAAAGAGGACCAAAAACCAATTCCAAATCACCAAAAAAAGGGGGGTTCTATTAACATAGGACCCATTTTCCATCAAGGGTGAATGGTTCCTAGCTCAACTTACTAGGACCAAAATTTTCCCAATGACATAATTTGATATTTAATTTATGCTTGTCGGGACAGATCCTCGAGAGGTGTCAAAATCAAGGCCTAAAAGGGGGGTTAATAAATCCACTTAACCTTAATGAATTAAGACCAACTAGATAAATGTGATAGTGCTTTAAAGCACTTTAAAACATTTAAACAAGGTACAAATTATGCATATTTTATTTAGAAAGGGGCCCATAAGGCTTAATTAAGCAAATAAGTCCTAGAAAAGTGTGAAAGTGTGTTACAACACTTCACAACACCTTTGCAAAGGAAAAATTAAAGCATGAATTAGATAAATAAAGGTCTTAAAATAGTGTGAATGTATACAAGACATTACAACACCCCTCCAAGACACCATTGGTCTAGTTTTAATGTCAATTATCCAAGTAAGCAAGGAAAAAGGCTACTTTTTTTGTCACTACATTTTCCCCCCACTTTAGTGAGAGGATGACCCCATGTCAAACTCACACTAAAGTAGACATCCAAGACACATAAGTATGCATAAATAACAAAGAGACATGATCATACCTTGTTAAAGGCCAAGAAGGATAAACAAAAAAAAGGATCAAGCACAACTGATTCAATGCAATGTGAGGCGGTGGCTATTTTTCCATAACACATGTTGCTCACTTTGGGGCCACGAAACCTCAGGTCGTCCGTGGGGTGAGTTTTTCCCAAAATATGTATGCTCACTCTGGGGTAGTGGAGCCTCAGTATGTTCACTAGGTGAGTTATCCCAACGAGGTGGTTTAGTGAGAAAGGCATGCCAATGTGTTGGTTTCCCATCGTATAATGAGAAAGTCATGCCAGTGTATCGGCTTCCCATTATATAAAACATACAAAAGTTATCCTCCTGATAACTTTAATAAGGCACCACAATGAAAATTATTTTTGTAAATGTTTGTAAATGTTATGTAAAATTTTTGCTAAAAGGGGAGTTTACTTTGTTCGTGTAATGGTCTTCCTCTTAGGGAGAATTGTGCCTAATGTCTCCAAGAGAGGAAAAATCAAGGTGTCAGATCGCCCTTGGGATGCCTCATTCACATCATGCCATGCCAATGGATCATACACTCTTGGATGACATCAAACCCAATGACACCACCAAGAAGAGGAAACATCACAAGAGAAAATAAAAATCATGCCATGAAATTTTCCAAAAGATGTCATCATTGTATGCCCCCACTTTAAAGCAGTTGCTACACCATTACTATGAGAAATTGCTTTAAAGTAGCCAAAGATTTAGCCTAAGACATGAGAGATTTCCTTAAAAAACCCTATGCAAAGTAGTATGCTTCTAAAGCAAGCTGCATCATGAAATAGGAAGGAAGGGTTTCCCCCAAAAACACATAAGGGATCTATGGATTCAAGGTCAGTATGTCTGTGCTACAATGTTGTTATAGAGCATGGAATTGTCATCATTCCCGAAACACTCATAGAACTGGAAGAATGACACAAAGAGAGTGAAAAACAAGAAAAGGCCTTTCAAGTCAACATGGAAGAAACATGAATGTTTCAATGCCTTGCATCATCCTGAACTGTAGAATTTTGGGTAGGGACTTATAGACTACTCTTGCACTCTTAGGATGTTTCACCTAAAAGGAGAGAGATAAACCCCACTTAAAAGTCTAGGTGGTTCACTAAAATTAGGAAATGTATGATGCAATTAAAGCTAAATGAAATTATCTAAATGCAACTAAGTTAAGTAATTGATTGATTTTGAATGCAAGACCTAAGAATTATGCAATGTTGGAAAACAAAATGTGATATGCAAACATGAACTAAACATGAACAAATGTAAAACAAAAATGAAGAAGGCTAAATCATAGCTCACCTAGAAGTTTGATAAAGATTTTGGAGTGTTTTGAATGCTAACATAAATCACTGAAAATAACTAGTGGGACTCATTCGCCATTGATGGCGATTTAGTCCTGCTTCTGATGAAAACTTCTGGAAACTGGTTTTTGAGTGTCAGGATCCAGAATTTGACAAAATCTAGATTTCCAACCTTAAGGTGGGACTCATTCTCCACTGATGGTGAATCAGTCCTCTCCCAAAATTCTATGAAATCAGGTACCAATTTTGTAGCACCAGATCTGAGGTTGTCTGCTTGTCAGGTTGACAAAGTTAAATCTGTAGAAAACAAATAGAATGTCTTCTCCAAGCTTGAAATAGGTTATAGTTGACTTGAAACACTTTGTTGAATACTTGTCCACTTTTCAACACCTAAATGCTTGACAAATCTGCATACACAACACATGGGTATTTTCCTTTGTCAAATCCCACTTTGGTAATCAAACCCTTAATGAAATGATGAAATAGAAGAGAATGATAAACAAATAACATGCAAATGCTATCAACTTACCAAACCCCTGTTGAAGAAAATTTGAAGATATATCAATGGTTGCTCTAAGATACTTGATTGATGCTTGATTGAAAGATGCAAAGTGCTCAAATGCTAATTGAATTCTTAGTGAATGAAAAGATTACTTGAATGAATTAGGAGACGTAAAATGAGGAGAAAAACACATATTTATACACACTTGTGCCTTAGTAACCTGATGATACCTCCTCACAGGCCGACATAAGGTGATTTTAAATAAAATCCCAAAAGAAAATTTGAAATATTTTGAATTTTGAGCCAAGAGGGACTCATTCGCCACCCACAGCGAATGAGTCCCACCTTGGACTTGAAAGTGGGTGTCGGGAATTATCTTGCATTTAATGTTATTTGTTAGGTTTATATTCAAAAATACACTTAATTAAGCCTTATACGGGCATAAAAGGGTCAAATAAAGCATAAGAAAGGCTTGAATAGTGAAATTAAGCCTAGAAAAGCGTGAAATCTTGTTACAAGACTTTACAACACTTCAAAATAGGACTTGATAAGTGATGAAAAGGTGATTTTTAGGTGAATTGTAATGAATAGAGTCTAGAAAAGTGTAGAAATGTTTTACAACACTTCACAACACCTTCACAAGATGCCATAATTTGAATTTTAAGGACCTAATGTGAATGTTTAAGTCACATTGCCACATTAAATCAAAGAAAAATAGACCAAGCATCATGAAGAAAGGCCTAAAAGACCATGAAAATGTCCAAGGGGTCATTTTTTTATGGCACATTTAGCCCCCACTTTAGTGAGAGGATGAACTTGCTTCAAACTCACACTAAAGTAGCCATGCATATCAAGAAGGAGGTCCCAATGCACTTATGTTAGCAATATGGAATGGAAATGATTAAGAGGGATGATCAAGCCCTCGTGATGAAGATTCCATGGAAAACTAAACATAAGAACAAAGGAACACACATGAGAAGAAAGAGAACAATTGGATTGAGCTTCGATTGTCTATCCAACTAGTTGTGGATTAGATCTAGGCTGTTTGTGAGAAAAAGAGAATGCATACTCACTATAGGGAAACAAGACTCATGGTGCTCCACCAGGTGAGATAACCCAAAAAGGTGAAGTGCATATGCTAGTTGGTATGCACTCACAAACACATAGGTGGCTATGGGGAAAGTCGTGCCACTGAATGGGCTTCCCTCTCAACCATATCAAAGTTATACCTCCTAATAACTTTAACAAGGTGCCACAAAGGAAAATGTAGGCTCATGCTTCATGAGACAAGCAAAGCTTCATATGCTTAGAACTCATGAACAAAGAGGAAGGTGTACCAAAAGCATGCAAGTTGCATTATGCAAGGTGGAAAAGATGTAAAATGCAAAAAAAAGTAATATGCAAAATGTAAAAGAAAATGTAAAAATGTAAAAGGTGTTCAAAGGAGTCTTGTTAAGTTCATGCAAGGTCTATCCCTTAGGGAACATTGTGTCTAATGTCTCCAACAGAGGACCAATCAAAGAATAGAATATTCACAACTTAGGGGATGCAGTGTGTCACATCATGCCACCAAGAGGAATGAAATATGCTAAGATAGATTGCACTTATGAAGGACATCATACCCAATGTCATCCACAAAGTGACAAACACATCGTATGAAGTGACAATGCTACACTAAGAATGAAGAATGCAAATGAAATGATTCCAATGTATGCCCCCCACTTTAAATAAATTGCTACACATTGGTATAGGAGCAATTACTTTAAATTAGCAAAGAAAAAAAAGTGCAAAAAGAATTAACAAGACATGAGAGCCAACTTGGAAAGCCCCTATGCCAAGTCATATGTTTCCAAGTTAGGCTATGTCATGTAAATGAAAAAGAAAACAAAAGAAAAGGGAGTTTCCCCCCATAAAGGAACACACCAAACACATAAGGGATCTATGGATTTGGGGTCAGTATGTTTGTTGCTGCAATATTTTTATGAAAGAGCTTAGAACTGCCATCATTCCTTGAATACATAGAACTAGAAGATTGAAACGAAGAGAACAAAAGAAAATGAAAAACAAGTCTATTTTGGGTCAACATGGAAGAGACATTGTGGTCTCAATGCTTTTCATCGCCCCCGAAATGAAAACACAAGCGAAAATAAAATGAAAAGGAAAAAGAAAAGGATTTTTTTTGGGTCAACATGAAGGAGACATTTCAATCTCAATGCCTTGCATCATCCCCAAAAGGAAAACACAAGAGAAAAGAAAAACTAAAAAGGAAAAGGGGAATGATTGGGTCAACATGGAAGAGACATAGGGTGCCTCTACGCTTTGCATCATCCCCAAAAGGAGAATACAAAAAAAAAGTAAAAAGGACCTTTTGGGTCAACATGGAAGAGACATAGGGCGTCTTTATGCTTTGCATCATCTCCAAAAGGAGAACACAAAAAAGAAAAGAAAAGGGCCTTTTGGATCAACATAGAAGAGAAATAGGGCATCTCTATGCTTTGCATCATCCCCAAAAGGAGAACACAAACAAAAAGGAAAAAGGACCTTTTGGGTCAACATGGAAGAGACATAGGGCATCTCTATGCTTTAAATCATCCCCAAAAGGAGAACACAAAAAAAAAAGGAAAAATGACCTTTTGGGTCAACATGGAAGAGACATAGGGTGTCTCTATGCTTTGCATCATCCCCAAAAGGAGAACAAAAACAAAAAGGAAAAAGGACCTTTTGGGTCAGCATGGAAGAGACATAGGGCCTCTCTACGCTTTGTGTCATCCCCAAAAGGAGAACACAAACAAAAAGGAAAAAGGACCTTTTGGGTCAACATGGAAGATGTTGATGGGTGTTTTGGCACTTCTCAACACAGGCAATGCATAAATGCACTACCTCTCTCGAAAGGTAATTTCCTACAAGCAAGTTGTAGAAAATCACCCCAAGGTCTCTCGGGTGTTAGATCATGACTTGCTTGGAATATCTTAGTGGTTTTAATGTGATTTTGTTTGTAATCACGGGGCAACCTTACATGAGTTAAGTTGGAGGGGGAATTGGTCCTTCAAATGGAGTTTATGAAATTATGCAAGAATGCTCTATTGCTGCAAGTTTAGGACAACAGTCTGAAACTCCAATTTTGTCATTAGATTTGGCTTTACAATGTGCAATGAACTTTGAGCTTTGCCTAAATTAATATTTTAAAAGAAAATTCAAAAGGGCAGGGAAGAGAGTAAGTTCCTAGATCTGAAACTACTGAATAGTGATAATGGAGGATGCTACAATGGACAACCTTCCCAAAAAAAAGTTCCACTTAACCAAATCAACTCACAGTCTCATGAAACCAGTGAAATCTTCTAAGGTCTACAAATTTTCAATCATTAATTCACCATAAAGCATGAATAAAAGATAGAATTTAAGTGTAGCATTCAATTCATGTCCAGACTAGCTTTACACTACTATTTATCATCAACAAACAAAAAAAAGCATGGACAAGGAAGGGCATCAACATAGTAGAATTCTTCAATACCAATTAACAACATTAACTAATCTACCAAAATCATGTAAAACTCATAGAACAACAAAGTAAATCTACTCAAAATCACTAACTATGAGGAGAAGAATCATGAAACATGAAATTGGAACTCAAGAATCCACCAAAACCAATGAATTTTTATTTAAATTCTAGCAACATGTCTTTACAACAACTCAAATCTCTCTTGAAAATGAGAGGAGGCCCCCTATTTATAGTGTCCAAAAAGAAAAATGAATGACCAAGATTCAATCTCATTGTGTGGCCAAGATTCTCTACAAATTAAGGTTTCACCTACCCCAAATATTTTACAATATAAAATATGCTTTTGTCTTCTAGTGGCCAACATTGTAGCTCTTTATCTTTTAGCTAGTTGCCTTTGTTGCAACTACTTTGTGAGGAATTCATCATCAATCACTGGATTTCCTTCATGCTTCTTCATAGTACCATATTCCACAAACTTGTCGATCAATGCCTGGAGCTTGTTCCACTCCATTATATCGGATTTAAGTACTTGGAAGCTCAATTTCCTCGATCAGCCGGTGATTACATCCCAATCTTTGTCACACTTGGACGTATTATTTATCACTTGCTCAGATTGAGTGAAGGCTCGCACAACAAAATCGATGAAGTCCGGCGTGAGGGAATCAGTGGCTCCATTTTCCATCTTCCTAAGGAAGTGTAGCTTTATTTTCTCTTGATCTAGCTTGACGGAGGACATGTCAAAATTTTTCATTAGCTTTAGGTACTGCTCACAGGCTGTCTTGACTTCCTTGGCCCAATCAATATCAAGCTCCACTTCATGGAGCACTCATTCCAATATTTCTCTTCTATGTTCAAGGCCTAACTTCCATGTTTCCACTAGCTAGTGATCATCTTTTGCTAGTGCAAGCTCCTTTTCCCAGGCTTTCTCAGGTATCTTGAGGATAGCCTCAAGTTTGGGGTACACAATTCTATATAACTCTGAGAAGTCGGTGCAAAATTTCCTTATGCCTTCAAGTTGCTTTTGCACCTCGTGAAACTTATTTGTCATTCTAGCAGCGCGACTGATGCCCATATTTGCATTGTAGAGGATTCATTGAAACCAATCCTCGACAGCCTTTGTCCAATTCTTCCTTCTTTCTAGCTTGCTGATATGGTCCTTGGGCAATAGTAGAGGAGTAGCTAACGATGTTGAGGGAAGCTCCTTAGCCAATGACCATTGTTGTATGTAGGTTGTTAGCTCTGCTACTTGTGCTTTCAATTCCTCCTTAGAGGTCTTTTCCACCTGTGAGGATTCATCTTCCTATGGAAGTGTGGCTTTATTTTCTCCCGATCTAGCTCAACGGGGGGCATGTCAAATTTTTTCATTAGCTTTAGGTACTCCTCACAAGCCGTCTTGACTTCCTTGGCCCAATCAATGTCAAGCTCCACTTCATGGAGCACCTATTCCAATATTTCTCTTCTGTGGTCAGGGCCTAACTTCCATGTTTCCACTAGCCAGTGATCATATTTTACTAGTGTAAGCTCATTTTCCTAGGATTTCTCAGGTATCTTGAGGATAGCCTCAAGTTTGGGGTATGCAACTCTATACAGCTCTGAGAAGTCAGTGAAAAATTTCCTTATGCCTTCAAGTTGTTTTTGCACCTTGCAGAACTTATTTGTCATTCTAGCAGCGCGACTGATGCCCATATTTCCATTGTAGAGGATTCATTGAAACTAATCTTCGATGGCCTTTGTCCAATTCTTCCTTCTTTCCAGCTAGCTGATATGGTCCTTGGACAACAGTAGAGGAGTAGCTGATGATGTTGAGGGAAACTCCTTAGTCGAGGACCATTGTTGTATGTAGGTTGTTAGCTCTGCTACTTGTGCTTTCAATTCCTCCTTAGAGGTCTTGTTCTCCTGTGAGGATTCATCTTTCTATGGAAGTGTGGCTTTATTTTCTCTCGATCCAACTCGCTGGAGGGCATATCAAATTTTTTCATTAGCTTTAGGTACTCCTCACAGGCCATCTTGACTTCCTTGGCCCAATCAATATCAAGCTCCACTTCATGGAGCACCTGTTCCAATATTTCTCTTCTGTGGTCAAGGCCTAACTTCCATGTTTCCACTAGCCAGTGATCATCTTTTGCTAGTGCAAGCTCCTTTTCCCAGGATTTCTCAGATATCTTGAGGATAGCCTCAAGTTTGGGGTATGCAATCCTATATAGCTCTGAGAAGTTGGTGCAAAATTTCCTTATGCCATCAAGTCACTTTTACACCTCATGGAACTTATTTGTCATTCTAGCAGCGCGACTGATGCCCATATTTCCATTGTAGAGGATTCATTGAAACCAATCCTCAATGGCCTTTGTCCAATTCTTCCTTCTTTCCAGCTTGCTGATATGGTCCTTGGACAATAGTAGAGGAGTACCTGACAATGTTGAGGGCAGCTCCTCAGTCGAGGACCATTGTTGTATGTAGGTTGTTAGCTCTGCTACTTGTGCTTTCAATTCCTCCTTAGAGGTCTTGTCCTTATTCATCTGGTGTAAAATAGTAGCAACTGATCCTTGAAGATGATCAATTTTTTGTTCTCTCGTGGCTTCCCCTAGATCAATGGTGGAGATATTATAGCTTACTCCCTCTCCTTCCACCACTGAAGTAGCTATCTACACTAATCTAGGTGGATCCAAAAAGCCTAAAAAATTTCATAGTCTCAGAATCTCAAAAAACCAACATCATCGTGCAAAGCTCACCAACATGGTCCTGACACAATTTGAATGAGCTCAAAAGGAGTTTGTATGTAGAAGTTATGCGTAGTCAAAGGTCCGATCAAATAGGCGAATTAGGTGGCCAAGAAAAAGGTGGAAAAATGATCATATTGAAATGAGGAAAAGATGATTCCAAGTCGTAGTGCTCGTTGCGCTGATTTTGTAACTATATTTAGTTTCAAAAATGGAGTCCGTATGAACAAAATAGAGCCAGTCAAAGTTTGCAGACAAAAGGAGTTGACTAGTCAAAATGATGACATCAGTAGGTGACATGGTAGGTACATTCAATAGTCAATGACAATGTGGATGAATCAAAGTTTGAAATGTGGCACGGTGAGTCAACATGACATGGCATCCGGTTGGCGTTCTCCATCGAATCAAATTTTGACACGTGTCCTTCAATGATCGAATGATGAAGTGCCACGTGGTACCCCTTTATATCCTTAGTTTGGGTAAGTTTGAAACAGTTTTATTTACCAAAAGTAGAGCATGGGATTTGACCCCATGAACTCTCCCTCACAAGTGCAACCTCCTACCAACATGCCACAAATTCCACTTTAACTAAATTTGGTCGTCAATTGCTTTTGATAATGAACTATCTTAGATTTATTATTTTAAAAGTACAGTGTCAAATACCTATAAAAGGGGGTCGGGTGGTTTGAACCCACAACCTCCTAATCTCCATTAAGCACTCCCAACCATTGCACCACCCATGATTTTCAGGATTTTATTTGGCAGATTTTTATTTTGTTAACATTCTATAGTGAGCCGACCAAATAGGGGCCCGAGCCCCATCCTCATAAACCATAAAAATGGATCAAATTAATGTCAGCCATTTAAACATTTGTAAACCCAGATATTTAAGGATTTTTATTGTTGAGAGGGATTTAATTGGATTATGGCTCGATTTAGAGGATGTGGGGAATAATTTTCGTTAACCCCCAAAGAGTATGTAAAATAGTATTTAAGGGGGTTAATTTTTGTAATAGAGAATTTATGGAGCTATTTTTCCAAATAAGGGAGATTTGCAAGATTACATGTTGTAATCAGAAGATATGGGTATATTTGTAAAATAATATGGTTTTAGCCCATATTAGCAAATAAATTGGTATATAAAGAGGTGTGCTTTGGCTTGTAATTAGTCAAGTTAATTTTGGAGAAATAATTCTTTGGAGGAGAATATTGTAAGCACAAAGGCCTTTTGAGTGTCTTCAAGTGTTGAGAGGAGATTATGAGGAATTTTGTGCAGGTTTTGAAGCTTGGATATTGTAACAAGGCAATTTGATTGCTTGGAAATATTAATAAAGTGGTCTACCTTGAGAAGCGAACCCAGAGACATAGTCCTTTGAAGGACGAACTCCGTTATCAACTTGCATTTGATCTTTCTATCTTGCATCTCATTCTTCTTCTATCTCTTGTCTTACATTCTCTCTAATTACATTTTAGTTTATTTAGTATTTGATTTCTAATTACAACATTTTAGTAATTAGTAATTTCAATAATTTATGTAAAAGTGGACTTAGTCTGTAATTTCAATGGTTAAACAACATAGTCACACAATTCTGTTGCGATTGGGGAAAAACTGTAATTAGGATTAATTTGAAAAATATTTTATAAACCTCTAATTATAGATCATACACGGTCCTTGATCCCAAGGCATCCATTGTCAAATGGGATCTAACCCTTGGTTTCTTTTCCTTCTTGGTACTTATTTGCACTCGAGCCAAAATGGCTTCTAATCTAGATTTCAGATCCATGAGGACAGGGGCCTTCTTCTGCAGATGCTTTTCTAGCCATTTAGGCATCTGGGATCCCTCTTTTGGTGATTCATGATCACCTTCCTCTTCTTGAATATGCCGAATTTCTATTTCTTTGTTGCTCTGAAGCCTTTTGTTTTGTCTTTTCTTCCTCTTCTTCATTTGAATCTCGAATAAATATAGCTTCTTTCTCTATAGATTCAATGGTGGTCATATGTTCTTTGGGGCTATCTTCCCCTTCAGATGTCTTCTCTTCTTCTTGCTCATGCTCTTCATGATGCTCCACCTCTGGGATCTTTCTTGTTTCAACCTCTTCTTCAGGCTTGTCCTCTTCTTCTCCTAAAGGAGGCATTTCCTTATCATGATTAGGGCTTTTGTCTTGTTCCCTGGTTGGAGGTTCTGTGGTTACCTCCATTTATTCATCTGTGTCCTTCTTCTCTTTAGAGGGTTTCTTCTCAACTTCCTCCCCAACATCCTTGAGTTGTTGGGCCAACTCTTCCTCAAGATCCTGATCGGAAGTTTCTACAATGTATTTTGAACTAGGATCTTCAGTGTCTTCCTCAAAGGATTGTGTTTCCCCCTCTTCATGCACCACTTCATCAATAACCAGGTGTTGATGCTCGGGATGCTCGTGCTAATCATCAGGTTCTTCCTCCATTTCCTTTACTTCCTCCCTCTCTTTTCTCTCCAACTCCTCATAAATATGCATTGTTGCCTCAATTTTTGGTGGTTCAGTCGAAGGAGTAGGAAGAGGGAGGTTGACAACAACTTGAGCTAAGGTAGCTTGCACCGTCATATTCATCAATACTCCCGAGATCTCTGTTGGTATGTTCTGCATGTGTCAAGCAAAGGCTTCTAGGAGCAAGAGTGTAGGAATTGTTGTTGTTGCAGTGGCCAATGGAAGGGTTGTTGATGGAGACATGGAGGTTAAAGAGAGCAGAGAAGTGGTAGCAGAGGAAGAATCTACCACCAAGATTGGTGCGGTAGGTGAGGTGGAAGCAAGGTGAATTGTAATGTCCACCATGGGCAGAGAAGAAGCAAGCAATGCTTGAGTAGTAGGTAGAGGAGTAAGGGAAATGGCAACAATAATAGTTGTGGTAGGGAGAGAAAAGGTAGCAGATGGGGACTTTGGCTGCTCAGCCTCATCTTCCTCTCCCTCACAGAGTGGGTCCTCTTGAATGGAGAGCATTTTTGTGAAACCACTAGATTTATTGGCCTTCCTAGAAGGCTCTCCCTCTGATGCCTTTCTTGAATAGACTTTGTGCTTAGGCTAGCATTCAACCACCTCTTTTCTCTTCCTTGACTAGGTAGTGGGAGGAGACTTTGAAGTTTCTCCAAATGGGGCAATGGGAGTGGCACTGTCGGTCTCACTCTTGGGCTCATCCTTGAGCTCGCCATAGGTCAAAGTGGCTCCTTGAAGTTTCAACTGAGTAATCTACCCATCAATCCATTGATTTGTTCTCGCCTCTATGGGCTTCATCAAAATATCAAGATCATTGACCTTCCTCGTTCTAGTCAATTAGGGGTAGTGGCAGGTTGGCAATGACATTGTATCTTGGGTCTATCACCGTGATTTCATCCTCCAAAATTTGGTCCAACACTGGGAACACATTAACTGCTTTAACAAAATATGTCTTCATGCACATATAGTGCCTCATGCACACCTCTTTATCATCTTTACAATTTTCCCAAAAGTCCTCAACATTATACAAATGGGCATATTTTGTCCCAACCATCTTCTTTAACTTGCCATACAGATCCATCCATGGTCGGGAAGTGTGAACCTCTAGGTTATATTCAATGATTTCTTTCTTGGAATATTCTACATACTAGGATGTAAGGATTGCAAACATACCTTGGCCAAATGTGGGGATACAGAATTCCCAGCCTATGCTTGTCACTCAGAAGAGTATGTGCACGCTACAGCTTCCTAGAGAGTTCAAGTAATACCAACTGGTCATTTGGGTACCGGGGCAGCTTATATGGCCTCCCAAAGAAGCCCTCGGTTTTGATGTATGTGAATTTAGGAAACTGAATGAAAATGAATCTGAATCGGTGGATGAAGGCATTATCACTATGAGTGACTCTCCTTTCGAAGTCACCTCTAAGTGATCTAATAATGTGCCCGATGAAGGCATCATTCACTCTACAGTTATCCTTCTTGAAATTCTTGTATTGGAGTTGAAGGTATCTATCATAGACCTTTAGTTCCCTCCTAGGAGTCTGACTTGGTGCCCTAAACAAACCTCGATATTAAGCATGGTCAGCTAACAGATAGACCAGGTATGAGGTCATATAGAACTGTGAGGTCTTCTTTACAACTAAAAACTACTCATGTAGGTAGTTGCTAATCATTCCTTCCCAATGGAATTTAGTCTCTCCATTGATAATTTCCTCTATGAAATAGAGCATCCATTCTTGGAAGAAATTTGTAATCGGGAGGCCCATGACCTTGATTAATAAGGTTACCAAGTCATGGTAATCCTCATAGAAATCACTTCTAAAGAGCTTTTGAGGCACTTTATTTGTGTTTCCCCTCTTCTCCTTTAACCAATATTGATTGATCAATTTCTTACACTTGAGGGGGTTGGCTTTCCATATGCTCTCGGAATATTCCTTGGATGTCTCCTCCATTTCATCGAAGGTGGGGATATGGAAAATTTTCCCAATAGATTTGGAGGAAAAATAAGCTAGTATGTTATTGTTTCTATCTAAAGTTCTATTTGTGCTTTCTTGGTAGGCCTCTCTGTAGACCATCACTAATTCGGGAGCCACAAGGGTAGGTGGGAAACTAGCGGCCTTGGCCAACCCACTTTTCCTTATTTTCCTTACATTCTCTATGGTAGGGTTGACAATGACCCTTTGCTTGAATTCATCAATGCCAATATGCCCCAAGTTAATATCTAAGACCTTGTCCTAGTCTATGGTGACCTTTAACTTAAGGTCCTCTCCTTGAAACTTGTACTTCATTTGATCCTTGCCCTCTTTTCCCCATGATGCTTTAGTAGATTTCTTACCCTTTTCTTTCTCTACGGATGCTCCTGAAGGTACTACAGTTGATTCCATATATCTTGTAATCAAAGGGGCTATCAACATGTTCATGTGCAAAACATGAGAAACGTTAGCAAAACCCTACAAAAACAACATTAGATCAAGTAATTCATCATTCAAGGATCCTAACATTTCTTTCAGATTATGATTTTCCTCTCATTTGAAGGAGTTATGACAATGTGGGCCTAGGGGTGTGAACTTCCCTGGGCTGACAGCCATTTGAAGGCAGTTGTAAATGAATGAAAAACAAGGCATGGTGGTCCCCATGGTTCTACTCGCATTAGGTTTTCCAGCTTATGGTGGGACCCATCAGGAGGTCACATCGTTTTGGCATGTGGGTTGGATTGCTCTTGATGCTTTGAAATCTTGTCTTGGTCATTTAGGCTTGCATAAGGAAAGGTTATAGGCGTAAGAGCTATCTTGGCCATTTGGAGGCTTTGTCATTGAAACAACACTGTTAGAGTAGCGTCCCACAAGTGACATCCCACAATGTGGGGCCCGTGGTCTTAGAGGATGATGCCCTTTTTTCTTTGAAGTCCAAATAGTTTAGTTGGGTGCAAGTGGGGAGATGTAGAAAGACATTGGGTGCCAGTTGTTTGGGATAATGGAAAGAGGATGGTGGTCCGCCAAGGGCAGGCTGCATGGTTGGGTCCACAGGGAGTTACAGTAGGGGTCATTGGCTTGTCATCGGCCAAAAGGAAGTGGCGAAGTCGGGCTCCGCATAGCGGGTGGGAGGCACTAGTTGGCAGTCTCGAAGCGGCGAGAGCTGGATGGAGTTTTGCAAGCGACCATCCGCAAGGGGAAGCCTGCATCGTGTTCTATACTTAGTCATTTAGTTTTGGGCTCAAACGGAGGCAACAAGTGTGGGGTTTTCTAGGTGGACGGATGGTTGACCATTGCCATTTTGGACAGTGAATAAGCAATGGAGGCCCATGGACAAAAGTCCACAATGGGTGATCCACAAAGGGGTCGACACTTAGTCATTTTGGTGCAACATGATGGATGGAGACAACCGAGGTAGAGCCCACCTAGCGGGATGATGAGATCAATCAGTGATTCTGAACGGTGAGGCATAGAGGGCAGTCCGCAAGCGGAGGCCTGTAGTCGCGGACCCGCGAGGGTCGAGAGACATTTCTTTTGGCTTGTGAATTTTGCTAAGTTTGGAAGGGACGACTAGGAAAGGGTGCCCTCCAACACAGGTGGGTCCAAGGGAAAGGAAGGCAGTTGTTTTAAAGTTTATTGTTTGAGGATCAGGGTGACGACAATAGGCTCTTTGCGGACTCGCAGGACGTGATGGCTCTGGTTCAAAAATGGTCATGGAAGGTGAAAGTTTCGCATGGTTTTAGGGGCATATTTTGAAATATTTTTGAATTTGTAAGATGTGGGTTTTGCTCGTCATGATATCTCTTTCCTAGTTCGAAAGTTCTTAGTCTTTAAGACTAATAATTTTGTGGAAATGAAAAAAACCCAGAAACAAGCAGTGACAGAAGACTGATCTAGGCAATTGAACTAAATTCATTGAAGGAAATGAAGGTTGTGAAGCACGAATGGCGGTGGGATTTTGCAGGGACGGAGGCGGTAATGGCTAGAAGTTTCTGACAAGTCTCCTGAATGTCTGACGATGAAAATGACTATTTATAGATTTTTATGCATTAAATTCTCGTCATAAATGCTGGTATAGAGGTGGCCAAGGTTGGTGAACACATATTTCAAAAAGACGGTGGTAGGAATGGCGGGGTCCGCAAAGCGAACGACATTTATATATTAGCCGTTTGGTGGGTCAGCACAGGAAACGACGAAGGAGGTCACGGGTCCCACAGAGTGGGAAGACATTCCAACTTAGCCATTGCAGGGATGACAAAAAGGGGATGAAGTTTTACATAAGGTGGCCCATATAGGCGGACCCACATTGCATGAAGGACAACAACTTGAAAGTTTGAAGGAAAATTTCCAAGGGAACTCTGCAAAGGCTAAAGACTTAGAAATTTTGAGGGTGGTGAAACTTGGTCAACTTGAGATGGTGACTCTAGGACTCCTTGACCACTTAGGACTCAAAATAAGGGGCACACAAAGTGAGGTGATAACAAAAGGGACCCGAAAAAGTGAAAAGAGAGGGTCCTTGTTCTGAACGGGGCGTGTGTGTTATAGGCACAACAGAAGAGACATAGGGCATCTCTACGCTTTGCGTCATCTCTGAAAGGATAACACAAACAAAAAGGAAAAAAAGGACCTTTTGGGTCAACATGGAAGAGACATAGGGCGTCTCTACAGTTTGCATCATCCCCAAAAGGAGAACACAAACAAAAAGGAAAAAGGACCTTTTGGGTCAACATGGAAGAGACATAGAGCATCTCTACGCTTTGCGTCATCCCCAAAAGTAGAACACAAACAAAAAGGAAAAATGACCTTTTGGGTCAACATGGAAGAGACATAGGGTGTCTCTATGCTTTGCGTCATCCCCACAAGGAGAACACAAATAAAAAGGAAAAAGGACCTTTTGGGTCAACATGGAAGAGACATAGGGCGTCTCTACGCTTTGCGTCATCCCCAAAAGGAGAACACAAACAAAAAGGAAAAAGGACCTTTTTGGTCAACATGGAAGAGAAGCAAAGTGCTCAAATGCTAATTGAATGCATAGTGCTCAAATGCTGATTGAAAGATGCAAAGTGCTCAAATGCTAATTGAATGCTTAGTGAATGAAAAGATTGCTTGATTGAATTAGGAGATGCAAAATGAGGAGAAAAACACATATTTATACACTTGTGCTTTAGTAACCCGATGATACCTCTTCACAGGCCGACATAAGGTGATTTTAAATAAAAACCCGAAATAAAATTTGAAATATTTTGAATTTTGAGCCTAGAGGGACACATTTGCCACCCATGGCAAATGGGTCCCACCTTGGACTTGAAAGTGGGTGTCGGGAATTATCTTTCATTTAATGTTATTTGTTGGGTTTATATTCAAAAACACACTTAATTAAGCCTTATAAGGACATAAAATGGTCAAATAAAGCATAAGAAAGGTGTGAATAGTGAAATTAAGCCTAGAAAAATGTGAAATCTTGTTACAAGACTTTACAACACTTCAAAATTGGACTTGATAAGTGATGAAAAGGTGATGTTTAGGTGAATTGTAATGAATAGAGTCTAGAAAATTGTAGAAATGTTTTACAACACTTCACAACACCTTCACAAGATGCCCTAATTTGAATTTTAAGGACCTAATGTGAATGTTTAAGTCACATTATTAAATCAAATCAAAATAGACCAAGCATCATGAAGAAAGGCCTAAAAGACCATGAAAATGTCCAAGGGGCCATTTTTCTACGACACATCCCCAAAAGGAAAACACAAGACAAATGAAAAATGATTACGACATAGAGAAGAATGAAGATACATATAGAAGAATGTACAAAAAAGAGAGGAACATCAAATGAAACGTCATGAGGGATCACATTACACACATGCAATCAAAGAAAAAATAAAAATGAAAAGGCAAATGACTAGTAAGGCACAAGAAAGTCAACCTAAAGCAGGTCATTCGCCTCTCAATCTTAGTTGGTATAAATGAAAGGTGGGAAACTAGCCAAAGGGACAATGATAAATTCAATACTAGAACAAGGATATCAAATTCTTGCCCCCACTTTGTGCAAGACAAGAACGAGCCAAGGTAATTGAGGAAAATTAGCTCCTTAAATTAGAGAAAATGATTTGCAATAAGTGTAAAACATGTAATAGTGAGAATGTTTATGATTCTACAACTATTACATGGTAAGGAGCAAGAGGGGTGTATGTTATGCAATTACTCAATGGCAATCATTTCCATTGAAGTGAAAGTTGCTCAATACTAATTTGAATGTGCGACACTCATCAATACTATGCCCAAGAGTTTTGTGGTATCGACAATGTGGAACATTTGCATCTTTAGGATATAGTATGAGCCTATCTTTCATTGGTGGTAATGTTATAAGTTCATTGTTTAAAAGTATTTGTAGTTTCCTTTCACTTTCAGCTGGAGAACAAGGGAATTTGAGTTTCTGTAGCTTGTAAGGCCTCTTGCGCTTGCTGTATTCACCAACTTCTCTAGATGAAATTAGGGCAAGAGGTCTCAAGATGATCTTGTCTTTATTATTGTTATCCTTAAGGGGTATGGGTTTCTCTTTAGGAAGGACATTCATATTAGGAGGGGGATCTAAGATAACTATACCATCACTATGAAGCCTTAGGTATTCTTTAGGAGGTATTATGTTGTGAGGGGGATCTTGATATCCTAAGTTCCCTTTGGTTTCTTTAGTTGTTATTTTCTCTAGGACTTGATAAATGTTATGTTCACATGTTGGATCACATCCTTGTTTGTGTAAAATTGTGAATCCTTTGCCATATGTCTCTTCAAGGTTGATTGATGTATTGGTCACTTTGTTGATATAGGATGATTGAATGTTTGCTTGTTTAGAGGTTCTAGGTTCACCTATGGTAGGGAACTTAGGTTCAAATTCTGACTCAGTTTCAGGATATAGAATATCAAACATTTCAAGTTGTGTTGGTTGTTTCATTGAAGGATAAAAGGATGCATTGGGATCAAGGTTGTTAAGGCAATCATTTATGAATTAATTCATGTTGGTATCATCTTCTCTAATGATGTCAACATCACGAGGAGGACATGCATTAGGAGTTGTGTGAGCATGAATAAGTTCAATTTCATTAGGGTCATTGCCAAAAACACAATATGAAACATCAACCAAAGAGAACAAAGACTTCCACACATCACCTAAAAAGTTCTCCATTTTCAGAATTTCAGACCTAAAAATTATAATGTATTGATTAAACAATGCAATAAGCTGAAAATGAAATGTTTTGATGCAATTTTGAATTTTTACAATGCACTAAATGAGGCAATTTAAGCTAAATTCAATGAAATTGATGAAACAACAAATCTGGAAATTGTTTACAACAAGATGAATGCACCAAACAGAAGCTAGAAATTGAGACTTTAATTTTGTAAAATTGTAGATTTGTAGCTAACAGGGACTCATTCGCCAGTAAGGGTGAATGGATCCTGGTTAGGTTTCTCTAGGATTTTTGTGTGGATTTCAGACTAAATTTTAATGTCTTTTCAGTTGCCAGAGCTTCAGGTCAGACCTGATCAAGGAATTATTCATCAGTAAGGGTGAATGGGTCCTGGTAAGGTCTTTTAAAGCTATTTTTTAATGGTTTGCAAGTTTTCAGATATATCTTTCATTTCTAAGTTGTAGACAGTGAAAAGCAACTTTAGATTTTCCAGAAATTCAATGTAAAAGTGCAATGGAAAGATGAAATGCAAGACCTAGTTTTATATGCAATTTTTTTTTGATTTTCGAATGCAATTGAATGAAATCTAAATGAGATGCAAAATGACTTCTTTTTTTTGTATTTTTCAGATTTAAGAAGTGAAAAAAAATGCAAATCTAAACCCTATGATATGTAAGATTTAAATGCAAAAGAAGAAACCCTAATTCAATGCAAAACTAATTGTAATGAATACAAGAATTAACTTGAAATGCAATGAAAGACTCCAAAAATTCATAAAAGTGCAATGTTGAATACGTTGGGTTCACCAAAAATGAAATGGTGGAAAATAGGATCCACCCTAATGTGAGATAGATCACTTGGTTTTCCAAAATATCACTTCAATTATGTAAAATAAGATGCAAATAACAATAAAAAATGACCCTAACTATTATAGCAACTATAAGGAATTTTTCTAGAGTGTAAAAAAATGTGTACTTGTCTAGAAAGTTGTTTTTGAGCTATGGAGGACTTATTCGCCTTCAGGGGCGAATGGGTCCTTCTAGTGTTTTGGAAAACTAATTTTAGGATCCTTTACTTTGATTTCTGCACTCTTCAAATCCTTGTTATCAACCTGTAAATCTGCAATCATGCACTCAAGGACACAAACTTGTTGATTTGTTAGTGAATGGGGGTTTTCCTTAGTCAATTCCCTTGTAGGTAATTAAACCAAGTGATGAAATAGGATAAAGAAGCATGAACATGAAATGATGCAATTAGAACCTTGCCATGATGATATGATCTTTGAATTGATGCAATAATGACTTGAAATCTGCCTTGAAATACCTTGAAAATGCTCTTGAAATACTCTACTAGGCTCCAATTTTCAATAAGGATTCTCTTGTAAACTTGCTAGGAGAAACAATGTGAATTAACCCCTTATTTATACTAAATCATGAGATTAACCTCAAAATTCAAAGAACTAAGGCTGACACCAGATCTGGAAAGAAATTAAATTCCCACCAGAATGAAATTCAAAAACTAAGGTCTCATTAAGGGAGGACCCATTCGCCACCAAAGGCAAATGGGTCCTGGCTAAGTTTCAAGGACCAAGCTTTGGGGAGCTAAAAGAGGACCAAAAACCAATTCCAGATCACCAAAAAAATGGGGGTCTTGTTAAGAGAGGACCCATTCACCATCAAGGGCGAATGGGTCCTGGCTCAACTTACTAGGACCAAATTTTTCCCAATGAAATAATTTGATATTTAATTTATGCTTGTCGGGAGAGATCCTCGTGAGGTGTTAAAATTAAGGCCTAAAAGGGGGGTTAATAACTCCACTTATCCTTAATGAATTAAGACCACCTAGATAAATGTGAAAGTTCTTTAAAACAATTTATAACACTTAAAAAAGGTACAAATTATGCATATTTTATTTAGAAAGGGGCCCATAAGGATTAATTAAGCTAATAAGTCCTAGAAAAGTGTGAAAGTGTGTTACAACACTTCACAACACCTTTTCAAAGGAAAAATTAAAGCATGATTTAGCTAAATAAAGGTATTAAAATAGTGTGAATGTCTACAAGACATTACAACACTAGTCCAAGACACCATTGGTCCAGTTTTAATGTCAATTATCCAAGCAAGAAAGGAAAAAGGCTACTTCTTCCATCACTACAACCACATAGAATGATTTCTTCGTATCCCACCAAAATTATAAATTGAAAAATGAATATAGTTCTACACATTGAAAGTGTAATTATCATGAAAGAAAAGTTTCCAAACTTAAAGAATAAAAAACTCAATAGTGACCATTCAGATCAATTAATAATAAGGGCATCATTACAATAAGCCAACCCTCAATTGGAAAGTGATTTTCTAATAAATCATTGAAACTAAAAACCTCAACTATATGCACTAATTTCCCCATATCAAGCCAAAACCACAAAATGTTGAAAATCAGAGATGATCTAAATATTAAAGGTGTATTTAGTATGAAAGTTCAAATTTAAGACTCACAAATCATTATCATTTTCCTTTTATTTTTACAATCTAAAAATTAAGATAGTAGAGATATATTTGATTAAATATTTTTGCATAAAATGCAAATTGTGAGATATTTGTTGGTAGGCTATTGACTTAGTACGGTGTCTAAAAAATCACTCAATGTGGATGCACCATTAAGAGAAAAGGAGTAGCAGCATAAAAGCATGAAAAATTCCAAGGAAAATAACAACGAGAGTAAGGTTTTAGACACTGCTATCATTCCTAGATTACCCAATGAAATTGCATTGTCCAATTTTTTTATCTATAACTCCCATATTGATTCATCAGAAACTGAGAAGAGTCTCTAGGTCATGGAAAACCCTACTAACATCCAATGCTCTTAATTGGAATGCATCACCTGGACTACCCACAAACTATGTGTATGTAAATTTGTTTCTCTCAAGTGGGGACCAAATACTTTTTGCATGGAACCTAAAGGATAGGACTTGCTTGCCTTTGCCCTCATTTCTAAGAGATTTGACTTGTGCCAAGTTTTTTGTAAATAGAGGGAATCTTTTCACCATTGGGGGTTTGATTAACAATTCCAACTCAGATGATGTGTGGGCATATGACCCCTCTGTCACTGAGTGGAAGTTTGTCACATCCTTAAAACTTTGAAGGTATAAGCCTACAATTGTTAGTATTGAGGCGAAGGTTTATGTAATGGGTGGTGGGGTGGGGGGCTATTTGATAGATTGGGTAGAGGTCTATGATCCTGAAGTGGGTTCATGGACTTCTTTGTTGATTCCTTGTTGGAACATTTTTGGAGAAGAGATTTATAGGGACTATGCAGTGGTTGTGAATGGGAAACTATATGGCTTGTATTATGGGGGTTTGGGGTTTATCTTTGATCCCATTTCATTATCTATCACTATGGTTTGTAGTGAGTTATATGAGACGAGCCATTGTGATCACATCCATGCACTATTTTGGACATGGAACAAAGCAAACCAAAAAACAATAGTAGTGAAAGGGATTCTTTTCACTTACTTTACTAACAACATCTGGGGCTATGATTTTGATCAAGATAGATGGATTTCCTTGCAAGGCATTGGAAAATGCCTACGAAATGGGATGTTCGAGGCTTCTTTGGTTAATGTAGAGGACAAGCTTTGCATGATTCATAAAAATGCAAATACAATTATATTTGCTTGCTTGGATATTCTTAAGATCCTTGGTATTCTGTGTTGCAATGTCATGTGGTGTCACTCAGAGGCTTCTTCTAGCAGACCATGGTGTATTGATGCATGTGTTTCTCTTTCAAAGTTAGAATCTTGAGGCGAGTGGGTAGTCTTAGAATTTATATATTTTGTCACACATATCTATTTTTTAAAAAAGTAGATTGTATGGTTATTTTCTTGTAATTGTTCTTCACTTTCTTTTTGAAACTCAATTACATATATTTTACAATGCATTCATAAAACTTGCATATGCCATCCCTTTGGTTGCAAACTCTAGTTAGTAGTGCTCCTATATTTACATTTGAATCATAAAATTGAAATATATAAATATTGTAATAGGTACATTGTGAAAAGCTTAAACCTTCACTAACAATTGTTTATGATACATGATATTCAACATTCTCTACTATTTTCTATATTGCAATCTCAATGATAATATAAAAAAAACATGGTAAGCATATGAATTTTAACTTTCATTTTTTATTAAATGTTTGTATTGGTTTTCTAAATTTGTAACAATATGCACTTTCTAAGAAGATGCACTTTTTATAGAAGGGAAATTTGCATCCAAAGAGCAAAACATACCAAGGAAAAAAGAAGAAAAGATTCCTAATGCATTAAAAGAAATAACAACTATTGTGTTTGTAAATAACTTTAAAAAGAGAAAAAATGTATATACAACTTTATATAAATTAATTTATATTGCCACAAAAAAAAAGCACTATATTTTTTGAGTCATGAGGTTGTACTGTGTTGTATTTTACTAGCCTTTGAAGCTTACAAGTACAACACTTGGCTGAGGCAAAATGTTCACTTGCTGAGGAAAAATGTTAACAGATGGATGAGGTAAAATGCTCACTTTCTCCCACATTTGGAAACATAAAAAACATTCAAAAACCAAGTCTATACATTTTAAAGTTTGCACAAATTAATTTTATTTTGATCTATCACTCCGAGCTCTCCACTGAGATAGAATTCTTTTCAATCAATTTTTTGTTTTAGTATTTTTGTTTTTTGGTTTACTGTTGCATTTTTTATTGGAAACTTTTACACAAAGCAATGCTCATGTTCATAACACTTGCAATCTAGACCCAAGCATTTGAAATGAAAGAGTTGTAAGTAACTGCTAAAGCTTGTAGTTCATGACTATATTTAATTATCATTTTAGTAGCTTTTTAGCAGATTTCTTGGCTGTAGGTGGAGACCATCAAGCCTAGGATCACCATATGTAGACTAAACCTTCACAGATGTGAGAGAAGAAAATACTCTATTTCACCAAGAAGAGGGAATAAATTGAGATGCATAAAATACATATTGTACAACCTTTTAAAGGCATGGAAAATGGAATGGGTAAACAACCACCCAGTACAAAAAAACTAATCAGAGTAATTTACCCTAAGTGAAAAACTTAACGCACTAACACCCCCTCATCTCTTGGTTTGGATTTCCTTCCTCATCTCTTGGTTTGGAGTTTCTTCATACACCATTGGATTGGTTTCTTCCCAAGGGGAGAAATATTGTTTGCAAGCATTAGATAGTGTTTTGTCTTCAGGCATGCACCATTGGCATAGGAGCTTCTTCATTATAAGGGGGCTATATAGTCTCTCTTTCCCTCTTATGGGGGGATATTGATTGTATATATATGATGTATGTAGTCCTCCCAAGGTGTGATTGAGTCCTCCATCCATGCATCATTTTTGTTTTCTTTTCTCTCTTTCGGAGAGGGGTTTTTTCCCATAGGGTTTTTCTCCTTTTCTCTGGTTGTGAGAGATTTCCTTTTTGCATTGTAAATGGGTACCTAGCATGGTTGTGTAGCTGGGGTCCATGTTGCATCTTTATTTTTACATTTTCATTCTCCCTAAGTTGCACTTATGGGGGGGGGTGTTAGAGTAAATTACATTTAAACTTAAGTTTACTTAGGCATTAGTTTTGCATTTTGTTATTTAGGTAGTTTTTCCCATGTCGGGAAGTCTCTCACCTGTTAGGTTCCCACCTTTCATGCCTTTTTAAGCAACTTTGTACAATATGTAATTTATCTCATTTTTATTCTCTCTCTTCTGGTGAAGTAGCATAGTGCTCCTCTCTGTCTCGTGAAGGTTTATGCTACAGTTGATTTTCCTGGGTTATTTACTATAACAAGTGCAAACTTAGGGAGAATTATTATGCAAAAAATGAAGATCCAATATGGGTCCTGGCTACACAACCATGTTAGGTACCCATTTACAATGCAAAAAAAATCTCTCATAACTAGAGAAAAGGAGAAAAACCCAGTGGGAAAAAAACCCTCTCCAAAAGAGAGAAAAAAAAAACAAGATGCATGGATGGAAGACTCAAGAACACCCCCCAAGGACTACATACATCATGTATATACAATCAGTGATCCCCCCATAGGAATGAGAAAAGGAGATATTATATCCCCCCATAATGAAGAAGCTCCAATGCTAATGAAATATGCTTGAAAAAAAAAGATGATCCAATGCCTACAAGCAAATTCTCTCCCCTTAGGAAAAAACAAGTCCACTAGAAGAAGCCACTCCATGTCCAACTGAAAAGAGGAAGGAAGTCTCCAAATAGAATAATCCACCACATAATCATGATAAAAAATAACTAAGAAATGTGACAAATCAAGTGAAGGCTCATCAATGTCAATCTTCAAAGACAATCTAGATGTATCAACAACCATGCTAAAATTGTCATCAAAGAGGAGAGAAATCCCCTCAAGTATGTCTCCCAAATCTACAAGATGAGACTCCACATGAAAAAAATATGAGATGCTTTCCAAATACTTATCCAATAAAACAAGATCCGAAAGATCAAAAATATCCTACTGTGCTGAAGAACCAACCTCTGAAGCAATAGGAGATGAATCAATATAGGTTTGAAGAACTCCAAAGTTTAAATGACCAATTTCTCCTGAGGAATTAATGTCAACACTAGCAAGAGGGGTGTGAGACTCATATTCGTCATCATCAACAAAATGAGAAAAGGCATAGAGGTGAGAGTCATGATCAATTTACCAACAATGATGAATTTTCTAGTATCAACATCTCGAACAAAAATAGAATCTACAATGAACTCTACAGTCTTCGGTACCTCACCATGAGTAATCAAATAGATGGAAATTAGATTTGTGTGCAAATTAGGAATACACAATACATCTCTGAAACAACCATCACCTATCTCAACATTTCCTACCCTTGCAACATCCAAAAGCTTACTATCTCCCAACAAAATCTTGGAAGTATCAGTAGGATGAAGACCCAAAAAAGGATAGGGATTAAAACCCATGTGGTGAGATGCTCTTGAATCCAAAAACCATCTATCATGACCAAAATGAATTGCAAAATTTACCAATGCACATCCTTTACCCATGTAGAGTTTATCTTCTTTACCACTTGCAAATCCTGCATTCCCTAAATATGTTGGGTTAGACGATGATGCAAATGGAGGTGGAGAGGCTGTAGAAGGAGTCAAAGATGATGGAAATGGAATATTGTTCTTATGAAGAAGATGTGAAAGCTCATCAATCTTCTTCATATAAAAATGGTGTTCATCATGCCCTTTCTTCTTGCAATATACACAATAGAACTTATCCTTCTTGGGCTTATCCTCTTTTGAAGAGGTGGAGGAATCATTAGAATCTATCTTAGGCTTAGGTTTCTTCTTCCCTTTGTTCTGAGATCCTTGTGCAACTAATGTATGATTCATAGAGACCCCCTCTAACTGGGAAATTCTGGCTTGCTCCCTCATCAAATAGTCATAGAAGTCTCAAAAGAAGGCATTTGGAATGCATTGCCCAAAGCATCCTTAGTGGAGTAGAACCTGTAGAAGAAAAAATTGCAAATGGACCTCTCAACTTAGACAAATAAGAAAAATGGACTCCTTATCAGTTTTTCTCTTCCCACATCCTGCCAATTGTGACATCATAGATTTGAACTTGACTAAAAAATCATCAATGGAAGGAAATGCATCAGGGGAAAGAGAAGTTAATTTTTCCTCTAGTTGCAAGGCTTGGAACTCACTCACCTGACCAAATAGGTTATGTAACTTATCCCATATCTCCTTGGGTGTATCACACTCATCAATATGAAAAAGAAGACTATTAGAAACATTCAATTTTATCAGACCCATAGCTTTGTCATACTTGCTTATATGAGAAAATATTTCATATTCCCTGGTAAGAGTGGATTGGTTATCACTTAGTGTGGACCACAAACCCTTAGATTGGAACAACCTACACATTTTCATCTTCTAGGTATTGTAGTTATGGGGAGTTAACAATTCAAGTGACTCAGGAGTAACCATGACAACAAAAGGAAAAAATACACCAAACTAAAACCTCCAAAAATATCAACCAATGCAACCTCATAGAATTTATGTTTCCTACATCCAAAAAAAATATTAATCAGGAAAAAGAAGACTAAATATGAAAAATTTGAGCAAAAGAATTGAACACCTTATTTTCTGTTTGTAATAGATTGTTACACCACATGGAAGCCAATTGAATGCACAAATCTCCACAACTCGAAAATGTCTTCTCAATTTGTGAGACTTGCTCACACCAACCAAACACACTGCAATGCTATTTAAATAGCAAAAAACTACCACACATTGCCAATGTGGGATAAATGTTCCCAAAAAAATAACTTAAAAAAGAAACCTGGGCCAGACAATTTCGTTGCACAACATAAAACCCTAAATATTTTACTACAAACTTTATAAAGTATAAAGTTTGAAAAAAATGTATGCAACTCTCCAATCGCCCTTGCTCTGCTTCAATCATGAGTGGAAAAAAGTGATTGCAGTAACTCCTTTCCAAATCGATGGCAGCAAATGATTGCAATCGATGCTCCACAGCCTCCAATCCAGAACAACATTTTTGTGCAGCCTTAGATGTGTAGTGATTTTTGGCTGCAATCACCCAAACAAAGATTCATGCCTCCAATATAGAAATTGCGCCACCTTCTTTCTCACACAATAGGTGAAATAGACGCACAACAAGAAAAATGTGCCTCCAACAAAAAATGAAAGGTATTCATGGCTTGTGGAAAAGGGTTTCAATCGCAGCCTCCTCTCTTGCCACTTTCCAACGACTCCCATTAGAAAATCGCTGCCTCACAATAGGTTGAATCGTGCTTGACTATGGGAATTTGGAATCGTGTCACATCACAAACTGAAATTATAATGCCACTTCTTAAAAAAATTGGGCCTCTAAAGATGAATCAAGCCTCTCCTCAGCCAAAAAAAAAATAATTCGAATGCCACTTAGGTATGCATATATGTTGGAAAATAAACTTGAAGAATAATAGAGAATTATGGAAATTTTGAAATTTTAATAAATTTTAAATGCCAAAAAAAATCCAGCAAAAAAGGATCTCAAACAACTCTTGATGAAAACTCTTAAGGGAAGGAGAGTAGAATGGTTGGATTTGATACCATGTAGGTGGAGACCACCGAGCCTAGGATCACGATTTGTAGAAGAAACCTTCATAGGTGCGAGAGAAGCAAATACGCTATTTCACCAAGAAGAGGGAATATATTGAGAAGTGTAAAATACATATTGTATAGCTTTTTAAAGGCATGGAAAATGGAATGGGTAAACAACCACTAGTACGGGAAAAACTAATTAGAGTAATTTACTTTAAGTGAAAAACTTAACACACTAACATTGGAAAACTTTGAACCATGAGACTTTAATATTGGCATATATTGTCTTCATTTAGATTGGCTATTTTGAGTGATAAACCTATTACTAATAGGTGCTTGATCATTCCTCTATATTGTAATAAGTTAATAGCTTGGCCATGAGTAAGTTTTCATTGCTTTTTGAAACTCTTATAATAAGAATTTGCAAATGGGATTCTATCTTTGCCTTATGTTCTCTTCTGGAAAAAAATATCATGAAAAAATAAAAGAATTGCATCCATCACTTAATCATGATTGATAAGAGAGTTAAGGATGTCAACTAAAATTACATATAGTTTGAGAAAATAACTTTTCTGCATAAAAACCTTATGCAAAAATATTTTAGCATCAAGGAAACAAATTTCTAGATCGCTTAAGTGCCCTGTCTTTAGTATGCATATAATCTTGTTCACTAGTATTTTGTTTTCTCTTTTAAATTGCTTAGTTTATGTCCCCGAGAATAGAGAAATTGCAACTAGTGTGGTACTGCAAAGAGATTTTGCCACAATGCTAATAAGTAATAAATTATGATATTTATTGTGTTTTTTTCCTTGCAAGAATTAGTGATTGGTACTCAAGAGTATAGAATTAATAAGAGACCACAAACATAATCTTAAAAGCTCCCAAATTAGAATAGAACGCTCTTTGATAAAACTAGAGAAAGTATTTTGATATTTTTGTATAAAAAGGACAATATACTATTATACACCATATACAACTTTATTAAGTCTTATATGATCTTATTTGACTTCTTACTTCTGGAACAGTCAACAAAGCCTACTTTTCTTTAAAAAATAATTACGTAAGGTTTTCATATCAAAAAATATTAAAGAATTTGCAAGATCAATATTTGCAAAAATAAAATGCATAAACATATACCAAGGATTTTGTCTTGAAGGAAAACATCTTGGCATCACACTGATTCATTATTGTTTCTATTGAATTTATGAATTTCCTACAATTGTTCAAGTTTCTAAGGTTGTAAAGATGTTAGTAAGCTTTTAGTTCATGGAAATGCTCCTTGTGCTCACTTTACAAACCTTGTATCGCTTATCATTGTCTTCATTTAATGAGGAACTGTATGTACATCCAACCAACAATCAAGCCACTGCATTGCTTATTAGTTGTTTTATCCTTTATTGACTAAGCTTAAGGATTTTGCAGTGATAATTAACTACTAGTTTGAATTATGTTGTTAGGTGCATTCTCAAAGCTTTGATATGTTTCAGTTGTTTACCTATGCAATAGTTGGGTTGTGCAGAAAGCATTTAAAAAAATATGAACTAGTGGATATTTTCTATATTTAAAAAGATGGATTCTCTTGATGATGTATATGTTTGAGGTGTTTTTTACTAGACAAAAATATCTCCACTGTTATGTTAATTATTGGTACTAGTTATATCCTCAAAACAATTGTTTATTAAATGCTAACCCAAAGTAGTGCATTTTGAATTTTACATATGTTTAACTTGAACAAAAGGAAGCATAACTTATATTGATTCAATATTTCATTTTCTTTGTCAAACAAACTAAATGCAAAAAAATGAGCATCTTTTGCATTTGTTTCAATTTCACAGACAAGGGATAGAGCCTTGCTGATTTCCAACCATTTCTTTGCTTGCCCCCTAAACTTTATACCGAGTTTATGTAAACAAACAACAATGATAAAAATAATATTGTTTTTCCTCTTTCCATTCACTCCAACCAGAAAAATACAACCCACTATTAATGCAAAAAAAAACAGAAACTAATATATAGTGTTCTGGACTCAAAGTTTGGTCATTACTATTTTTTTATCCACACACTTCTCTAAACCAATGTGCTTCATGTTCACCCACAGAAACTCGACGCCATGCATCACTTATTTAATTAATATATTTATCATTATTAAAAAACATAAACTTAATTTTTTTTAACTTCTAATTTGCACTTCAAAATGTTACCCAAGTTCGTAAGAGGCCAACTTTTTTTAGATTATGCACCCAAAAGAAAGCAGCGTTCTCAATCCGAATTGGGAGCTTTTTTATTTCTTTTAGTCATTTTCCTTTATTCAAGCATTGAACAAGATAACATTGAAAAGCTCTGTTCATCCCTATAAATTTGACCTTTGCCCACACCATTCGTTCTTTATTGAGTGGATATAATGAATATGACTTACATTTTTAGGAGAAAGAGTTGTAAATAATCGAACACTTAAAAAGTGGTACCAAAAAAAACCAAATGCACTCAAACCAAACCCTTTCAAATAATACAGAGCTAAAAGGGTGAATCAAATCGTTGCGTAAATTAAAGCTCAGGAATTGACTTTCCTGCAGTTCAATCTGATCTGGGCGTCAGTTGTGTGCACCCCGACGCTGCCCATCTTGAGCATGGACCTTTTAAATGCTCTGAAGAAGGCCTTCTCGTCCTTGGCGAAAGTTTTGACCATGGTTTTGGTCTTGTTCTCTGTAAACAGAGCTTGGTCGGAGCCGAACACTCCTTTGCCTTCTGCTAAACGCTTAAAATATGCATTGTCGAAGCGAGTAGCGGTGGAATCGAGAAATGCTCCTGCGCTGTGGTTGGTATTGGCGTTGGGGCACACACTCAGTAAGCTCTGCGCAAACTGTGGCTGCATGGTGGGATCCATGCTATGCGTTGCATTGAACTTGTGCAGTCTGCTCGAAAATGAAGAGCAGTGAGAGAAGCCCAACGTGTGCCCGCCTGTTACACAATAACTACTTTCACTACGACTTGCTTGCCATGGGCCAAAAAATTAAACGTGTAAATGAGTTTTGTTAGGAAGGGGTAATTACCGGACAATGCAACGAGATCGTGGAGGGAGAGTCCGCGAAGAAGGAAGCTCTGTACAAGTTGAGAAACGTTGAATGTGGGAGCTGGCAAATTCCTTGTCTCGTTTGCGCTCGATATTACGCCGTCTTTTCGCCCCGTGAGTACGTCCCAGTGAGGACCTCCAGCCTATCCATTCAATATCAAATGACCACTAGGTAATTGCTGGAATAATTGAAATTGATATAGTGTAAGGATATAATTACTTACGAGCACCACAACATCCCTTGCGGCAATGGCGAGAATGTCAGCACAGGAGACAGTTTGAGGACAGAGGGCCTCGAGCCTGGTCTTGGCATCATCGATTACGTAAAATGCACGGAGTGAGACGTTGGGTGGTGCGTCTTTCTCTGCTGTATTGTTAGCGGTGGAGTCTAACAGCACTGATCCATCGCACCCCTGCCCACCATTGTAATTATAATTAGCAAATGGGTTTATAAAGATGAGTAAGTTGAGTAAGAGATACGTACCCGAATGAAGCAGTCGTGAAAGTGCATTCGGAGAATGCGAGCAGGGATTTTTGGGTCGAAGTTTGTAGCGTTTCGTATTGTATCTCTTATCACGTTCTCCGCCTTTGGGCATGTCTGCTTGTAGTAGTCCTTGCTTAAGCTCAGTGATGCCTCTGCCCTCTCCATGCCATGAATGCAGAGACACAAGAGCACCGCCAATACCTTAATTTTGACAGCCATTGTTTGCAACAGAGAGAGCGGCTCACTCAGTAGATTATTGTTGGTGGGTTTCTTGTGTGGGTAGTGTGTCGCCTAAATAGTGCCACAGCAATGACGATCCGTTTATCACGGAAGTAAAGGTAACGTAAGGAGCTAAGTTAGGCGGGTGGATCTGGGATAAGCAAGGTGGAAGAGACTTCTTCCAAGGCACTCACACCATGGAACGTTTGTCGACAACGTTGTGTTTCTACATAAATATATATTTCTTTCCTTAGCTGCGCGATGGCGGGACAGTTTCAGTTGAATATGCTTGAAGGAAGTGCAAGTTATAAATTGCAGCTCTGTTGAATAAAAAAGTTTTAATATAAAGGAGACGTTAAATTAACATTACATTTCAAGTGGGACTTATATTTTTTCAAAGTAGAAACTAATCACTCTGTCACCATATAGAATTAAATATTTATCCTACACTATCACCATATAGAATTAAATATTTATCTTACTTAAAAAATGTGTATATGATAGTTAAAAGTGGTCAAGAGAATATGTGCATTCCATTGTAAGGTGTATAGAGTAGTCTCAAATGGTGTTGGAGGTCTTATTATCTCCATAGATAGATTATATAGTAGGTGGTGACACACAAGATTATATTGAACCCATTTTCTTGAACTTCCATGAATAATTACTTTAAAATGTTAAATTCCTTCCATCCATTCTAATCATCTTATTACTACAATTTTTGGTTAATATTTCATTACTGCCATAAAACAAATAATGCATGGATCATTGTTTCCAAGATTATGTTAGAAAGGTGTGGATCAAACTCAAAAGGAGAAAAATAAGATATGCATTAAAGTGAATGATTTTCCTCCTTTATTATTTTTAGGTAATTTAGTAGTGAGCTTTATTGAGCTTGATCATTAGTGAAAGCATACACATGATATGACATTGAGCCAAAGGATTAAATATAGTTTACATATAAGCACCATATAATCCAAAGAAAGTACATAAATATCCATATTAATAAAATTAACAAAATAATATTAAACAATAACAAATTTACCATATTTTGAAAGGATAAAATTTCTAAATGCTCATTCCTTAGAATAAATTTATGGCTATTCAAGTATAGAGAAATATTTTGATGAAACATTGCCAAATCAATACATTTATAAAATCAAGTTGAGGTGGGAGCTATAGAGCTATCCCAACACCAATGCCGCATAACAATCCCCCCTACTTCTTTAAGCTATCCTCCACATATATCATCATTGTTGCAAGGTAAAGGAAATGTGAAGGATCCATTCCCATAACCCTAATTTTGCAACAAGACATTTGAGTTTAGCAAAAATAAATGCACAATCAAAGATCTCAAATGTTTGACACTTGTGTTGCCCAACCCACCTAAGCTAAGAACAACCTTAGCAAATATAGAGGAAGAATTTTCAATCTAGAAAATACACTTGTCTTTCATTAAACACAACACCAAAGTAATAATACACTTAGGTAATTTAGTTGTGAGTTCTATCAGGGTTTGTCATTATTGAAAAATATATAAATAATATGACAATGAGCCAAAATATTAAATATAGTATACATATAAGCATCATATAATCCAAATAAAGTATACATATCTCCATATTAATAAAATAACATAACAAATATTGAATAATGGAAACTCCACTCTTTTAAAAGAATAAAATTTCTAAATGCTCATTCCTTAGAATAACTTTATGGTTATCCAAGTATAGGGAAAGATTTTGATGAAACATTATCAAATCAATACATTAAAACCAAGTTGAGATGGGAGCTATAGAGCTATCCCACACAGCAATGTTGCATAGCCATCTCCACTACTTTTGTAAGCTATCCTCCACATATATCATCATTGCTGCAAGGTAAAGGACATGTGAAGGAGCCATTCCCACACCATTGATTTTGCAACACGACATTTGAATTTAACAAAAAAATGCACAATCAAAGATCTCAAATGTTTGACACTTGTGTTGCCCAACCCACCTAAGCCAAGAACAACCTTAGCAAATACCAAGGAGGAGAAATCTGCAATCTAGAAAATACACTTATGTCTTTTATCAAACACAACACCAAAATAACCATAATATTGAGAAATTTTATATATAACCACTTGAATATTATATTATATCCACTCAAATTGTACTAAGTAATTTACATTATTTATTTTAAATTTATACATGTATTTAAATAAAGAGGTTTGTGTCAACATTAGCATCATATTATAAATTGTCTTGATTTTTATCCTTGCATTATTATTTCCTTTAATGTACTACAACATTGGTATATAGGTGGAAAGAAAGAAATGGTTCTTTGGGTTCTTATGCACAGTCATGTTCAGAAATAAATGTTAAATCAATTAAAGAAGATAGGTGTACTTAGCTCTAGTAAAAATTAAGAATATGTTAGGAGTATTCTATCAAAAAACACATCTAATCATTTATTTATATTAGTGACAATTATTAAGTTGGAAATGTTGGTGTGAATAAATGTTTTATACCTAGCTAATTCCTAGCAATGGGACTTATTCACATGTTAAGTTTACTTAGGTTCTAGGTGATCTTCTAGAAACATCTTAGTTGTCTAGATAAGATCTTACCTTTTCTTATATTGTTGAATTTTTTGTCAATTTGGTTGTCTCATAACATAGGATTAAGACACATGTCATAATCTTGTCTAATCCTATCTCTCACCTTGCCTTTATAAGCAAGGATCTCATGTATATTTGCATATTAAATCTTGTAATATTTGCATATTTAATCTTGTCATACTGTTGACCCAAAAGCTTTTTTATTTTTCTCTCTCTATGTTCCTTTCCTCCTCTGTGTTCGTTGCTTCATGAGCATTTGGGGGATGATGACAGTTCCAAGCTCTATTATATCACTGTAGTAAAGACATATACTGACCCCAGATACGTGGATCCCTTAGTGTATCTTTCTATGTTGTTCATGGCATTGTATTCTGGGGGCAACCCTGTATCATGATGTAGTTTATTTGGAAACATATCATTGGCATAGGGATTTCCAAATAAGCTCCTTTTGATCTTTAATTGCATGAAATTTATCATTTTTTACTTTAAATTAATTGCTCACAATATGGTGTTTAGCAATTTCTTTAAAATGGGGGCATACATTGGCATTATATTTGCACCCCCTGAGGTGAATTTTATTTACACCCCTTGAGGTGAACTTGACATTTTTCGCTTCACTTTGTTCATGAAAGTTGAATTGGGTGTGGTGTTTGCATAACATCTTGATCACTTGTGGCACCTTATCAAAGTTATTAGGGAGCATAACTTTTGGTATGTTTAACATATAGGTGCACACTTTGTGATAATTTTTCCCATTTTCCACCTTTTCATGGGTGCACAACTTGTGATGACTTAAGTGTGTGTTTCTCATCCTTTTGTCTTTGGGGCTCACCTAGTGTATATCAAACTACACTAGCCTTTGTGAGTATATTTTTATGGAAAAAAAACTTAGGCTTGATCCATCCCTTTTCTTTATACATTAATTTTGACATTGGATGTTGGTGTACCTTGTTTTATTGCTATACACATGCATGTGTGTGTTATTTTGTGCCTATGTTGGTTTGCCATGAGATCATAGATCTTGGGGGCTTGTCATCCTCCTTGAACCTTTGTCATCCTATCTCTCTGACATTTTTACAATTGGACCTATCTTGACATATATTTCTCTACTTTAGTGTGAGTTTGATGGTAAGTTCATACTCTCACTAAAGTGGGGGCTAAATGTAGTGTAGGAAATTGTATACCTTTACAATTTCACACTATGTTTGGGTCCCTTAATTTATTGGACTTGATTAAGCTTCTAATGTAAAAAATTACGATTTTCAAAGCCTTACTTTTATCATTTTCCGAAAGGAGAACCAACATTAAATAAATGCATTTAGTATTTTAATTACCATGTAATATGAGTTTCATGGAAATTTAGGCCAAGACCCATTTTCCTAGGGGCGAATGCGTCCCCTTTATGTGCTAGGACCCATTTTAAAATATATTTTTGGCAGTCTTTTAATGATCCAAATTAAAATTGTAAGTGTCGGATTTTGGAATCTAATTTTTAGGAAATTAGATAAACACCTATAAATACAATCATTTAATCTTTTGAAATCTAACTAGCAAGAAGCAATGTTAACACACTTTATAAAGCAATCCTATTGAGAAAATATCATTGTCAAGAGAATTCAAGAGTAGCATTATCATTCATTTGTAGTAGCAATCAAGATCCTAACATCATATTCAAGTTTATGTGTGTTCATGTTGTCTTATGAAGGTTAACATGCATTGTTGATCCTCAAGCATCCAAGCATCCAAGCATCCAAGAAAATCAAGCAAGCAAGATCCAATTACTTTGAAGAGATGTATATGACTTCATCCCTTCAATAAATCCATTGAAGGGTGGTGAGTTGCAACAAGTGTTCATTCATCATTTCCTTTCATTTTATTATCTTTTTGTCAAGGTTTAATTACCAAATTGGGGTTTGACCAAGGAAAACCCCCATACAAACCAAACAAAAAAAATTCCCTCTTTGTGCATGTGCAGATTACAGGTTGAAGAAGGATTGAAAATATCTTGAAGAGCAAACTTGCATTGTTGCATTTGATGTCATCATTCTTGCCAAGACACCAAAACTAAGTTGCATAATTTATTTCCGTCATTCCAACAAGTTTATAACTAGAAATCAACATCTCATATCCAACATCAGAGGATTGAAAAAAGTGTTTTCAAAAGCCCTATCAAGGACCCATTCACCCAACGCTGACCAAGTCCTCTTGCATTACTCATAATCAAATTTTGGTGATAGGTGCACATTATTAGACCCTTCTTAGATCTACCTATAAAGTGTTGTTTCAATTTTTGTATATTTAGGAATCTACAATTTACATCTTTGGTCATATAGTTCATTTAGTTGCATTAGTTTAAATCATTCCTAATCATTTGTTTTCATTAAAGAATCACCAACCTAGGCCTAATTGTTGGAATTCATACACTCAAAAACCTCTCTAAAATCCTCTCAAACAATTGCTAAAACAAAAACAAAAACTTGCAATGAAACTCCACAAAGTGTTTGCAACTAGAACCATTAAAATTGCCCAGTGCAGGAAATCTGATTACACATGAATTTAGTCATCAAAAAGACTGGTATGTAGAAAAGAAACTTCTTAAATTCATCATATATGCAAAACAAATACATTTAAAAATAAACAGTGCTCAACAATGTGAGTTCATGCAATCTGCTCATCTACCGACTCTTCAACACCACCTCTAACTCCTATATCTTCAAACTATAAATCTGAAAAATTCATGGAATAATGTAAATCATCGCTAACCTACAACAAACACCCAAGAAAACCTCTCCCAAACATGCTACGCCTCCCCTCTCTCTACCATCCCAAATTCTTCTTCAAAACCCCCTGCAATGAAAAGTGGTTTTCTAATTCTTAACTCCTATTGTATAGAAATTAATTTCATATGCTTTATTTGGGCCTCTCCAATATGTCATGACCCTCTCTATTGCTGCACATCAAAACCTTCAAAAAATATTTAAAAAACCATTTCTAGCAGCCTTGTCAAAGATAGGATGTTGCAGTTTTTATTCTCCACCTTTAACTCCTAAAAAAGCAGAAAATCAAGGCAAGTATTGGGTACCCACTTTCCCCAGTCCCTACTTTTTAGGGATCAAAATTATGTTTTTTAAAATTCATTATTCAATTCTCAACACCTCATAATTCCTTTTAAATATTTTTCAAATAAATACATTGTTTAAAAAAATTGCTTAAATTAGATTGCTTTTTCACCCACTAGCCAACTTCAATGTGCAAAGGAGATTTTATTGACAAGTTAATTATTCAAAACATATCATTTTTCCCCCCTTCATGAAATTCAAACCAAAATCAAATTATTCAAAAAATCCAAAAATGCTCAACCAAAAATTAACCTCTTTTAAATTGTTTGATATAGGATTGCCAATTATCGTGGATGCTCCTGCATCATGAAGTATCCTAGAAGATATAAATGACAGAGTTTAGTTCTATATATTGCAGTTATTTTTTATACACAGTATCAGTGTGGGAGATTCTACATTCCTTTGCGGATGATTATTTTGTGGTATGATGTTGAAGATGAGCTATTAGATGACAGTTGAATAAGAATTGTAGATGGGATCATTTTTTAGTTCCACGTGTGACAAATTGGGCAAACAGATCAAGGTTTTTGTATTTAGGTCTTATTTTGGGCCAACCTAACACGTTTGAAGGATTTTAATATGTGTTGAAATCTTATGTAAGACCTATATTGAGTCCATCTTGACTTATCTTGAGTAGAATCGAATCTTGAATTAAGGCACGATATGTGGATTAAATGTTTGAGGACAAAAAGTTAAAACTTTGTGTGTTACTTCCAATTAGGAAAACGTAATTGAAGTTACACTTGGTGTGGATATATATAGGAGATTGATTTCAATGTTTTTGAGGAGAGGTGTGAGTGATGTGTAATAGATGACATGTATAGTGTTCCACCTAGATGTGTGTGATGTGAATGTGATCAAATTTGTGTGAATTATGTGAATTTAGATCAAAGGAGTGCATTGATCTAGATCGGCGCAAAGATTATTTTGTACTTCATTAGAAATACAATCCAACATATTGTAGATGCAATTATAACAATTCAATAGGCTACGAGCCACCCCTTTATATTTCTTCTATCTTATTCTCTATGGGAAGCAAGTCAATTGGACAGTGAGTCCACCTGTAGTGAGCATTTTTGTAATATACTATATCTGGATATAATATATTGTGAGCTAACCCTCACCGTGGTTTTCCCATTTTGGGTTTTCCATGTAAAAATCTTGGTGTTCATGTGTTATGTGATCTTGTCGATGTTTCATGCTTTCATTCATTATTGCATTTGAATATGTTTTGGTAATTGGATGGTTAATGTTTGAATGGTTTAATAGAATACTGATTCACCCCCCTCTTAGTATTCTAGGTGTTCAACAATTGGTATCAAAGCTTGGATCCCTAGAAGGAGCTTGATTGCTTTTGTTACATGACCCCAAATTGTGAAGTTACTATTTATGATTACTAGATAGGGTAAATGTGAATTTTGGAGATGAATTAATGATGCTTGTACCTTGTTATCAATATGAATGTTATCTTATCTGATGTTGTTTCATTTGATGTTATCTCCATTGATGAAATATTCATGGTGAAATACTACTTAAAGGAGAATAGATGGTTATAGAATTATTGTTATTCTAACTTTGAAGATGTTTATATATGTTACTTATTGTTGTGAACAATTGAATGCCAAAGCATGTGTCAATGGTTGCAGGTAAATGTCCATTCTCCATGGGGAGGGTAAGTATCACTTGGGAGAAGGGCTTGGTTAGGTAACCGGTTAATGTAACTATCTAAGCATAAAAACACACCATAGATTGAGTGAATTGAGTTAGTTTGTGAGTAATAAGTAAGTCATCCTTAGCTAATATGCCTGCATTTGAGAGTCTTGTTACTTTTGCATGCTATATTGGTTGATGTTTGTCTATTTGAGTTTTGAGTCCTTCCTTTTGACATTGTGTTGATTGTGCTTGGGTTGAGACTTTGGGATTTGTGAATGGTTACCGTTACGCCATTTCTATAAACGTTAAATGTAGCATGTCTATGGGCATATATATATAAATTCATATACATAGACCCATGTATGAGAGCATTAGTAAATGCAAATATATGTGAGTAGAAATACTCACCGAGGTACATACATGAGGAAACGATTATGATTGTATATACATATGTGTGGAAATAGACACTATGTCATGATAATTTTTTGTCAAATGGATTACTTGATTATCATATCACCATGTAATGAATATGCTTGCATATATGTATATATACACAAATACACTTGCAAGCGTTAATGCTTATTCAAGAAGTGTACATATGTATATACAATATAAGTATATGTGTATAAAAATATACACGTATTATTATTTGCGGTATAAGATACTAAGAGATTTACGTGTGTTATAATGTGGATATTAATAATATTATTATTATTTCCTTTCAAATTTACATATATATATATATATATATGTAATTATATATTAAAAATTATATATATATATATATTAAATAGTTATATTAATATATATATTAAATAGTTATATTAATATATATATATATTTATACTAAGGTATAATATATATATATATATGTTTAATATATAAAAACTATATATGTATATAATAAAATATATAATTCTTAATCTCATCTAAATGGAAATCAAATTATTTCCTAATTGATTAAATATTAATGTTTCAACTTTGGAAATCAAATTATTTCCTAATCAATTAAATATTTATCATTTCAACTTTGTGAATTGAAATATTTTTGAATCAATATGATTCATATCAATTAAACTTTGGAAAATAGAATTATGAAATAAATCGAAATGACTTCATTCACATATTAGACTTTGGCTAATATTTGAATGTGAATCACATACAACACTATGTGAAATTGTGTCACCTAGTTATATGCACGCAAAGCTAAAAAACCATGAAGGCGTTTAAATATTTTGACCAAGTTAGAATATGAGGCAAGAATAAATCCAAAGCAGTAATGAAACTTTGTTGACTCGGCCTAAAAGATAGTTGACATAGGCTGTGTTCATAAATTACAATTGACTTTTTCTCTGTTGTATGATACACCTGCCATTTTATGATTTTGGCGCCATCTTTGGGAACACATTTTGTAGGTGTTGATTTACAGAACTCTCCATGTGCTTTTTGAATTAGTCTTCATGATGCTGGAAGAAATGGAGGTTGACTCACCTTGTTATTTGTTGAGTATGGAATGAAATTGGCACCACCTCCAAGATTGAATGTTTCAAACAATAGTGGTGGCAAACCACATGCTATGGCTATAGGAAATTAGGGAGGTTGGGCTCACTATAAATAGTCACCCAACTCTCCTAATTTGATCTCATTCGTACTCATTCATTTTCATTCGTTCACTCGTTGGCCATTCTCTTTTTCCTTTGTCATATCACTGGTTATCATTGTTTGGAGTTGTCTCATTCTCATATATTCGAATTACCTTGAGCATCACTTTACCAGTTGAGAGTAAATAACAGTTACCGCCATCATTATTTCTAAGTAGTCATTGAGGAAGGCATATCATTCTAAAGTATACACTTTGCTGGTTATTACTTCTGAGTGTACCAGTTTTATATATCTAATATCTGAGTTTTACCAGTCATATTCCTTTGTATTCTAAGTGAGAAAAGAGTGGGCTTGTGAGGAAGAGTTATCTATTTTGAGAGAAGGATGCCTTCAACAAGAAAGGGAGTGAGAATTGATTTTGGGAAGCTGGGTTAAGCTGAACAACCAAAGGAGAAGGTTGCCTTGTCATCAGTATTTGGGAAAATCGATAACAGGCATGGGCTTTCTTCTTCTTGTCATTTAAAAAGGGTTTACTATATTTTCTATGCTACATGAAATGTCTTTTGTATTTGAGCTTTGGAAGTATTTAAAAGTGTTTTGAAAAAGGGAATTGGAATCCTTTAGGATGCTTTATAATGTGTTTTTAAGTACTCCATGATAGGAGAGATTGCTTGACACAAGCAAGTAATTATACTGGATATGTTGAAAGATATTGCTTGACATATGTATTTAATCATGCTACATGTAGTACAACATAGGTATTTAATTATACTAGTTATATATGTTTGAACATGGGATGCAAGGTGTTTATATTTACCCCATAGTAGGAGGTGAGTGTGTTTCTCAGTTAAGTATATACTAAGCTTAATTTGAATGCAAGAGTCACTTGAGGTACACTAGCTAAGTTATTAGATTAACTTGGAAAGCTTGTGCTACTCCAAGGATAAGCATGGGAGCGGGCTTGTGAACTTACTTGCTAAATAGATTCATTACTAGTAGATTAGTATGTTGTAGGTTATTCTGGGGTGATAGATTTACCCATTAAAGGATAATACCTATGCGTAGTTAAAGATAGCCTTAAGTCAAATTGGCCCTGAATAGTGTATGCGACAAATGAACCTCAGTAGAACATACTGAATGAAACACTTTGATCAAAGTAGTGAAATGTATGACATCCACTTAGACTGTGTGATGCTTGAGACTACACTGTCAGTTCACCGTGATCCCGTATTACATGCTAGTTTGAGAGTTTCTAGATTGCATAGGTTCTAGTAATGTAGGACACAACACTATGCTTAGTTGGTTGTCATTATCAGTAACTCTACCAATCTCTTCGTTGAAGGGAAGGGCCATCTATTGAATGATAGATGTGCGGGGGACCACATTAAGAGGTTGTGGTTGGCAGAAAAGTGCCTGAGTGATGCTTCTCCTCCACAGCAAGCGACTGAAGAACCAAGATTTGAAAGGACAGATTCCTGGACCGTCTTACAACTATTTTTTCTAAAGCTTGTTGGAGCTCAATGTTTGTAAAGGTATGAATTCTTGTTATGCGTACTTGTGAAATTATTGTAATGAAGTGGAATATTTATTGTAATATGAAATGGAAATTTTTTTGTATATTTTCAATGAAGAGTTGGCACGTTACAGCTTTGGGAAGATCTTGGAGATTGAACACATGGCTGAAAGAAAGTTTCCTATTCCTCCAGAAGAGATTCTAGATATTGAATACACATAATAAGATTGTATGATTGACAAAGAAGAACTCAATTTTTCTCTTGAAGATCTTAACAAAGTTGAAGATGTAAACAAAGATTTCAAGGAAAATATTAAAGAGGCAAATGAGTGCATTAGAAAAATGAGAGAGAAGATCAAGAAGTTTAGAGAAAGGCATAAGGAAGTCAATGAACAATTGAAGCAAGAAAATGAAGATCTCACCATGTTGAAATACTTAAAAGTGGAAGAAAAGAAAAGAGTTGAGGAATGTCTAAATGCAATGGCAGAAATAAAATCTAATGAATGCATGAGGCTTGAACAAGAAGTGTTAAATCTAAGATTAGTTTTGGAGAAGGAAAGAAGTCATGAAGACAAATTCAAGACAAATTCTACAATGTTTGATGAGTTGATTGTAGGTCAGAAAGCATCTAAAGACAAAAGTGGTTTAGAAAATGAAAAAGGAGAAAGCCCAAAAGAAGCACATACACCTAATGTAGAAAAGAAGATCAATGAACCAGAAAAGACTAGACAAGAAGAACAATGACAAGATCTCAAATCAAAGAAGCAATGCTAGAAGAACCCTTATCCAACAACCAAATGCTCAAAGGTACCCATATTTCAATGGTTTTTGTTATTCTTGCAATAAATATGGACATAGAGCAATAGAATGTAGAAGAAAAATGAATTAGAATGCTCCATCCTTTACTAGTCAATGCTTTACATGCAAAAGATTTGGACATAGAGAAAATAAATGCAAAAGTCAAATGATGAATGGATATAACAATGGTAGAATGATTCAATCCTTCAACGGTTATTGTTATACATGCTATGGATTTGGACACAAAGCTAATCAATGCATATCCAAAATGAATGGAAGGAATAATGCTCAAATAAATTTCATATGCAACAATCGCAATAGGCCAGGATAATTTCTAAATTTTGTAGAAGCATAAACATAAGGAAGGATAATCCGATAAAGAAGAATGAACCAGTCAAAAATATTGATCTAGTTGAAGTAAAGAAGGAAATGGAAAATATCTGGAGAAAGAAAGAGGAGACTGAGGATAAGGAAGTATCTGCACCATCATCTAGTAACTAAGCCCAAATGTATGGCTTAGGGGGAGCTTTAATGTATATTTTATATCCCCTGCCATAAAAGAGGTGTTGGAGCTATAACACGAAGATATTTCATGAAAAATGGAATGATTGATCTATTAAAGAAGATTGTAGAAGGAAATATGTTAATGCAGATATTTGCAAAGCTTGAGAAGTTGATTGTGCATACAATTTTTAGGGTTAGCAGCTTTATGGTTTGAAGCATTTATTGCAAAATTAGGTCAAATCAGAGAGTTAAAAGTGAATTTGTTAAGGAAAATTCATTTCATCAAAAGCATTCGAAGGAGAATATAGGAGCAAGAAGTGAATTTGAAGAGTTCAAAGTGTCTCCAAGTTGCAGAGTATCAAAACCCTAGTTCATTGAGTAGCGGGTGATCCCACAATAGTGGTTTACAATTTTTGGCCAAACTAGACACTGAAATAGATTTTTTTAACTAAATCTTCACTTTCGGGCACCTATAGCGGCTAAACCATGAGGAATTTGAAGATGATGCAAACTAGAGTTTCGTCACATTTTGTCTGTAGATTCTAAAAATATTTTTTTCAAAATTTTTGGAATCAGATTACATTTTTTTTTCCATCTCCCTTGAAAACTAGTTTTATTCAGAAAACAACATTTTTAAAAAGTGACGCACATCGTATAATGCATAATTTTTTTCCATGAAAGATAAAATTCTTATTATTTTGAATTTAGATTTGTAACTCTGATATCTAGTGCTTCCACTTGGTTAGATAGTTTTTTATTGAATATTTTTTCTTTAATCAAGTTTCAAAGTCAAACCAATTACAATACAAACATAGCGCAACCATATAATGCGTAACTTTTTTTTGTATATATTAAAAATCAATTTTGTTTTGTTGGATCAAGGACTTCAATATCTAGTGCACTCATATTTTTCAATTTTTTTTTTGATAATCTGCTATTTTTCCACGTGTAGAACATAGACCTTCATTTTCAATGAAAAACCTATGTTTAATAAAACTAAAAAAACAAATACATAATAAAACCAAAACATATTAAAATTATATTCATTGGATAGCTCGTTCTGAGAACTACTTGATTCCAGTTGGGTTTGTGAAGTCTCCACCATTTTCATGTTCAAACTGAGCTCTAAAGTGAAAAAAAATAGGTTTTTGTTAGGGGGAGAATGAGGGATAAGGGGGGTTCGTACGAACCCCTAAGGGTTCGAGCAAACCCCCTTCCTAATGTATTTTTTTGGTTTTTTTGGCGAGCAAAATTCAAATGGGTTCGCTCGAACCAGTAGGTTCGTACAAACCCCTAAAATCACATTTTTTGCCTTGGGGTCATTTTTTGTGAGTTTTCCTTCCTCACTGGAATTGTAAACCACTTTTGTGGATTTACCCCAGAGTAAAAGGTATTTAGTAATCCTTGCAAACTCTAGCTTTCTGAAATTATCATTTGAAAGAAAATTGAATGCAATAGCGACATCAAAAGTTGTAGACATCTCACAAAGACCACAACCTAAGTTTAAAAGATACTCCATCAGAACTGTAGAAGATTATCCCTTAGGCGCATTTTTACACACACTTTATGGGGTTTTTCCAATCGAAGACATTAAGGCATACATGAACATGGTAGTATGGATGAACACTCCCCCATCACATTATTAGACCTATGGATAGATGAGTTAGACTTTGGGGATGATTATGATTTAAAGCCAGAGTACAAAGCCCTAACTGAGAATAAATTAGATGTATGGAAATGGTTTCCAAATTTTAGCTATGAAGAGAAGTACATCAAAATGGCCCTAAGCATAATTCACAACCAATTTATGTGGATTGATGGCCCTCATATGATTACTATGGAAATAATTAGAAAGATAACTAGTTTATGATCCACCAGCTCGGTTCCAGTATTGAAATCCACCAAGAAAAAGGATGTAATGGAGAGAACGAGTGCTACATTTGATCAAAGATCCCTCATAGTAAACCCTATCAAAAGCTCGATAGTTAGATATGCATCTATTCTTATTGAATACAAGATTCACTATACCACTAGAGACAATTCGATATCTGCCACCACAATTCATGTGGCACAAGACATGGTTGAGAATAATATTGATTATGACCTCTATGAGTTGCTCCAACAACAATTGATGGAAAGCTTGAAGAAAATTAAGAAGTATTGATTCAAGTATGGAACACTGGTGATATGTTTTCTTTTCTACTTCTGAAGGGAAGTTCATGTGGTTGGGAAAGTTAATTGGTCAAGTACAAGGCCTATTGCACACCATATAGGAGATTATATGAGAATTATTGGAGACATGAATGCTTAGGGTAATGCCCTTGTAGCCTTCTTTGCAATATTCCAAAGAAGAATGAATGAGAGACAAAGAATTCCAAGAAATTTTGTGAAGAGATATAAAAATGACATTACTTTTCTAGTCTCCACTAATTTTTGTATAATGGAAGTAGTTGAAACTAGAATCATTTGGGTTCCAGAACTAGGTTATGAAGTATCAGAGGCAGAAGCTATTGGTTGTGCAAAAGTGCTACTAAATAGTCCTAAAGACCCCAACAGGGCAAGGTATGGGAATTATGAAGAAAAGTCAATGGAAGTTCACTTGGAATTTAAGAAACCACCTATGAGGAATTTTTTTGAAAAGTTTAGGCTTGCCATAGAAAGAGCTAGAGCTGATATGAGTGTAGCAGAAGCCTTCAGCAGCTCTAGGAGATCAAATAGATAAGTTACTACATCTCTACCTATAGTTGGTGAGAAGAGGAAGTCCATAGATAGTCCTCCGGTAATCCACACTACCAATGTAGAAGCAAAGAAAACTACAAGGAGATTCAAGTAGAAAGCTACAAGGCAAAAGGAAATTGGCATCAATGTTGTTGAGGAAGAAGAATTGGAAGAGGATGAAGTTCCTCTAATTATAAAAAGCAAGAGAATTCATATTGTGGATACAGAGAGTAAGGAGGAAGTGGAGAAAGAGATAGAAGGATTCAAAATACAGAAAAGGGAAAAGGTGAAGGAAGTCAAGAAGGCTTCTCCAAAGAAGAAGAAAAATGAAACAAAGAAGCCTCCAACAAAAGAAAAGAAGCAAAAGAAATCTGAGAGACCTCACTCCCCTGTGAAGGTTGAATCACTTTTCAAAAGTATAGTGCAAAATGAGAGGCTAAAGGATACAATAGAAATGTATTAAGGAAGTTGATGAAACAAACAAGGCTAACATAATTGAAGCTATAGTTCAGTACATAGTTGTGTTTGAGGTAGATATGAAGAATATCCGTAAGGATATACCAAATGATGTCTGGTTTGTTTTTTTGAAAAGAAGAGAAGATGCAATCATGGAATATGAAAAGATGAAAGATGAATCTCTTGAGAGAGTCGGTGATCTCCTGACTGAAGCAGGCTTAGCCACATTGGCTACCATCTACAACAAGGATCTTAGAACTAAGTTAAAAGTAAATATTCTTATGGGAATGGATCAGAATGATCATGATATGATCTAGAAAGAATGTAACGAAAAGGCTGAGGAACTGGTACAAAAGTTAGGTCTACTCCCAGCAAATGAAGAAGGCTTAAATGATGACTTTGGTGCTCCGAAACACATTGACGAAGGAGATATGCACACAAATAATGCTCAACATGAGCATGAGATTAGTGAATTAATAGATGAAGCTATAAAGGCATTACAAGAGACAACATCTAGAACAAACATTGATTCCTCCTTGCCTACAATGGAAAAATTCAAGCTACTGATTGATTCCTTTAAGGAATATGCCTCTAGACTGAAAGGTCGAGTTGAAATAGAAATTGAGGCAAGGATTACAGAGAAGAAATTGTTGGACATTACAAAGAAGTGTGCATTTGCACACAAAAAATTTGAATAAAAATTGAAGGATGTACAAGCTTGTGAGGAAGAAGAAAAGACCTTTTTTTGTATTGTATGAAGTGGCCAGAGGCCACACAAAGCATAAAGGATGTCATGGATGCAATTGAGACACAAATAAGCATTGCATCAAATGCTTATGATCTGGTACATGATAGAGATGATCATACCTAGACTGTTATAGTGGACTTACATGAAAAATACTTTACAATACAGAGCCAAAAAGAAGAAATAATCAAGCAGTTTGAGAAGCTAAGGGATTTGGTGAAGATGAAGTATATACTTGTGTCAATTTCCCTTCCTAGTATAGATAGGAATTCAAAGATAAATCTTACTCCCAGTACTTCGAAAGAAGGAGAGGAAACCTTGGTAAAGCTTGAGTCACAGTATAGAACACTTGTAGAAGCAAAGAAACATTGGGAAGAAGGTAAATCTACTTGGCAAGTTATCTTACAAAAGCTTCAACAGTCAACATTTTCGGGTTGACTATTTCTAGTTTTTATGCATTTTTCAAGTTTTCAAACTATTTTGCAAATATGAGGATGATATAGAAGTTTTTGGTTAACTTCCTAAGGGGGAGTTAGCACATTCTTCTTGTTATTTATGTTTGTACATTTGAAGGGGAGTATACAAAGTTTTTTTTGGTATTTGCACACCCTTTTCCATTGATGTCAAAGGGGGAGAGATATTCATAAAGTTGGTGACATATTTTGGGAGAGCAATTTTTTTTTGGAAGATGTTTTTGGTAAGCATGTCTCCATCAATGACAAAGGGGGAGATTGTTGGAAGTTTTTCATTGATGATGATGTCCAACAACAAGAGCATGGTATGTATATTTTGCATGATCCAGTGTTGTCATTGATGTCAATATTATTGTGGATCATCCCAACATGATTTAGAAGTGTTTTTAAAGATATTTATATAAGATAAGTTGGTCTAGAAAGTATAGCTACATAGGAAAATGCCTAAGAATCAAACCTGCTAGTACAATGGTTTAGTGTGTCAGTTTTTTGGGTCCGCACTCCACTACAAATAAAGATATCACTCTGTGATTCTAATAGTTTTTTGGTGATCATCAAATGCATCTAAATCCAATATTTTTTTGTTTAGTGAAGTATCTTGGAAGATATGAATGACAGAGTTAAGTTTTGTATATTGCATTTATTTTATGTACAGAGTGTCGGTGTGGGAGATTTTGCATTCCTTTGCGGATGATTATTTTGTGTTGTGATGTTGAAGATAAGCTATTAGATGTCAGTTGAATAAGAATTTCATATGGGATCATTTTTGAGTTCCACGTGTGAAAAAATGGGAAAATAGATGAAGGTTTTGTTGGTTCCCAAATCAACAGATGCAATGAGTCCTAAAGAGTAGCCACTCTCTCATATTCAGACTCAACAGGTTGATATGGCCAACGAACGGGAGAGTGAATAAAATACCCCTTTCTCCCCTATGCTTCAAGCTCTGTTAAACCTGGGAGGGTAATCCCAATAGTATATTTATAGATACTTGTGTGCTGAAGTACCAAATACACTGTAAACAGATATTTCTCCTTTAGATGCTTAATAGACACAATATTATAAAGGTTTTGCTGACCTCTACAGTAATGCCTAATTTAAACATGAGAGATGTAACTCATTAAACTCTTCACACAAATGAATTGAGATTCATATTTGATTTAAAAGATGATTAGCTATTGTATTAACTAGCACATGTAACATGAATAACACACTTAGATTAGTGCCTCATCCTTAGAATGGAGTCAACTCAAACACATACATAATCTGATAACAATTTTCACACCTAACAATATATGAAGCTCTGAAATGTTGCATTACAACATTTCAGCATTATGTCTTAATATTTATTTCATACTAGCATCCTAGCACTTAGTTCAATACAAACTTATAACCATATTCAAGTACCTACATTAATTCTTTGAATTAATAAACAAGAATAGAGCTACACATCCATCTGAAATTGATAGAGACAAACAAGACAACCTTGATTGTATTATTCATAATCTGTAAAACCAGTACATAGGAGAGTAAAACAGTATCAAAATTGAAACATTAAACATTATTTTTCTAGTATCGTAATCAAAATTGCATAGATATTAATAGAATCAGACCCTAAGACTTAGCTCTAAAATGCTCTGTATTCTCATTACAATCTTTTGTGTGACTAATTACAAAACAACCTCTCTCCGAATGAGGCAGAAAGACAACATTTAAGGAAACAAAAAAACCCTAATTGTTCATCTGAAGAAGACACTTGGCACATTTGGTTCGTTGATCTTCAACTACCTTTGTTTGCAGAACAATCTTCAACCTGCTCTCTGTTTTCTTGCTCCTCACTCCACTGCCCTATAACAAACAAATATTCCTCTGCTTGAAAACTCATCATTCCCCCTTTATTCTATAGTTGAAAAAAAATCTTTGCCTACAAAATATTTTACCCCCTTTGCTCATTTTCACCTAGCTGCGTGAAAATAGTGTTCTTCGTAAAAAATCATCTCCAAAAAATATTTTGCACAATGAATAAAATATTCACATTACAAAATTATTTATCTGTGCCCCTCCTTTACTTTTGCATATCATTAAAATTTTAATGCCCAACAAAAAGTGTTTTCCTTTGTTTTATCGAGCATTAAAAACTGACTTATAGGTGCCTTTTGATTTTACCCGATCATGGAAATATTTCATCAAAACATTTGACCTCATGTTTTATATTTCACTCAAGATTAAAAATTTGCCACTTTAAGTAAAACATTTAATTACCTCCTCCTGTAGCATTTTAAATTTTTAGAAAACTTTAAAAATGTTTTCACCTGGGCCCACCATCAACTTCTCCCCAATCTTTTCCATCGCTTATCTCTAATTCATTTGGGAAGGCAAGAATTAAAATAGTGATACCCGAGAATAACTATGTAGCTTAGTTTCATCGCCAATCTCTAATGTACTTGAGAATGCTAAAATGAATTAGTAATGGGAGAAAAACCATCGCACATCACTCATGAGATGAGAAAACATAAAACAAATCAGAGATAAAAAATATTCACTTTTGTTCCTCACACACAACTTCTCCATTGACAACATGAAGCAAATGTTTACAGTGATCAACCAACAATTCTATCTTCTTCCATTCGCTGCAACATCAACTCGTCACCTCACATTATTTCTCCACCCTTTAATCAAATTTCAAAAATTACCTCAAATTCCCTTACAGTCTGGCCATCGCACATCTCTGATGGAATGTGGAACAGGCTAAACCAAATAGCAATGCCCCAGAAAATGCCACCATCTCTCATTGCCAATACAATGAGGAGGAGGGTCTTTGAATCTGTGATGGGAAATGAAGAGCCATTTCCATCACTGATCGCTAATTCAAATGGGAATTACAAACCCAAAATAGCAATCGGTGATGAGTTCATCCATGTAGCCGTGTGAAGCCATGTTGCAGCTTTTCAACCAATCACAAGCAAAAATTAAACTTGTTTTTCTTATAAACATTTGAAATGCACTTTACAATTTCCCTAAATGCATTTTTCTTATTTACATAATATTTAAAATATTCAAAAATACTTTAAACATAAGTATTTGTAACTTTAGAAAAAATGCAAATTTTAATTACGCTTGTGGCCCAAACGGAGAAATTTCACTGCGCACAAATAGTGACCCTTGGAGCCGAGATTTTTTGTGTGCGGCCATAATCAATTATTTAGAGAAAACCCATTTCCTCAAATTTCATCATGAAAGCCTTCATCAATGCTACACTCAACAGCTATAGAAGTAGGACCAATGACATCATAGCACTGCTGATCACACATGTCTTCTTCAAACAAAATATTTAGTTCATATACATCATCTTGTTCTTGTAAGCTTTCAAAAATATTATTCAAACAAGAATGATTTCCAGCTAGTTGCAAACTTTCATCTACAAGACCATTGTTCTCATCATGAAGACATGAAACTTCATAATTAGCATGATCTTCAACTGTATATTCAAAGTCCATAGAAGAGAAAATACTTTCAGTTTCATTTGCATCATTGTAGCCTTCATTTGGGTATATTTCTTTTGTGGGTTGTTCAAAAACAACTTCCTCATCACCTATTGATGCATCATTCTTGTCTTCTACTATACCATCTGCATCTATGTGATTAAGTCTTGAAAAAGTACCATCACATAAGCTATTCAAGAGATTAGTTCCATACTTCTCTATCATTTATTCAATTATTGATAGCCATTGATATAAACATTTAAGGCTAGGGGGGTTCAAGTGAGCTGGCATAGTACTCAGACCTGGCTCACAATTCTCATAAAATAAAACAAATCAAATGCAAAATAACTCATCAGGGCTTTCTGAATCTGGTATAACAAGCAGAAATTTCATGAATCTATCATGAAAATCATAGATGGATTCATTCTCAAACCTTTCTATATCACACAATGCATCAATAGGTGACATAAGTTCAACCTCATTTTCAGATTTCTCTTCATATTCTTCTTGGGTATGCAAATTTCTATCTTCATACAAGCATTCATTGTTTATTGACTCTTCTTCAAAATAATCAATGAAATGCATCCTAAGCTCATGCCATGAATCTATGGAATGCATTGGTAATAGAAAACCAATATTCAACATCATTTTCTAAAGTTCTTACAAAAAACTTCATGATAGCTTCTTCCTCTACTATTTGACAATCTTCCATTACATCAAGAAAACCTTGTACATGTTGTGATGTTGATTCTTCAAGACTTCCCCTAAACTTAGGAAAACATTCATTAATTCTTTTTGGGACAAAATGCATGGGTAGCATTGGATTTTACTGAAATCCAGAGGGTCATATCTTTAACTAGTGAACACTTTCCTTTGAGGACATGGTTGTGTTCTAGGCATGATATTACAACTTGTAGAGGGAGAACTAGGACAACAATACATTTTTTTCCAATAAAATTTATGTTTCCTCTACAACTAACTTCTTCTCAATATCCTTTTTAGAATATCCTACTTTCTATTTTCCCTTTTTACTAGTATCTTGAAATACTGAATAAGGGACAATATTAACTAGAACTTTTTGTTGAAAACCTTCATACATAGATATTACAATAGAAAAATACCTGAGAACTGCTACAACCAACTCTTCTGATGATTTAAAAACTTATGCAGAGTCCCCACCTCTTTGAAAGAGGAAAAGATCTTCAAGCAACAAAAAGCTTCTTCCAAGATCTAGGTATTTCTAAGTTCTCTCCACTAGCAAAGCACAGACTTTAAGAATACATCAAATGCATTAAAACAATCTCCTTCAAGTATGTAGGCCCTTGGATCATTTTTTAAAATTCAATGACTCTTTGACTGAATGGCCTGAAACCAAATATTTCTAGAATTGTCCCCAACAGAGTCGCTAATCTGTTGGTTCCCAAATCAACAAATGCAATGAGTCCTAAAGAGTAGCAACTATCTCATAGTCAGATTCAACGGGTTGATATAGCCAACGAACGAGAGAGTGAATAAAATACCCCTTTCTCCCTTGCACTTCAGGCTTTGTTAAACTTGGGAGGGTAATCCCAACAGTATATTTATAGATACTTGTGTGTTGAAGTACCAAATACACTGTAAACATATATTTCTCCTTTAGATGCTTAATAGACACAATACTATAAAGGATTGGCTGACCTCTATAGTAATGCCTAATTTAAACACGAGAGATGTAACTCATTAAACTCTTCACACAAACAAACTGAGATTCATATTTGATTTAAAAGATGATCAACTACTATATTAACTAGCACATGTAACATGAATAGCACACTTAGATCAATGCCTCATCCTTAGAACGAAGTCAACTCAAACACATACATAATCTGCTAACAATTTTCACACCTGATAGTATATGAAGCTCTAAAATTTTGCATTACAACATTTCAACATTATGTCTTAACCTTTACTTCTTACTAGCATCCTAGCACTCAGTTCAATACAAACTTACAGCCATATTCAAGTACCTACATTAATTCCTAAATTAATAAACAATAATAGAGGCACACATCCATCTGAAATTGATAGAGACAAATAAGACAACCTTGATTGTATTATTCATAATCTGTAAAACCAGTACATAGGAGATTAAAACAGTATCAAGCTTGAAACATTCAACATTATTTTGTCAGTATTATAATCAAAATTACATAGATATTAATAGACTCAGACCCTAAGACTTAGCTCTAAAATGCTCTGTATTCTCATTACAATCTTCTGTGTAACTAATTACAAAACAACCTCTCTCTGAATGAGGCAGAAAGACAACATTTAAGGAAACACAAAAAACCCTAAATGTTCATCTAAGGAAGACACTTGGCACATTTAGGCTTGTTTATCTTCAACTGCCTTTGCTTGTAGAACAATCTTCAACCTGCTCTTTGTTTTCTTGCTCCTCACTCCACTGCCCTGTAACAAACAAACATTCCTCTGCTTGAAAATGCATCATTCCCCCTTTATTCTGTAGTTGAAAAACATTCTTTGCTTGCAAAAGATTTTACCCCCTTTGCTCATTTTCACCTAGTTGCGTGAAAATAGTGTTCTCCGTAAAAATTCATCTCCAACAAATATTTTGCATAGTGAATAAAATATTCACATTACAAAATTATTTATCCGTGCCCCTCCTTTACTTTTGTATATCATTAAAATTTTAATGCCCAACTAAAAGTATTTTCCTTTGTTTTATCGGGCATTAAAAACTGACTTACAGGTGCTTTTTTTATTTTACTTGATCATGTAAATATTTCATCAAATCATTTGCCCTCATGTTTTATATTTCACTCAAGATTAAAAATTCACCACTTTAAGTAAAATATTTAATTACCTTCTCCCGTAGCATTTTAAATTTTTAGAAAACTTAAAAAAAAAAAATCACCTGGGCCCATCATCGACTTCTCCCCAATATTTTCCATCACTTATCTCTAATTCATTTGGGAAGGAAAGAATTAAAATAGCGATTCCCAAGAATAACTATGCAACTTAGTTTCATCGCCAATCTCTAATGTATTTGAGAATGCTAAAATCAATTAGCAATGGGAGAAATAGGGAGAATAACCATCGCGCATCGCTCATGAGATGAGAAAACATAAAACAAATTAGCAGAGATATTCCCTTTTGTTCCTCACACACAAAAAATTCTCCATTGATGGCATGAATCAAATGTTTATAGTGATCAACCAACAATTCTATCTTCTTCCATTCGCTGCAACAACTCATCACCTCACATTATTTCTCCACCCTTTAATCAAATTTCAAAAGGTTCCCAAAAAATGTCGCCATCTCTCATCGCCAATACAATGAGGAGGGTCTTTGAATCGCGATGGGCAATGAAGAGCCATTTCCATTGCTGATCGCCAATTCAAATGGGAATTAAAAACCCAAAATAGTGATGGGTGATGAGTTCATCCGTCCGTGTGAAGCCGTGTCGCTTTTCAACCAATCACAAGCAAGAATTAAACTTGCTTTTCTTATAAACATTTGAAATGCACTTTACAATTTCCCTAAATGCATTTTTCTTATTTACATAATATTTAAAATATTCAAAAATATTTTTACATAAGTATTTGTAACTTTAGAAAAAATGCAAATTTTAATTACACCTGCAGACCAAACAAAGAAATTTCATTGCACACAAATGGTGATTCCTGGAGACGAGATTTTTTGCATGTGGCCATAATAAATTATTTAGAGAAAACCCATTTCCTCAAACTTCTACCAGCCATCTAAAATCGGGTACCTCCTTTGTAAACTGGCCCTAGGACGTGTTCGCCACACTAGAAATGCATTAAAATAACACATCATATGACCTCCAATTTTGATGAAAATGGATATATAGAGGTTTTAGACCAAAAAAAGAAATGGGTTGTCCTTAGATTTTCAAATTTTGAAAACTTTTCAGAACACCCATTTTGGTCATGTTGCAGTTAAAAAAGAATTAGTTAACCAATCAGAACTTATCCTAGGAGCTGAAACTGAGTAAGAATGTTTCCATTTGACCAAGAATTCATTTCAATAGATTTCATGAAAAAATTCTTCCTGAGGTGAAATATATTAAATACCAAAGTTGCCTACTTGGACTTTTCTACAATTTTCCCTATTAGAAACCAATCAGGGCTCTCAAAGCCACCTCTTTGAAAAAATATCAAAACAACTTTTGGGGTCCGCCACTGGAAACATAAGCTCATCTAGGTACATTGAGTATGCGTGCAAGAGGTATTTCCTTGAATCATCATTGATCACAAGATATTAAAGGTCAAACTTGACCTCCTTGAAACATTCTAAAAATATAGGTGCAAAAATAGAGCAAAATGCATTTGCTTTTGGCCTGGTAAAAATAGTAAATCTGACCATGGGGCTTTGAAATTAGACTAGGGAGTACATTAATGTGGGGAGAATGGAGAGCAACAACCTTTCAACATGACAATCAACTGGCTCTGAATTGTGACCCTCCAAAGTAGGTCACTTGGGAATATTTTGCAGGTGCACTTCTGAGTGTGCAAAGGAAATTTTTTCAATATGGGCCTTCAAAATTTAAATTTTTTGAAGGTGCCATCAGGTTTCTGTGTTAGGTCTTATTTGGGGTGGACCTAGCACATTTGAAGGATTACTATGTGTTGCAATCTTATGTAAGACCTATATTGGGTCCATCCTGACCTCTCTTGAGGAGAATCAAATCTTGAATTAAGGTGTGAGATGTGGATGAAATTTTTGAGGATGACATGTTCAAAATTTATGTGTTACTTCCAATTAGGTCAACCTAATTAAAGTTACACTTGAAGTGGATATATATAGGAGATTGATTTCGATGTTTTTGAGGAGAGGTGTGAGTGATGTGTGATAGATGAAATGTATAGTGTTCCACCTACATGTGTGTGATGTGAATGTGATCAGAGTTGTGTGAATTGTATGAATTCAAAGTAAAGCAGTGCATTGATCCAAATCAATGCAAAGATTGTTTTGTACTTCATTGGAACTATAATCCAACATATATTGTAGATGCAACTGTAATAGTTCAATATGCTATGAGCCACCCCTTCTTTCTTATATCTTATTTTATATGGGCAATGAGTCCACTTGTAGTAAGCATTTCTATAATATACTATATTAGGATATAATATATTGTGAGCTAACCCTCACCGTGGGTTTTCCACGTAAAAATCCTAGTGTTCATGTGTTATGTGATCTTGTGGATGTTTTATAATTTCATTCATTATTATAGTTGAATATGTTTTGGTATTGGATGGCTAATGTCTAAATGGTTTAATAGAATACTGATGCACCTCCCCTCTTAGTATTCCAGGGGTGTTCAACACTAATTGACTCACCTTTGAGGTTGAAATTCAATCTCTTGGCCTTGTTGGTTTGCATTATTAATAAAATGTTTGGAGAAGAGGGAATTTAAACCATAAATCATCCTTTCCATAAAAGGGGAATTATGGTTTTATCCCCACCCTCCTTTCCCACCATTTCAATTGTCAATAAAAGTGTTGATGGCAACAAACTTTTCGTAGGAGTGATTAGAGGAACTAATTTGGATATTGGAAGTAGTTTTCTTAGAATTCATAGACGTGTCACTAACATCCTTAGTTTTTTCATTAGGATACTTTGATGCAATGAAATATTTTATTTAAATTAACATGTATGTGTTGGAAATATTATCATTGATATCAAAGGTGAAAAGATAATGTTATCATTAATATCCAAAATGAAAAAATTGTCATTGATGTGATTGTTAGAAAGAATTTCATTGCTGTCAAAGAAGGAATTATATTACTATTGTCAATAAATCATATTAATTGTATGGAGGCCAAAGGCCACTAATCGAGGTCAGGTGATCAAACCAAATTAGTTTCAAATATCCATTATTCTAGGACAAATTGCACTAGGTCAAAGTATTCAAATTGCACTAGGTCAAAGTATTAAGGATGTGAATTAATGGAGATCAAAAGACAAGTATTTTATTTAGCAATGGCCAACCCCCTCTATATTGGAGCTCTTAACAAAGCCATTTCATTACATGAATTATTACTATTTGATGAGGCCAACCTTCCTATTTGAAGTGTTGAAGTTAAAGTTAAATTATTGATATTTTATGATCGACCCATGCCATGTTGTGCGCCACTTTCTGAAGATAAATATATCTTGAAGAAGGCGTCTCTCTTGGATAAATAAATTAAAAATAGTTGTCCGACCTCTCTCTAAATAGAGTGCTTTCTATTTAATTTTCTTATTCATATATTTTTTATGAAGTGGTGCGATTAAGGAAATATAATGCATATTGTGAAAGGATATGTCTATTTAGGAAGTTGTATCTCTTTGGAAGAGGTGTGAAGAATATATAAATAGATGATGGTTTGGGAGTCAAAATAAACATGCAATTCAATGAATATCATGTGAATATAAGAGCAAATTGAAAAAAAGGAGAAGAAATATGAAGTGTAACTCAAATTTATTTTGTGTATATGCAACTTGGATATATGAATGATAAATGCAAATATATCTAATGAATACATGTGAAGAGTAAGAGAAGATTGCACAAAGTGAATTTGAGCATATGGTAAGGCAAAAAATTATGTGAAAATATTATCATGATTATGATTAGTTGTGTGAAAATAATTGGTGCATAGATTAGATTAGATTTTTGAGAGATAAATTGTGTATGATAGTGATCAGATTTGGGAAGGAAGGTTAATATTTGAGTGTGAATCATATTTATGTTCAGATCAGACTTATAATTTGTGATCAGATGTGTGAGAAAATTTTATTGTGTGAAATGCGATCAAGAATATTGCATGGCGTGTGTTCAGATTTGAGAAGGAAGAGAAGTTGTAGTTGGATCAGATCTATGTGGATTAGATTTGTAGGTGCATCAAATTTGGTGAAGGAGTTTATTATATCAACATTGAAGAATTATATAGAAGATGGAGCCTCTTGCTGGGTTGAAGCTCAGTTTGTATGGGGGTTGGATCCTTCAATAGGTTTGAGCCTATCAAATCAAGGTTTAAGCCTCTTGCAGGGTTGGAGTTTAGTTGAGTGGGGGTTGAAGCCTCCAATAGGTTGGAGCCTATAATTCTATCAAGTGGAGATTGGAGTCTCTAGTAGGTTGGAGCCTACAAGAACAAGATTAATCTATAATATATAATAAAAAAATTATGGTTTTCTCTTGCAAGGGCTTCCACGTAAATCGTTGTTCTCATTGTGTTCTTAATTGCTAGATCTTACTTGAATGTTTTTATTATGATTGGTTAAGTTTTGAAAAGTAAAATATTATTAGATATTGATTCACCCCCCTCTTAGTATCACTGTGTGCTCATCAATTGGTACTAGAGTGGGTTCCTTCGAAGTTATCCTAATAGATAGAAGGTAGATTTGAGGATAGCACTAATGGCTGAACAAGAGTTTAATGGATTTTCATCAAATAGGGCACATTGTTTGATGGAACTAATTATGCTTTCTAGAGTTTAAGAATGAAGACATATCTTAGTGCTTTGAGATATGACAACTGGCAATCTGTGGAAGATGGACATACTATACCTATGACTTGTCTTATGAAAAAATATGCTAAAAGAGTGAAAATGATTCAAAAAGTATGAATGCCATATTATGTGGATTAGCAAAATTTGTATTCATAAAAGATGCATTGCAAAACTGCAAAGGGAATATGGAATAAACTAAATAGCATTTATGAAGGGCAAGAAAAAGTGAAAAAGGATAAGCTTTGAAACCACAAGGCAAGATTTGAAAGCCTTAAAACAGAAGAAGAAGAAGAGAACATAGCTGAATATTTTCTTCGAGTAGATGAAATTGTTAACACCATGGTGAGACTTGGTGAGAAGATCGATGAACCAACTATTGTACAAAAGATATTGAGATCTCTACCTATGAGATTTGATTCTAAAATCTTCACAATTGAAGAAATGAGAGAATTGGATAAATTGACCAAGGATAATTTGCATGGCATCCTTATTTCCTATGAAATGAGGATTGAAGATAAACCATCAAAGAAATAGGTAGCTTTAAAGGTAGCTCAAAGAGGAAAGGACAAGGTACATGAACCTAATGATGAATTTGGTGAGATAGACGAAAAAGAAACTCACTTCATGAGGAGGTTGAAGAAAGGGTAAGTGCAAGAAGTTGAGTCCACGAAACATGGAAGTTTTTTCCTTAGCCAAAAAACAAAATAGGTATTGCAAAAACAGGATCCCGATTTTAAAAAAATAGGATCATGTTTAGCTTCGGGATCCCGAGCCTAAATTCCAAATGGGATCCCATTTTTTAAAAATCGAGATCCCATTTGTAGAAGGGTTTCGAACCGATGGACGCAAAATGGGATCCCGATTTGTAAAAAATAGGATCCTGTTTTAAGATAGTATTTATTTAAAAAAAATGAAACTTAGTTCATTCATAGACAACACGAGATCCCAAATTGGCAAGGATGACATGGACAGTATAATGACCTCTAGGTGTGCCTCCAACCCCATTTTTTTTGGTTTTTTCGTGTTTTCTTGAAATTTTTAATACAATAATAGGTGCTAGCATGTTTTTTTCCAATTTATTTAGTGTTTTATGCATTTTATTTCCTTGTAATAGTATAAATGATGATTTGTAGAAGTAGATGAAAAAATACAATGAAACCCCAAAAATATTGAATAGAAAGGAAAAAATCAACCTTAAATTGTATGTTAAGAACAAAATTTAGCTTTTGAAACCTAAATTGTTCAATCAAACCAAAAAAAACTTGCATTTGAAAACCCTAATTGAAAGGAAATAAAAAATTTGCATTTCAAAACCCTAAATTGAAATGAAATAAAAATTGCATTTGAATTTAACCCTAATTGCTTTTAAAACCCTAAATTCAAACAAAACAAAAAAAATTGGATTTGAAAACCCTAGTTTGAAATGAAACAAAAAAATTGCATTAAAAACCATAATTTCTTAGATTGAAACCCTATATTGAATTCAAACAATTTTTTTTGCTAAAACCCTAAATTGAAATCAAAGAAATCATTTTGCATTTGAAAACCCTGATTTCGAGCTCAAGAATATTTGATAATGGAAAAAATTCATTTGCATTGATTAAATGTTTTAAATTTCATTTTCATTGTATGGAGAAAACAATATGTTAAACTTTACTTTCATTGTTAAATTATAATTAGATTAGAAAATAATATGTTAAAGAATAGTTACAATTCATAAATTATCAATGTTTGTTTGCAAATTTAGTTAGAAAATTCCTAAATCCTTGTACAATCCATTTCCAATTGTCACTTAATTAGATAATAATTGCATTCATTTCTATTTTATGTTTTGATCTCTCTTAGTCATGCCTTGTTTCCATTTCTTGTTTGCATGTGTTGTCTCTTGTCTTTCGACAATCTTAATTCTCATTCTAGTTAATTAATTGTTAATTAGGCTTATAGTTTAGTCTAAAATCTCAATTTGCACTAGTCACCTATACACTAAAAGAATCTAAATATTTTTATTTTCTTTCTTAAATAGGTTCTTTCAATTCCAAACAATTCAAAATAAAATAAGATTCAACATTAACTAATTTTATTATACATTTTATATCATAAAATTCATTTAAGTGGGAAATATTAATGAGAAAAATGTTAAGTAAAATAATCTTATATTCAATTAATAAAATATCAAGTTAAAATATACATCAAACTCAATCTTAATAATACATAATTATGTGTTTCTATTATGGAAATAGTCAATCTATTCATAAAATAAAAAATATTCATAAACTAGTCAGTCTATTACCCTAAACTATAAATCAATGTCTTAAGGGGATCAAATAAGTTCTCAAAAATTGGTGAAGTTTCCCAAGGCTTGACCAAATTTAACAATAATAAGATCGTGCAAGATTATAATATGAATGAGATTTCATGATCTATGTTGGTTAGTCAAAACAAAGCTATCTCAATCAATTGTTCTACAAGAAAATGTTGTTCACTAACTTGCAAGTCCATTATTCCAAGGGACACCCAAACTTCACCTTAAGTTCCCTAAACCCTAAACCCTAAACCTTGATCTCTAAAATCTAAACCCTAAACACTAAAGCACTCATTTTGTCCTAGGACCTTAAAATGAAACTTGGTTGCCTTAGGAAACTCCACCAAATTTTATTCCCTTAAGCCATGGCATTTTGTCCTAGGACCTTACTACATAGATCCCCTTAAGCCATACTATTACCCTAAACCCTAAACCCTAAAGCCATCATTTTTTTCTAGGCCCTTATTGAAATTTGGTTGCCTTGGGAAACTTCACCAAATTTTATTCACTCGAGCCATGTCATTTTGTCCTAGGACCTCACTAGACATAGATCCCCTTAAGCCATCCTATCACCCTAAACCGTAAATCGATGTCTTAAGGGGTCCTAATATGACATTTCTTAAGGGGATCAAATAAGATCTAAAAATTTGGTGAAGTTTCCCGAGGCAACCAAATTTAACAATAATAAGATTGTGCAAGATTAAAATATGAATGAGATTTCATGATCTAGGTTGGTAAATTGAAACAAGATCCATCTCAATCAACTATTCCACAAGAAAATGTTGTTCACTAACTTTCAAGTCCATTATTCCAAGGGCCACCCAAACTTCACCCTAAGTTCCCTAAACCCTAAACCTTGAACTCTAAAATCTAAACCCTAAACACTAAAGCATTCATTTTGTCCTAGGACCTTAAAATGAAATTTAGTTGCCTTAGGAAACTCCACCAAATTTTATTCCCTTAAGCCATGCCATTTTTTCCTAGGACCTTACTACATAGATCCCCTTAAGCCATCCTATTACCCTAAACCCTAAACCCTAAACCCTAAAGCCATCATTTTTTCCTAGGCCCTTAATGAAATTTGGTTGCCTTGGTAAACTTCACCCAATTTTATTCACTTGAGCCATGTCATTTTGTCCTAGGACCTCACTAGAAATAGATCCCCTTAAGCCATCCTATCACCCTAAACCATAAATTGATGTCTTAAGGGGTCCTAATATGACATTTCTTAAGGGAATAAAATAAGTTCTCAAATTTTGGTGAAGTTGCCCAAGGCAACCAAATTTAACAATAATAAGATCGTGCAAGATTATAATATGAATGAGATAAATCATGATCTAGGTTGATCGATTTATGGTTTAGGGTGATAGGATGGCTTAAGGGGATCTATTTCTAGTAAGGTCCCAGGACAAAATGACATGGATCAAGTGAATAAAATTTGGTGAAGTTGCCTCGGACCTTAATGAAATTTGGTTGCCTTAGGCATCTTCACCAGATTTTATTGACTTAAGCCATGTCATTTTGTACTAGGACCCTACTACATAGATCTCCTTAAGCCATCCTATTACCCTAAAACCTAAATCCTAAACTCTAAACCGTAAACCCTAAAGCATTCATAAAATGTCCTATATTAATAGTTAATTATTTTTTCATTCAAGTAACATGCCTTAGATATAAATGAGGCTTACACATTTTATCATTTGTATTCAATTAGGCAATTTATATTGAATGGTTTAAGGGTATTTCATAAACATGTATCTTACATTTTGAAATTACAAATCTAATATAGGTTCACTTATATCTTAGATATCACATGGATCGATTCAATAATATTCATAATCCACCTCCACGCCATCCCTCTCCACCACCTTCACCTCCACCTCCACCCACTCCACCTCATAATCCCCCACCTCCACCACCTAAAATCGATGGTGCGCGCTTGCAAGCATTAATCAATGCCAATGTTAGAACCATCCAAGATCAAATCAACATTATTCAAAATGAAGAATGTATTGCACCACCTTTGAGGATGTTTGCATCTAGGATGAAAAATGTTGTTGATGTTGTTAGGTCTATGGATGGGATCTTAGATGAGTATCAACAATGGCTAGAGGAGAGGAGAACTTCCGATTCTAAAGAGGAAAACACAAAGAAATGAAGACATGCAGTAGAGAGCCACAATAGTTTATAAATTAAGACAATGATCTTATAGTTATGAATTTAAGAATTTGGTTTGATGGATATTTTGTGTGATGAATTTATGAATTTGGTTCGATGGATATTTTTAGTGATGTGAATTTATGATTTTGGTTGTATGGATATTTTTAGTGACATGAATTTATGAATTTGGTGGAATTTATGAACTTATAATGATGAATTTATAATAGTATATATTTTATGACTATCTACTAGACCATGATTTCTCCTAAAATGTAAGATATATATGCGTTAGACATAAAATAAGCTTTTTGTGAATGTTTCAAGTTTATTTTTTAGTATGTACATGTATTAAAATTGCATAGTTTTAGATCTTACATTTTGAAATTTGTATGTATGTACATAGTTTAGTTGAATGATGTATGCATGCAAATTATGCATTGTATTTTTTATTTTAAATGTATGTACATGTTAAATTTTGAAATTTGAATGCACATGCTCAAGTTCAATAAATGTATGTATGTGTATGTATATGTATGCACATCCTATTTAAACAAATTTGCATGTACGTTTCAAATTGAACTATTTCTTGTAATTTTGTAAGTTTGTATGTTAATTTTGTATAATTTAATGTAGGTGCACTTATATTTGATATCATGGATCAATTTAACATTGATGATATCATCAATCTAGCACCTCAGCCACCTCCACCTCCACCCCAGGATCCACCTCCCCCTCCACCCCCGCCACTTAATATCCTACATCCACCGCCCGCTGGATCTGATGAGGCTCACTTGTGAGCATGTATAAATGATCAAGTGGCATCCATTCAAAATCAAATCAATGCTATGAAAAATCAAACATTGATTCCACCTCATGTGAGACGTTTTGCATCTGCAATGCAAAACATTGTGGATTCCATTAGGACTATTAATTCTAATCTAGATAGGCATCAACGAGAAAGAGATTAGATGAGACAATTTTATGTAGAAGGTCTCTCCTATAATAAAATTTTAGACCTTAAAATAACAAAATCCCATCTATCCCCTTACTTTATCGACCATGTTACTTGGCAGCCCATTCCTCCCAATAAATCTAGAATATCCATGAGGTGGTCTATACATCCACAAACGAGTGTACATTTTTGGGATTGATGATATATGGTATTTGACAGTCCACCACATGCTAATTTGGAGGTCCCATTGTATTTTTTGAGGAAACTATATGTAGATTTTGTTATGGGGAAAAAGCCCAATTATTTTGATTTTAAATCATTTCAAGTTGTTGGTGGCAGCATGCCATAATAGAGGTTAGGGGCAAGGGTTGATCCCCAGCGCCCCGTGCATGTGCAACCCCTTGTTGCTCCTCTTGGTCTTGCCATTCTTGCACCTGTGCATCAACGTGTGGTGGTATCGACATTAGGATCCCTTAGTAAACTCGTAGGGGACCTTGATCAACGTGCTTCTGTGATAGCAGGTAGGGAGCATAGAGACGATAATGATGGAGGAGTGTTTTATGGAGTTGGTCTGAGTACCACTCTAGGAGTGTTGAGACCACATGTATGTACTAGTTTCCATCAGTTATGCTATGGACTCGATCAGGTCACACCTAGTTCGGGTGGGCGTGGAGATTCTGGTGGTTCATCTGGTCGCCTCAGTTCATTTGTAGGATTTCTTACAGCAGAACATCACCCTGAGGACACTGCGACACAGGTATAAATATGCATCTACATGTTGAATTTATAAGAATTTTAATGAATGTATATATCAAAGAAAATTTTGCAATACATTTTAACAATCAAACTATTTGGTGTACAGGTGACACTAACGATGGGGTAATCATCCACTCCGCGAGTACATACATCGACACTAACCCTAGTTGGCAACCCGTATGGGGTATTTTGATTTTAATTTTTTAAATTATATATGAAATAATTTTTAACTTGAGTTTTAAATTTATAATTGAATCATGAACATATGTTTTAAATATTTATGTTGGTTTAAGGGAGTCAATCAACTTCCACGTCGATTCCACCCAAGGGGTTGTCAAGCACTCCTCCACTGTCGGGCGTCGCAAATCAGGGGTAGGTACATTTATATTGTAAATTGTTTAACTTACATTAATATAGTTACAATTATGAATTTTGAATTCACTATATATCAAATGTGCATGTGCATGTGTAAATATTATAAGCGTTAAATGTCTACATGTATGTCTAGGTTGATACAACAATGAGAATGGGCATTAGGCAAACATTAGATGTTGCGGCTATTCGTGAGGCCTTTGAATTTCAGGTTGTTTAAAAAAAATTCTACACAAAATGTTGAAACTTGAATATATATATTTTAACCTAATTCGAGTATACATGCTTTAAATTTGATGTTGTAGGACTTTGTTAGTGCGACTTTCTGCCATGACTTAGTCATAGTTACACCTCCAAGAGGACATGCAGAGCAGGCTCCAGATATCATGGTAATTTAAATTTTTTATTATATTTAAAGTCAATTAAAAATTATATATTCTGAATAACTTTAATTTAAAATTTAAAATTGAATATATATATATATATATATAATATGAGCTAATACATGTTTTAAATTCTTTTTTCTTTTATAGCATGAGACACATCTTGTATTTGAGATTGTACAAACAGGTCCTGGAGTAGAGGGTGCACAACCTCAGAATATTGTACAATTAAAATATGATAAATTATAAATTAAATTGAATTAAATCATTTTTAATTGTAGAAGTACATCTAATTTCAACTGTCTTTGTCTTGTTTACGTAGATTGATTAAGATAATTTAGAGGTTGGTTCAGGTGCACCAAAGCATCCAGACCCATATATGATGGCAATTTAATTTTATGATGAATTATAAATTAAATTGTCATTAAATCATTTTCCATCGCCTTACATATGACTTCATCTTTCTCTTGTACAGAGTGTTTCAGGTCATCTGCATAGTCTGCATGGTGTGAAGAGGTCTCTTGATTATAGAGATGATACATGACCTAAACATGATTTTATGGGTTATATTTGATTATTTCATGGACTACATATTTGGTTTCTCATGTACTCTGTTGGACTTTATATTTCATGGGTCAAGTACTTTTTTGGACTTTAGTTCATGGGTTGTACTCTGATGGACTTTATTTCATGTGCTTAATATATTGGTTTCATGCACTTAATATGTTGTAAATTATGGACTTTATTATTGTTCAATTTTAATTTACACATGTACATTTATGCATTTTATGTTCATAGTCAAGACATTAATATAGGACATTAATGTGAAATTAAATATAAACATGAAATTAAAGTTGAAATTAATAGGACATTTTAATATTTGTACTTTACAAATTTAGTGATCCCGTACATGATATACATGATATGTACATTCAATAATTAGTGATAATTGGTCAATGAACTTATTCAATTCATGTCAATCAATAATTAGTCAATAAATCATAATTTACAAACAGAAGCAATCTGTTTATATACCACAAAGGATGAAATTTTAAGAAATAAACAATACCATACAAGATTAGAGAAAAAAATCATTAATAAATTCTATAAATTAAACATAAATACCAATCAAAATGCAACTAGTTTTGCCAAAAAAGTTGTTCTATAATTATACACCATATTTCCTTGTTCTTTTACAACATTAAATTAAAGAATTTAATTATCAAAAAATAGGCTAAAGTTTTGAAATTAAATCATGTAGTCCTATATTTACAAATCATGCAAAGTGCTAGAGAAACCTTAAGAACATAAAAATCCTCTTGACCTCATGTTCCACAAAAAACACTAATTTATAAGTTGTCAAAACAAATAATAGCATCCAACACTAATTTATAGGTTGTCTTAAGGGGATGTCTTAAGGGGTCCTAATACTATGTCTTAAGGGGATCAAAGGAGAGTATAATTAAGTACAATATTTAGGATATGTGCTAATACGACACATCTTAAGGGGATGTCTTAAGGGGTCCTAATACGACGTCTTAAGGGGATCAAAGGAGAGTATAATTAAGTATAAATATTAAGTGATATAAACAAGTATTATACTTTAGGGTGAGTCATCATAAAAAATGATATAATTAAGTATAATATTTAGGATATGTGCTAATACGACCCGTCTTAAGCAGATTTCTTAAGGGGTCATAATACAACGTCTTAAGGGGATCAAAGAAGAGTATATAATTGATTTAACAATAATTTATACATGATATTTAGTGATTATACAATCAAATACAAAGTTTCAAAGTAGGAAAACATGCACATTTAACAAACAAAATATATAGAATATTGATTTTGATACATAAAAGTACATAGAGTACATAATTGTGTATGTACACATGTATTTGTAATTCGTACAAAATATTTAATTGTGTAAGTATGTATGTACATATATGTCATCTCAAAACAATGTTTACAAAATTTGGCTATTCCATCTCAAGAACATCCCAAACTCATGCCCGGAATGTAGTAGGTCTTCATGCCACCCGATATCATAAAGGTACAAGAAATAACAATGAAATCATCAAAACACACATATTTTAATTTATATAAAACTATCTATATGTACACAACTCAAGTACATGCATTTAAAAGTATTCCACACATGTGTGTAGGTTGAATCCAAGCATCCTCTCCTTTTTGTTTCAAAGTATGAGATCAATGCGATGATGGATTAATGATATAAAAAGGGATAATAAATCAATTTTAACTATTAATGTACAAGCAATATCAATATATTTAATCAAAACATGTATTTTAATATAATTTAACTAATAATTACATGTTTTTACCAAGTATTCCATGTTGTCTAGGTTGAATCTGCATGGACTCCCCCTTTTGTGATTATTGCTTAAGGATCTATAAAAGGAAAATTTAAATCAATTTCAACGAATAACACACTTGACCAATATAAAAACATGTATTTAATCTATTTAAAAGGACAATATAAAACTAAAACTATATTTACCTATATTTACATATTCCATTGTACCATCTGCATCCTCTCTTTTTTGCAATGCATTTATGATTGTTTCATGCTCTTCCATAGAAATTGTGCATAGCACTTTACTTGTAGGTCTTCCACGATATCGATCTAGTTTTATATTTGTTGCCACCACCAAATGTGAATAGTGTATAATATTTTTATGCATTTCATAATCTTCGAATGTGAGTAGACCATTATTCCTTATCAGGTATTTTCGTAGCCAAGTGCCAACAAACACCACCGATCCTATTGGAAAACATGAAAACCATCATCAAATAAGTTCTCAAAATTTTCTTAAGGGGATCAAAGACTTGTCCTAAAAATTTGCTTAAGGGGATCAAAAACTTGTTATCAAAATTTTCTTAAGTGGATGTCTTAAGGGGATCATCGTACCTATTGGATAATGATAACCATCATCATCTTCTCAAGGTGCTATTAACTTATGTTTAGTCTCCACAGAACGAGCCAACCAATATTTTGTTTCCTCTTCATTCCCCTCAGGTGCAACAACAACATACACATGTTCTGCAAATAAAATTTGATTTAATAACTTGTGTGTATCCATATAAATAATTTAGTATTACAAAATAACTTAATAAAGTGAAATAAATTGAATTAAATTACCTTCTTGTACAAGGTTTGAAACACGGTCATAGTCTTCAGATGCAAACACTTGATCATTTTCTTTAATAGTTCTTTCATATTGATCGTGTGCTTGTGCAAGTGTCAACGATCTTTGCTCCCACTCTTCAACCCATTCTATATTTTCACATGCTTCCCAATCTCCTGAGATACAAAACTGAAAAAAACATGCAAGCTCCCTTGTCTAGATAGTCCATATGCTTGCTGTTAAACTCCTAAATGAATTCCATTTAGTAGATCCATTGATTGTCTCACAGCCAACTCTAGGTAGAATGTTCTCTTCTTCAACCAACCAAAAGAATCAACAAACTGTAGAGTACTCACTCGAACCAGGTGTAGATAATTTTTTATTGCACCAATCCACAATCCCACATGCATCTTTAAATTTTATTGCATCATCCAATTTTAATTGTTCTCTAGCAAGAATTCTTTTGACACGCACACTAGCTCCATCATGTTCTCATTTACCATGCCCAACTTCTAAAAAACTACATATATATTGGACATTAAGTTTCTTGTGAACCCTACTTAACCAATAGAACATTTGAGCATTCTTGAACTGTCCTGTACAATTATCTGACCATATGAGGTGTTCTGTCATCTAGATTCCTCTTTCACTTAAATTTCTATAAAATATATTGAAATAGTATTAAACAAACTATGACGAGTGTAACCGGTTGTCACTCAAATAAAAATGATACTCCCTCATAAAATTTCTATCATCCTATGTGCTATCATCTGCATGTCTATAAATAATATGGACAAACATAGCTACTTGCACTGAATTATAATACTGTGATTGAATTTCCTCTTGCAGAGCTAGAGTATAATTTTCCGCAAAATCAACCACTAAAAGTTTAGTACCAATTGGAAATGTGTTTCTACATGCATGAAATTGGCCATCAAGCCATCGAGCATGTTGAGAATGCATGAAATATTTTGGTACAATCTTATTCTTAAATTCTAATATGAATGCATGTACACTAACTTTTTATGTAACTAAATCACAACGCTTTCCAATTTTTTCATATTTTAGAGAATAGTTAAAATTCTTAAATCTTTTAACATCAACTAATTGTTTTCCAAAATCATTATCAACACTTTCATGCATGCAAAATCTAAAGAATGAAAGATTTCCACAACTAGTGCATTGTCCAGAAATACAAGAACTTGAATAAAATAATTTTTTATTAGATCTTTCACAAAATAAACTTGATATAAACTCCCTTATTGTTTCAGGTGGCATATTGATACCACATTCCTACATAATCATGTTAGTATGCAAAGTACAACGTATATATTGAAAAACATCATAAAAATAACAAAATTGAGCATATGTTTTACAACAACAAGATATTCGCTCTCTATTAATTTTTACATACCATGGTTTACATTTTTCAAAAGACCTTTGACTTATTTTAATATTACCAGGTAACACTAAATCACCACAATTTTTTTTTATAAAATTCAATTTGTGTTGTATCTAATAGGTGTTTTGGATGAGGATCACGAACTTTGGACCCCACCCTTAATTTTAAAACATCTCTAGCATTAGATGATACCCTAGTATTATCATGCCATTATTTTTCAATCAAAGATTTAATTTCAACATTTAATTTCATATCAGACCTTGGGAGTCGACCACTAAAACTCCAACATTGGTTGATAGGATCATTTTCTATATTTTCTCTTCTTTTTTCCGCTCTTAGCAATGTTTTAGGATGTTTTTTTAAATCTTCACTAATATTGCTTACCATTCTTTTATTCAAAGTTGATTTATTAACTATAGCAGTTGTTATAGCTCTTCTTGTTGCATTCTTATTTTTAGACCTACTATTTTTTCCAATAGACTGAATGACACTAGCAATAGTAGACATAGCATGCTTTACTGATTGATCTTTTCTTCTTTGTTTAACAAAAATGCCTAACTTTTTCATTATTTTTCTCATTTTTTGCATTCTCATTAATTGCATCACTAGTTGGCATTAAACTGAATTTTTTTTATGATAAAAAAAATTGATTGTATAATCTATTAGCATGTGTTCTTATTTATCTCCAAGAAATTTTACCAGGAAGATTATCCAAAACATCACTTTTTAATTTAAAAAATATATATTCAAAACTATTTTCATTTTCATTCTCATCTTCATCTTCATTTTCATTTTCATTTTCATCTTCATCTTCATTTCCATTTTCATTTTCATTTTCAACAACAAAACGGTTTTCATTTTCATTTTCATTAAGAGGATTTTCATTTTCATTTTCCAAAACAAAACGGTTTTCATTTTCATTTTCAATAAAAGTATTTTCATTTTCATTTTCAACAACAATTGACTCAAATCTTTAACTCTATGAATATTATCAATGTCAACATTGTGATATCCAACCTCTTGTAAATCTCTAATAAACACTATTTCCATGAGGCTCAAAGGTGGATTTGAAGACGTACCTGGACTTGTGCCTATTGAAACATTCTCCATAGCATTGGAAGGGATATTTGAAGACATACCAGGAGTAGTTTGTATATTCGTATTAGTTTGCACATTCACCTCTTGCAAGTTTGCATCGTCTACATCCATGGTCTCCTCAATTTTTTTTATCTTCAATAGTTGTGGAATTGGATGCTTCACCATCATTCATTGATCAAATTCTCATTCTTCTTTCTCTTTGTCTTTGTTTCTCCTTCTCTCTCTTTGCTTGAATTTCTTTAGGGGTCAATACCTTCCTATCTTTCCTCTTATTCCGACATTGTGATCCCATGATTGAAATTTTTTGAAGTATACACAAATGAATGTAAAAAACTTGAGAGTATTCCTTGTTTGTTCCTCCTTCAAACAAGTAGAAATTGCTCACAAAATTCCTCTCCCTCCTTCAGATAAGTAGCAATTGAAAAAAATTCCTCTTCCTCTTTCAAACAAGTAGCAATTGAACAAGAATCCTCTTCCTCCTTCAACCAAGTATCAATTAAACAAAATTCCTCTTCCTCCTTCAAACAAGTAGAAATTGCACAAAATTTCTCTTCCTCCTCCAAACAAGTAGCTCAATCAAACAAAATTTCTCATCCTCCTTTGAAAACATTTATAGGAATTCAACAAAATTTCTCTTCCTCCTTCAAACAAGTAGCTCAATTAAACAAAAAATTTCATCCTTCTTTGAAAGCAAATAGGAATTCAAAAAAAATTATCTTCCTCAATCAAACAAATAGAAAATAAATAAAATTCATCTTCCTCCTTTGAAAAAAATAGCAATTCAACAAAAAAATTCTTCCTTCTTCAAACAAGTAGCAATTCAACGAAAAAAATTTCTCACAACGTCCCAATGATGCCTCCTTTCAAAATTGAAAAAAATCCCAACTTGAAGAGCTTCAACAAGACAAAAGGTGATAGGAAGTAGGGGATATGTCGCAGTCGGTCGTACAAAATGATTCTCAGACCCGACATGCCCCTTTTTGACAATAAAATAAAAAATAACGGTAAAAAATAACTCAGGATCCCGTTTATTAAATGAGATCCCAAGTTAAATAAATCGGGATCCCATTTATTAAACAAGATTCTGAGTTAAATAAATTGGGATCTTGTTTCATTTTCTAACAGCTCCGCTATTTAATTTTCAATGGGTGAATTATAAATGGGATCCCGTTTTTAAAATTTTAAATGTAGGCCAGGTTTTTTCTTTGTTGATAGGTTTGGGAAATGGTTTGGGGGTCCGAACCTAAGCCTTGGACATGGTTTGACCTGCAAGTTGAAGGTCCTAGCAATGTCACAAAAAAATACTAACTTTGGGCATATGTCTGAAGGCTTTTTGTAGAGTTTTTCGATGAAATTAAAACTCATTATAGATTAGACAGTGTAGATTCAAAATATGTAATTTTTTTTACAATTGGATTTTTTTTTAATTTTTAATTTAGTTTATGATTAAACAGGTCCATAAACTTGAATTATCAGGGTATTTTAGTATTTTAATAACTTTTTATCAACATAACATTTTTACGAACGGATTGCATGAAAGCGTACTTCAGATAATTCTTTTCAATTTAAAAAAAAATCAAAAAATCATATGTTTAGGTCATCTTATGCGTGATGTACACGACAATTTTTTAAAACACCAAATATGGCCTTCAATAAAAAAATACAAAAAATATGGAAAGCGTGCTTCAATGAGTTACAAATCTTTTCCCAAAAGGATTTAGAAAAATATGATTATTTAGGTCAAAATATGGATGATGTACAGTGCATGGTATGGTAAAACGAAATGACTTTTAAACAGTGGTTTTTAGAATCGTCTATTGAAAACCGATTTGTATCATCTGGGTATTGAAATAAATTACATATATGGAAACTAGACTCCGAGTACTACATTATGATTAGTGACTTTTTTCAAGATTCCATCTCTAAGTGCTTCAAATTTTAAGGTCAAATGTGTCGAATTCTAAAAATCAGGGAAAACACTTCCACTAAATGGTCAAAAAGTGGACTCAACTTGCCAGCACCCGAAAGGCGCAGGTAAGTATCCAAGTAAGTCTTCTATGTATGTTTTAATGGTGGTAGACTAAGAGATTTTGCTTTCTAAGTGTCCGCAGGGGAAGATGGAGAACAACAACAATGAATAAAATTACAATATGAACAAAGGAAGAGGATACCAACAACCAAGGAAGAAGTATAATCAAAACTAGTTTGAGAGAAATAATAACTTTCAGAGGCAAAAGAGGAGCCTTTATCGGGAAAATGTGTCTCAACCTTGTAATTACATAAGGTATATTTTATTATTTTAAATCTAGACCGCTCATCATTAGGTATTAGATCTTACGGTCGATACTTTATTATCTTGACTTTCCCTAGAAGGCAACCTTATTTTATGAGGACATTGTATTACGCCTGTGTATTATGATGTATTCTGAGAATATGGCAGTGATCATGTTGCCTCTAGATCTCTAGTTGGTGATACTCTTGTGAGAAGCTTTCTCTACAAGTATATTGTAATCTTTGTGATTTCTAAATAGTATATTGGACAACTTTTGGAGTAAGGAGTTTTTCTCTCGAAAGGGTTTTCCCCACAAAAATCACTGTGTTGTGGTATGCATGATATTTATGTTTAAGTTTTTGTAACGGTAAAAGATCTATAAATTTTTGCATTATCCTCCTCTCAAGATTAGTGTAGGAAGTTGTTATGCTACCTTAGCTTCCTTATAACCTCTACTCCAAAGAATATGATGATGGATCGAAAGAAAGCGATGATGAATTTTACGAATATCAAGATGAGATAATATTCATGGCGATAGAGGGTAAAAGAGATGTGCAAGATGAGAAGAATGAGGATGATGAAGAAGTGGATCTTGAGGAAGAAATTCACTTAGCATATGATGAGATTCATTCACTTAAAAGAAGAAATGTGTGTCTAAAATTAAAAATTCAAGAAGTGAATCCAAAGCTAAGATATCACGATCCCTTGAAGATGTTGAGAAGACAATCATGGACATAAAAGTATAATATGAAGAAGAAAAAAGGAATGAGGAAGAAGTCAAGAAAATAATCCTAGATGTGAAAGTTGAGTGTGAAGAGGCAAAAAGTATTGTGAAAGGAATGAAAAACCAGTTAAAGGAAAGGGAAGAGAATTGTGAAAATTTAGAATTTGAGACTATATCATTAAGCAAGGAGTTGGAAAAGACTGTGGCACAATTAAATCAAGAATGAAAGAATGTGAGAAGTTCAAAAAAAATGGATAAACTCATAAATGACCAAAATCCCACATGTGACAAGAATGGGGTTGGATTCGAAAAAGGGAAAAGTTCAAAAATGGATCAACTTTCAAATGAGCCACCAAGGAAAGGAAATGAGGAAAAATCAAAAGGCTACACAAATATTTTAAAATGCTCAATCAATAATGACAATAATAAGAGGAAGAAAAATAATGTCTCGTAGAAAACTAATGTGTTGAACATATGTTGTCATTGATGTTAAAGGTGCTCACTGATGTCAAAGGAGTGATGTCAGTAGATTGGTGATAGTTAAACGTAATTACTTTCATCGTGTTTGAGCTTTTGAAATTAGGAAGTGGTATTGTCATGATCATTTCATGTTAAGAGTTTTTGAGAACAATGTGCTAGTGTGATCTACACTATGAAGAAGACTACTTGTAGTATGCTTGAAATATCATGCTTGTATCTATCCCAGTTGTTGGAAGTAGTCTAGAAGTGTTTTTGGAAGTATTATGTGGATTACTACTCATGCATTGTATTATATTGTAATAGTATTATGCTCTACATTCTATCGCAATTGAATGTTGTGCCTTGTGGCTTGGACCTAAAGTAATGTTACTCATGTTATATCAAGTTCCAAATTTTCAAAAGTGGAGCTTCAACAAACATAAAGTTAGATGTAATAGAGTATTGCTTGTGTTGACTGGCTAACTTTGAATAACGTATGTGTGTCTGTGCTAGAGAAGGGAAGTGTGCGCTAGTTGGAGGAAGCATGCGAAGATGAAATAGGACTAGTTCAAGATCGTTGAAGGAAGCACATAACATCATCTATTATTGCAGCAACAAATTTGATTTAGGACTGACCCGGTACATGTTTCATGTCAATTTGAATTTAGGTCTACCCATAGCTAACTTGGCTAATTTCAGATGGTGTTGAGAGATTCTTGGCTGACATGAAATATTGTCAATGTATTGGGATGCATATATTTATGACTAGGATTCATTCAATGACTAAGCATAAGTGTGGATGTGTGAGTGAGTGTGAATGATATATTCAAAAGATGTAATGGGATTTGTATCCTAATCATTGTGCATCATTATCAGAAGATCATATGTTGTGTAGAAGAGTGTTTGAAGGAAGATCAGATCAAGTGCAAGTTGTGTAATCAATATTGAAGATCTACAAATCATATCTTTGTAATCAAGTAGGACTGGTGTCTTACCTATTAGGAAAGGCATAAAATTATGTGAAAATATTGTAATGATTGTGATCGCTTGTGTGAAAAGAATTGGTGTATAGATTGGATTAGATTTGTGAGATATTTTGTGCATGATAATGATTGGATTTGGGAAGGAAGGTTAACATTTGAGCGTGAATCATATTTTTGTTTGGATCATACTTGTAATTTGTGATCAAATGTGTGAGAAAATTTTATTGTGTGAAATATGATCAAGAATATTGCATGGTGTGTGTTCAAATTTGAGAAGGAAGAGAAGTAGTTGGATCAAATTTGTGTGGATCAGATTTATGGGTGTATTAGATTTGGTGAAGTATATTATATCAACATTAAAGAATTATATAGAGGTTGGAGCCTCGTGTTGGGTTGAAGCTCAATTTGTGTGGGGGTTGGATCCTATCAAATCAAGGTTGAAGCCTCTTTTAGGATTAGAGTTTGGTTGAGTGGGGATTGAAGCCTCCGAAAGGTTGGAGCCTATAATTCTATCAAGTGAAGATTGGAGTATCTAGTAGGTTGAAGCCTACAAGAAGAAGATTAATCTATAATATATAATATTTTGTTGTGGTTTTCTCCTACAAGGGTTTCCATGTAAATTTGTGTTCTTATTATGTTCTTAATTGCTAGATCTTACTTGAATGTTTTTATTGTGATTGGTTAAGTTTTGAAAAGTAAAAGATTGTTAGATATTGATCCCCCCCCTTAGTATCACCATGTGCTCATTAGTATGGGATCCAATATTCCTTACTCATGAAGTCCTAATCATTTGCCTTTGTAATACATGATTTGAAATTTTTTGTTTGGAATAGCATATTTATTGTTAAAACATAATGCAAGTGCATCTTTAGATAGCTAGGAACAATTAGAGCTTCTAAATTTCTTGTCTACAAGAAGACTTGATTTGATAAATATGGTTGGACCGAGGTGATAATGTGGTTGTATTTTCAAGTGTCATTCATTATTTTTACAATTTGATCAATTATGTCCCCAATATGATTGATCATGACTTGTTTAAATCCTCATGCAAGATATAATCTACATCATTTACAACTTGATTTCTAGCATGCTCAATATGATTGTTTTGTTTGTTTATGTGTTCAAGGAGATAAGTGTCTTGTTGTGACCCTTCATAACATACCCTTGAAATTTAAAATTTTGGGGGCCCTAGCAAAAGTTTTTCATTTTTTTCGTAAAGTCAAGAGTTTTCACTTTTATATTTTAACCCATTCATCCAAGAGTGAATTATATAATTTGCAAGTGCTTGACAAACCTTTGTGGTCATTTTACTTTCATTTTTTCTAGGTTTGTTAAATTTAATTATGTAAATTACAAACCTTTAGTATTCCCCGAAGTATGTTCATATGCCAAGTTGCAATGATTCTTTGAAGTTTGAAATGGTGAAAGGAAAAATAAATTGAGCAAAGGAAAGAACTAATCAATGAGCATTGTTTGAAGGAAAATATTATCACAGAGAGAGTAGCCAAACCAAGCACCACCAAATGCAAAGGAGACACAAGAATTTGATAAGGGAAAAAAGCAAGAAAAAACCCCAATATTATGAATGGAGGCAAAATTCGTAAGAATGATACAAAGAGAGAGAGAGAGAGCACTTAAGCCTTAAGCTTGCTTGCTTGAATGAAGAATGAGAGGAGAGGCACCTCAATATATAGAGGTGAGAAGAGGAGTTAGAATTAGAAAGTAATTTCCAACTCAATGAATGTCACCATTCAACTATGTGTGTGCGAGTTGTCAAGAACCTCTTAAAAAGATGGCTAAAATATTCCTTAATAAAGAAATTAAAAAATAAATAATTGCAATTAAAAGATTAATCTTCCAACAAATGGGAAAACTTCCAAATCAATGAACCGATCCATTTCATCATTTCATATTTTTTGGCTTGATAATCACTCCAAATCTTTGGCAATATTTTCTTCTTATTGATTCTAAGTATTTTGATGACATTTATCTGGTAATGGTTTTCCCCAATTTCTTATCATTTTCATCCATGGGAAACTTGGGGTTACCTACAACTCCATGAATTTGATGTTTCTTTGTCAAAATCCAATCTTTTGATCCAATTTTCAATTTGATTGTTTAGAATTTGTTTTACGACTTCAATTTATAGAAAAAAAGCTTTACAAATTTGAGGTTTTGAATTTGAGTATTCGGTCTTTTGGGGAGCACATGCCTTGTTTTTGGTTACTTGCAAAATCTAGTTCAAATGCTAAGTTTTCACTCGCAATTATTTACAAACTAGCGTCCACATTTGATTTACAAGAATGCACTAAAATATTGATTTTAAAAGTTTCATAAGTCCAAATTTTTGAAATTTAAAATTGTTCAACATAAATAATTTTTACACTTATGTGATTGGATTTTAATTAACTATATTTTAAATTTATTATGCAACATTAATTTTGTATTCTACAAAATTATTTTACATAAATTTAATGCCTTGCCCTTGATAAATATAGGATATAGAGCACAAATTAAAAAAAATGATGAATCAAGGCTATATTGTTTCAATGCATGGAAAGGTTTTGTCAAGTGAGGGCATCTTTAGAAGATAAAGAATAATTAGACAGTGAGCACAAATTTTGTGGTGCATCTACAAGTCAAATTTTGAATGACATGTAATGAAGGAATAGAATATGAAAAGACAAGTCAAAGTGACCTTTCATATTCTAAAATATTTTTTAATTTTATGATTTTGGAGGGAATGAGTGTTGGTCTTTCTAGCTAAATGTCTATTTATATGCAATTGTAGCCCATTGTTAAGGATTGAAAATGTTGAAAACCCATGGAAACACATTCATAAATACAATCTACCATATTTTTCTCTTTTTTTCTAGGTTTTCATGTTTTCAAACTCTAAATTTGTTTTCCTTTCATATAATTATATACATTCAATTTACTAAATGTCGATGGATTCAACATGTGTTTATAATGCTTACACTTGACTAATGGAGAAGTGTCTTATGTGGTCACATGAATACATCCATGTCTATATGAATTCAATAACAATCACCTACCAAAAATTTCCTTTAAAGATCGCACCATCTCATCTTTGGATCATAGATAATAGGTTTGATAGAGATTGGTTTTCTATTGAATTTGTTCATTTGTGTAATGATATATAGGAAAATCAAGAACAAATTTGGATTTGCTTTTTCTTTCTCTCACCCTTTTTTCTCCCCCCTCCCTTTTTTTGATCACGGTGATTAGATTAGGATCTTAATGATAAATTCTAAATCATAAAAGGCAATATATCAAGCTTTTAAAATTGTGATTTTTATGCATATGACTTCATCTTTCACACATATTTGAAGTTTTGAATGAATTAAAAAATCATGTTGGCTAATAGTGTATATTTTTACTAAGTGATTACATTCATATAGCCCTTTGTAAATGGACGAAACAAAGCTCATTTTCAATTGAGGGATTTTAGTAATTATTTTGTATTTATTATATTATTTTATTGATATTTGATAAAGACCCTTGACACTGGCCACCTTTCAAGTAAGGAAATGACCTTTTTCGTTCCACCCTATAGATACATTGGTGTGTCAAAACCCAATCAACATGTCTCATCATAGGAAGGGGAGGTGGTTGGATAATTGATAGGATCAATTTTGCTTTCTTTTTTCTTGGGATTGTATTGCATAATAGATGGAATTGGCTTCGATGTTTTGATCTTGATTTGGTTGGCAACAAGTTTCATCATGCTTTGGAATGAGCACTTAGCATAGCCTTAATTGATTTGTTAGTAAGATGGATGTACTTTGATTTGCTTCAATATGCCCTACATTGATTAGGCCTTTGATATATTCCCCTAATAGTATGCTTTGGTTAGTAGGATGCCTTTGGCCCTTATGATACTTATGGATTTTGGATTTTATGTATTTTAAAGATCTCATGAAATGTCTTTGCTTTCCTTCCCACTTAGCTTGACTTGCAAGGATGGTAGCTCTAGGCGGGTCTTGAACATTCTTAATAGGATTTGGATTGATAATATTCTTACATGATGGCATTTGATTTTAGATGGCAATGGTGTTAGGAGGCTTTAGATAACCTTAATAGACTTTGGGTTAATGACTCTATTGTTGACTATACACTTGCACTTGCTAAAGGATGGTGGCAATGGATTGGGGGTGTTGTAAAGTCTATGTCTTTACTCTTTCTATTTTGATGGAAATCCCTTGCTAGTAGTCCTTGGATAAAACCCTTCATAAATTGTTTGGATAAGGTAGGCTTGGATGATTGATAGGATTGTTGGTTAGATCATTGATTGGTTTGTGAAGGTTTAGATGATGGATTTTCATATGAGGATACAACTTTCATTTTCTTTTTGAGGGTTTGGAATCTGGACATGAATTGCCTTTGAGGGTCTTGTTCTAGAACAGTGTTTCCCTTGTCAAGGTAATTATGAAGATGACTAATAGATATTTGATTTTATCTTGGGATACCTACTATTAGCATTTTTTTGTCTAAAGGATCTTGATCCTTAACGTTGTTCACAATTTTCCTATTAAAGCATGGGGAAAGCTTGCTCATAATTATTGTGTGTAGGGTGTGGTATGGGTCAACTTGGGCATGTTTATGTTTAAACTCTAAGAAAAGCATAGTCGTCATCGTTATGTCCACTCAGTCATGCAATGATATCATCATTATGCTCAAATAGGGTTTTGTCTTGTTTAATAAACTCATCAAAATAGGGGTATGTGATGTTTGTTTTGGTTATGTTGGATTCCACTTATTTATATTTTAGGTTCTACAAAAGCTTTGCACAAAGGGATAGAAAACAAAGTTGACCCAACAACACCCTAACTAGTTAGGTGGGAGTGTTTGCACTTGTGAACCCACACATATACCTTGATCTAGACATGGAGAGGGGCTAACCATTTTTTATCCTCAAAATCGCTCTAAGGCATGAGAGGAGAGCATACATGACCTACTATCCCATTTTCAAATGTGACTTGTGAATAAATTCTTGGTGTTAACAAGCCTCTTTTGAAAGTCCTTGACATACCTAAAGGCACATGAGGCATAAATCTATGAAATCAAGGAATATGTCTAATGGCTTGGTTTGAGAGGATAACCCATTCTCTTCCTCCACCTCGTAAGCTATAAAGTTTCTTGATTGCTTAGCCTAAACAAGAAAGGTACACTAAAAGAAGGAGCCTTTCAATTCTCCACCCAATTTATATACCTAGCCATAACATGTGGGTTTGGGTTGACACTTCATGATGAATTGCAAGTCAAGCTCACCTTACAAAGAAAATAAAATGACAATTATTATTTTAATTTCTAAGATCACCCTAAGGCATGAGGAGAGACCATACGCAAGATCTCTAGAATACACAAGTGAAAATAGATCTTTTGATCTTCAAGGTTGCACTATGGCGCAAGAAGAGAGTATACACAGTAGAATCACGATAACATACAAAAACACAAGAAACAAGATTGATTTATTTCTTTAAAATTAAACAATTGAGTGAGTGAAAATGGTTTGAAATTTTTATCTTTGACATGCAATCTATACACAAGCTTAGTAATCTCAAAAAGCCAATTCTTTGATGTATGATTTTACTGCACTCAAAGAGAATTAGCAGCAAAACACAATCACCAAAAAATAAAAAAATAACATTATCAAATGAAAATGGATGTTACTAATAGATTCCTTGTATTTTTTAGGTAAAATATAAAAAAAATCACCTATACCACTATGAAATGCTTAGAACCAACTTTCCAATGCCTATAAAAATGCAAAAAAGTATGACACCCCAAACAAAAGTTATTCTCATTTGAAAAATAGTTTATTTATGCAATAGAAAAGGCCCTTAGCGCGTGTAAGGGTGGAGCTCCACTAAGGTGGCAAGATGGCAGTTGGTTGGGAGTGGAGTAAAGGTAGAGTAGCAATGGTGGTGTTTCAATGTCCACCAATTGTTTTTTCAATCAAGATAGTGGTTGTTGATGGCTTAACCACCACTAACAAAGGGTGTGGGCCCCAACCCTACAAAGTGCAAGGTACGAGGTACCCTATGTATCATGCCCCGTGTAGGTTTTTTTTGTTTCTTAATTCCCTTTTTTCTATTTTTATAGATACAACTAAAAAATTTAAAATCAAAGAATAAAATTAATAAAAATTACCATGCAACATAGTACACTTGTGCAAGGATTGTGCAATGTCTGTAAGGAAAATAAAATTGCCTCTGGGTGCAGCTTTGTCCAAATTAGAAAAGTTTTATATGAATTTATATGTTATGACATCTTTTAAACTCATCTGTAAAGTCAAATTTGTTGTAGATTACATCCTACAAAATTTATTGTCCATATCTCTCTAAAAAGAGCAAAAAACCTACAAAACAAACTAGCAAAATCCTACAAAACCAAAATTAAACAAAAGATAAGGTGTCATGGAGCGTGCCAAAATGTATATGCAAGATTCAAAACATGCAAAGACATTAAAACAATATTAAAGCTTCTATTCTAAATCAAACCACACACCAAATCGAGTTAAAAAGAGTTCAAATAACATAAAATAAATGAAAAATCTTGTCAAAATGGTTCCCTCCGTTGAAGTTGATTATAGATGTGAACAGTGAGGATTTGATCTTAAATGAATGGTAGAGATTGATTGAAATGAGTGGAGAATATTCATTGACTAAATAGTTAAGAGAGTCATGACAACTTTAAAATGGGTGACAGTAATTAGTTATTTTTATTTATTTGACTAATTGGTTGTGGATAGATTAAAATGGAAGGGAATCATGCAAAAATTATGATAAAATATGAGTGGATAATTAGACATTTTTATTGTTTATGGTGAATAAATGAAAATAGATTTATTTATTTATTTAGAAATAAATGAATCGTTTAGCTTGATCACCCCTCTTGCTACGAGGGCCCTTTCTATGTGCAATCCTTTTTCAATGGCCTCTTCAAAGTTTACGAGACACAACACGGTAAGTTCGTAGTTGACTTCTGCTTGGACATTTGAAACGAATATGTCGACCAATTCCTAGTCCGAAATAGGTGATTTGCATCAATTAGCCTTATGTTGCCATCGTTGAAGGTAGGAGGTGAAGGATTCTCCTTGACTTTGCTTAATTTTGTATAGATCTGTGATGGTGACGTCTTGTTCTATGTTGAATGAGAAGTGGGTTAAAAATTGGGTAGATAGTTCATCAAAGCTTTTTATTCCCAGTTGTAGATGGGAAAACCACCTCCATGGCATGACCAATAAGACTTCATGGAAAGAGCCTCATGAGGTAAGAGTCATTGTTTTGTACTTACATGCATGCTACTGAAAAGTCTCATACGTGTTCTACTGGGTCTCCCTTTCCTTTGTATTTGTCAAATTTGGGTATTTCAAAATTCTTTGGAAAGGGAAGCATAGTGTTGGAACGATCAAAAGGAAATGGACATATATCTTGAAGGGTATAATATTTCTTTGGTTTCCCTATCTGCATATCTAATATCTTTTGATTTATTGCTTGTAGTTTCATTTCCATCTTTGTTTTTGGTACGCTTGTTTGGGGATCTTGCACGCAATAACCTTTTTGTCCTACCATGTTTTGGTAATAGGTTGGGTATTGTGAAGGTACAAGACCTTGGTAACCATGTTGGGTGGAAGGAGGGTTAACAACTTGTTAAATGTAAGGAGAGTTAGCTCCTTGTTGAATGTAAGGAGGGTTAGCTCCTTGTTGTTGGGGCGAACTATACTGAAAGTTTCCCTGATGGTGCATTGGCGGGTTACCTTGTTGGTGAGACGAATTGGGAAGGGTATCCTGTGGTACACCTTGTTGTTGGTGTGAACTATGTTGAAGGCTTCCCTAATGGTGTGTTGGCGGGTTACCTTGTTGATGAGACAAATTGGGAAGGGTACCCTATGGTACACCTTGTTGGTGCGAACTATGTTGAAGGCTTCTCTGATGGTGAGTTGGTGAGTTACCTTGTTGATGGGACGAGTGAAGAAGGGTTCCTTGTGACACACCTTGTTGTTGGGATGAACTATACTGAAGGTTTCCATGATGGTGTGTTGTCGGGTTACCTTGTTGATGGGACGATTGGGGAAGGGTGCCCTGTGGCACACCTTGTTGCTAGTATTGTTGATTGGGAAGGGGACCGTATGACCCACCTTGTTGATGGTACTGTTGACTAGGAAGGGGACCATATGACCCACCTTGTTGATGGTACTGTTGAATAGGAAGGGGACCATGTGGCCCATTTTGTTGATTGAACAGGGCAACTTGTGGCACACCTGGTTGCTGGTACTATTGACTAGGAAGGGGACCATGTGGCCCTCCTAGTTGTTGGTGGTGTTGTGGAAATTGCCCTTGTGGATTTGATACATTTTAGGAAGGGTCAATATATGACGTGTTTTGAGGCATGTATTGTCCTACGGGAGGATTGTTGCTTTGTGGTATGTATTGGGATGGACCTTCTTGATATTGTTGGGCCACTACCACTTGCTTGATTTTAATTAATTAGTGGTGGTAAATGAAAAAAGGGAATTAACATGAAATGAGAAATCGTTGACATAGTATTAGAATGTGATGCTATATTTGATGTTAGGTGAGAGTAAGTGTCTACAAGTTCCATCTACTAATCATGCACAAGAAGGGGGAAAAATCAATAAAGTTGACTTTTAGAGCAAACATCCACTCACCTTGTTATAGGGTACTAAGGCCACAACATTGTAGATAGAGTTTTACAGTATATCTAGATCCAAATTTTACATATACCTACAAGGACCTTTCTCAATTCTCAAGGGCAACAAGTTGAGAATCCCAAATACAAGTCTAGTTTCTTTATACAAGATTGGCCATGTTTCTATTACGCCTTGCACAATTTTCACATTGAAGCACATTGTTCCAAATCAACTAGTCACATTGGAGCCTCTGGAACATTGGCAATGCTTAACATGTACTCTCATTTCCCACAAATCTGCAAAGCTATTGAAGAGTACATCAAGTCTCATGTACCATACAATATCACCAAGCCAAAAACCGTAAATTGGGATTGTATACACCTCTTATGGTTCCATCTAGAATATGTGAATCCATCGACATGGCTTTCTGTCTTGGCTTGTCATTAACCCAACACCAACATGACTGCATGTCCATTGTTCTTTATCATTTCTCAAAAATGGCCCATGGTTGCATGCAAGAAGACAATCAATTGATTTGAAATGACCAAAATCTTCTTCTGACACATTTGGGTACATTGTGGTTCCTCCATCCATTGTATTTGTTCGACATCCTAGATTTTTTAACTCATTTCTGAAAAGCTTTGTGAGAAATGTTACATAACTGGATAGATCAACAGCAATCCATCCTCAAACCAATGGACAAACTAAAGAGGTAAATTACGCGCTAGTCTAATCACTGTAAATTTACAATATTGCTCATCCTTACAATTGGGATCGGAACTTGCCATAGATTCAACAGCCTATAACAGGTCTACTCTCCAGGGAATAGTCCATTCTAAACATGCTGTTATGGATTTCAATATGCACAGTTCCATAATCAAGTGCGAAGTCCGAGGAATTGGATAAGATGGAGAAATTACTTCAACCTATTCAACAAGTGCACCCCAAGGTCCAGCAACTTTCAAATATGCAACAACAGAAATATTATGATTCTCATCAGACACCACAAACTTCTCGGATTATAATTTTTTAATAACCTAATCAAACAAAATGTCCACTCCAGAACTGGCTATTTCAATTTTAACATGCTACCCCTACTGGTTGCGACAAACTATATTTGTCTGCAAATTCAAAAAAATCTATAAACAAAATTATTATAAAAGCAATGAGTTAATTCTTTTTTTTAAATCATTCCTTTTTATAAATTTATACATTATAAAACATGTGTTTGTCTCAGGTTTGTGCCCATAAATTCCATGCATACCTAATCCCCCTTAAAAGTATTGCAAAAAAAATTACATTCAATTTGTATTCACGTCCATACTATAGGCAATGCTAGTAAGGCGGGTACATTTATAAAAAATAAAGATTGTGTTGACATGCTAATTTATATGGCCTACAAAGACTAACCAGAAGCCTCATGCCATTTTATAAAGTATTAATGGCAATAATAAATGGTTGTTCCCTCCAAAACTTTGCAGGTTCTCCATTAAGAGAGAATTGTGATATCAGGGCAATCCTTTTTTGCAATGATAAATGAATCAAACAAACACCTGAGATAAATACGGCCAAGCCAGAGATTTGATCAAATGAATATTTAATTCTGGCTTATACTTTAAACGTGACCTCTTCCTCCACATTCTGAACACATGATATTTCCAGTACCCCCACAGCCTGATACAGACAGATAAGAATTCAGATATTTAGAAAGGTGAAGATAATAAAAGGTCTGCTGCTCAATATTAAAAGATATCAGCTTAGAAATACATATCATGACACTGGAATGAATATACTCGAGCCCTTTGCTCAAAAATATAAATGATGCTCTTCACGGTTTCAAATACATAAATTGACAAATTTAAAACTTATTATAGTGGTCACATATGAAGTTTACAAAATCATTCCAATAGTCAAATGGTAATCAAACAAACACCCCTTTTTTTAATATGCAACATATCTTCATTTTGCAGTAGAAATTTGATTAAGTCAGATGTTAAGCAATGCTCATAATCTTCTTTTAACTAGTAAAATCTAAAGTTTGTATCTTGCAGTATTGCATACATAGAAAAGAAGTCCATTTAGCATTGTCATTCTGTCTCACAGCCTAAGTCAGGAACTTATTTGTGTAATAAAAAATCAAATATGAAAATTTCAGATAAGCTCATAGGTGTTCCAAGTAACTATATTTATTATTCTCTTTTGGTACGATCTCATTGATAAAACACAGAAGCAGAAATGATGAATCTAGCCCTCGTGCTGATCATCAAGGATGCTGAAAATTCCAATTGGTTGAACATGCAAGTATCCTTATGGACTGTATAAGTCATGAAATTCAACAAATAACAATTTATTCCTCAAACCAGAAAACTAAAAGGACTTGAGGACTTGCATATGTCATCTTCATTTTGTCTAAGCCAATGACCATAACCAGGTTCTAGGTGTGACAAAATCTTATTACTACTACAAGTACTTCATACAAAATGGAGCATTAAACATATAGTAATTCAGTCAGGAGAGTTAACACAAACGAATGGCTTTTGAAAGTTTCGGCAGACTAAATGCATAAAAGAAAAGTACAATACTTGAAATGCAGAATAAAAACTTGATACCATAAAAGAACTCAAAATTTGTTCTATTACATTCAATTTTGAATACATTTCTTCGTATCTTGAAGGTGTCATTAATTATGTAATTTATATGCCTATCAGTTTAGATAGTCATAAATGGACATCATCTGAAACAGACAGACGGATACACCTCCAAGATTCCCATTTGGCATGTATCCACAATAAAATGCTTTTTCTACATTCAGTCTATCTTAATGTAACTGAAATTTATTACAAGGAAAAGCTTTTCTAAGAATGTATCAAATACATTTGAATCAGGGAACTGAATGCTACTTCTGAGCTACATTTTCCTATAAAAAGTAGGTTTGGACGTCTATATGTTTATACTTTCCACGGAACTTTAGGATTCTTCATGAGAGAATGTTGCACCAACTCTTCTCTCGTTTTGGTGGCTGGAAAATTTCCATTTTAGTATTTCTTGATGGAACAGTAAACAACTTTTTGCTGCAGCACTAAACTATTCCATTACCTTCCCAATAAGCATCACAGTATCTATTAAGCTATTTGAAACCAGGAATTCCTGAGTGTTCTCAGACATAATATATTACAGGAAAACTCCAGGGCTACCAAGCTGATTACCTCCTTTCTTCAGCTTATCTTGGATGCCTGGTAATTAATTAGGTGGCCCATGGATTTGGGCATTTCATATACAGATAGTGACAGATAACATCTACCTCTATGTCTTGCTACTAGGGAATCATACTCCTGTTCAAATAACTGGCATCATGGTTCATTTCAACTTGGCATCAAGGGCCTTCTAGTTCTTCTAAAATTGCATTGATCCTATGGTGGCAGGGTGGATAATCATACTGGTGGCTACTCCTGAGATGATTGATGCATACATGTGACTGTGCCAGTTTTCATTGGCATCTTTGACGTTTATTGGGTTCTCTGGCATTCATTGCCTCTTTTTCCTTTATTTCCCTTGTGATCTTCTCATCACTTTGCTATGTATATTTGTATTTGTATTATATGGCTAGGACTTATTTGTCTTGAGCTTGCCACCTCTTGTTTTCAGCCTCCATGGGGTGGATGTACTTTTTGAGTCCCCCATTGGGTTGCTCTGATCACTTGTGGACATTAATATAATTTCTTTATTTCTCACCAAGGATGATGCCATGATAACAGTCCCTTTCAGATATCTCCACAATAAGGTCCACTTTACCACTTGCCAGTGTTGCAAGTCAATTTCCACGTCTTTTACCACACCTACCTGCAATGGGCACCACTACTCTTCAAGGAGGGGCAACTAATCCAAGAGGATGTGGGTTTCTCAATCATACCACAAATCTTGAGTGTCTATGACAGATTATGCAATTTAGTCAACAGGATCCTGGTCCTAGCTAGCACCCTTGGTTCAAACGATGTCATAACTCCACATAGCTCAATCTACCTTGGCAGTTGCAAGCAATTATGATAGTTACAATGGAAATGTGAACCATCACTTTCCAACTGATATGTCATATTCATCTCTCTAGTATATATGTGTACATAGCCATTCTTTGTAAGGATAAATAGACATTGAAAATAGATGGGTTGAATAAGAAGATAGACCATACATACGTTCTCACAAATCATGTACAAAACTAAGCATCATATAATCTTCTTGTTATAGCTTTCACTCTATTCTATTTTTCAATCTTTCTTTACATATGTTTAAAATCTCTATCATACCTAAAACTTATGCACTTCTAACCTAATTAAATCCCTTTAATTGGGTTGTCCACTCAGCTTTATACCTAGGCCCCAAATAAAATTCTCTTAACTAATAAGTTGATACCTCATTCTCCGAGAAGGAATAAGTTGAAACCTCATTTGCAAAAGAAAGAAGCATAACTAAACTCAAGTTAATAAATTAAGTAAGCTGAACCTAAGGTATAATAAATGCATAGCTACACCAACACACACCCCTTAAGCATAGCTTAGGTGGGTAAAATTGGTCTCAACAAGATAGCTCCATGTCAACCTACTCTAAAATAGGAAAAAACTTCAAATTGATGATCTACTCTTGGATCAACTCCCAAAAGTACTGCATGCGTACCTCAATGCATTTGGTTTGTTGATGTCGGACTCAATTTTTAGTGATATGTATAGCACTTTTATTGTCACATTGAATGATTGAAGGTTATGTCAAAGGAACAATAAATTTTATGAGAACTTGTTGGAGCCAAAGGGCCTCCATGTTGACATTAATAACCCCTTGGCATTCAACCTTTGTAGATGGTAAAGCAATAGCATGTTGCTTCTTGCTAGGTCAACATACTAAGACCAAAACCAAGATGAAAGTTGTAGCTAGAAGTGATCTTGTGATCCTCAAAATCACCATCCTAATCAAAATCTATTTAATCTATAGTTCGCAAACTCAACAAATCACCAAGTACTCGTGAGTTTTTCCCCGCCACAAGTTATCTCAAAGTAATCTCGCCAAAAAATTTCAGGATATTTTACATGAGTACTTGCCAAGCATGTGCAAAATACAATGCAAGGTAAGGTTGTGGGTCAAACATAGGTTAGATGCAATTTCGACAGCACAGTTTTTGCTCTATAAAATCTCCATTTGCCCTTCCACACCACACACAACAAGCAAGCATGACAGACTATATGGACCCGCCAAAACACGTGTCATACAAACGTGTGGTATAGATCATCAACTACTTTATCAATGCCGAAAGAATCAAATTGACTTCACATACCAACAAATTTGTGTCAATTAAAATTTAATTGATTTACAGAGGATGAGATTGTTGATTTCAAAGGGCAAGCTATGGAAGATGTGGCTGCAACAAAAGTAGGGGAGATTGTATTGTCATTGGATGACATTGATATGGAAAAGGAGTCATTGCCATCTAGCAATAGGGTGGAGCTATAGGCATTGTCTTCTAGGCCAAGTAGGGAGCCACAACCGATTGTGAGGACCATACCCTCTGCCACCCAATTTTTCACTAGAACAAGGAAGAGGAAATTGTAAAAACTTGTAATTTGCTACTTTCCTCGATATGCAATTTATGATGTTTTTCAAAGACAATCATCATAAATTCATAATAGTTATCAATTAGTAGCTAGCTATTGCATCTAGCTTTGCATGATGATGCGATTTTGTAATCCATATGTATTCAAGAATCAAATCTAATAGAAAACACTTCCTCGTGGTTTTTTAGACTCATTTGATGAATTTTGTAATTGAAATTTGTAAAAAAATGTGTTTTTTCAGAAATTTAAGTACTTTTTCAAGTCATTGAATTTTTCCGAGTTTTTGGTGAGTCAAATTTTGGGCTTGCCAAGTTTTTGCTAAGTCTAAGTCTATAAACCATGATTTAACCTTATCAAACTAGTAGCATCAGCCATTAAATAATGAATCCCTATTTGTATGTGCCCTTGACATAGTGTAGTATAAAGTGGTCTTGCGATCCTCAAGATCACCATCCCAATCAGAATCTATATACCCTATCAAACTAGTAGCATTGGACCTCTAAATAATGAATTCCTATTTGTATGTGCCCTTGACATAGTGTAGTATCCATTTAGTAGCTTTCCAATGAAGCTCATGTGGCTCTAGAATAAAACAAGACACCATACCATCAGCATAGGAGAGTCAAGGTGTGTATGGGTCACATAGATGAGTATATTGACAACCTATCGACAGAGTGTAGCATCAACCAAAGGAGTGCATCAATTGGGCTCAAGTTTGTTTGATGCTAAAAGGAAAGGAAGTGGCAATAAGCTTACAATCCACCATGTGAAAAATGAGCTGAGATTCAAAGCATAATCCCAAAATTGGATTGAACGATCTCAATCCCAAGAAAGTAGTGCAAAAGACCTAAGTCAGCCATATCAAACATGTCCTATAAAGCTAACTTCACTATGATAATGAGATCATCAACATATAGAACTAAAATTTGAAGTGCATCATCCTTCCACAAAATATAGACATTAGGATCTAACTGACTCTAAGAGAGCCTTGCTGAAAGAAGGGAAGGAATCCATCTTTCCATACCAAGTCTAGGGGGTTAGTTTGAGACTATAGAGAGATTTCTACAGTCTGCATACCAAAGAAAAAAATTGAATAAATCCTTGTGGCTGCTCCATGTATACCTCCTCCTATAGATCCCTATGCAAAAAGGCACTTGTCACGCCCCACCAATGTACTTATGATTAGTAGTGCTGACAGCAAGAGTCAAATGGATGGAGTTCATTTTGGCAATGGTCACAAAGGTCTTCATGCAATCAATGGTTGGACTGAAATGGATGGAGTTCACTTTGGCAATGGGGGCAAAGTTCTCAGTGTAATCAATGGCTGGAAACTAAGAAAACTTTTGCTAGTCATTTTGGCAATGTGGGCAAAGGTCTTAGTGTAATCTGTTCAGTCCCAAAACTACTCTCCCAAATCCTAAAGCTTTTTCCCACCTTCAAGGCCATGGGTTTGTTTTCAAGAAGGTGAATAGAGGCTCATTGGTAATCTCTCCTACTCTTTAGACTCAACTTAAACCTAGGAGGGTATTCATATAGGTATACCTTAACAAATATTTAAACGATAGACAACAAAAATGGGTATTAAGCTACAAGCCTATGATTTTGACATTGAGTATGTTAAAGGAAAGAATAATGTTGTGGTTGATGCATTATTTAAGAAGCCTAATTCAGTTATTTGTGTTCCATGATTGATACATCTGTTGATTGGGGTTTCTATAATAGTTGAGTATGCTAAGAATGCATTTGTTATTGATATTTTGGATGGCAAGCTACAAGATGATAGGTACAAGGTGGTTGTTGAGCTCATCCTCTATAAGGATTGAATGTATCTTGTTGCAGAATCGAAGATGAAGGAGAAATTTTTGAGGGTATGTCATGACACACCATTAGCTAGTCATCCAAGTAACTACAAGACATATAACCAGGTAAGAGAGCATTTTTCAAGGAAGGGACTCAAAGGTGACGTTTTGAGGCATGTTAGGGAGTGTTTGGCTTGTCAATAGAACAAATCAGAACATGTATTTCTAGTTGGATTGTTGCAGCCACTACCTATTCCACATCAGAAATAGTCAAATAGGAGGATATATCTGGATTTTATCACAAGTCTTCTGATAGGGTAAGGATTGATTTTTGTGGTAGTGGATAGATTCACGAAGTATACTGTTTTTTTATGCTATATCTTCAAAAAATAAGGCTCCATAGGTGGCTGATTTGTTTTTTAAAGAGGTGTTTAGACTACATGGGCTGCCAAAGAATATTGTGAGTGATAGGCATAGCAGGTTCATTAGTTTGTTTTGGCAAGAACCTTTTCAATTAACAAGTACAGAGTTGACTCCAAGCACTAGTTACCACCCTCAAACAAATGGACAAATGGAGATTGTAAACAAATGGATTGAAGGGTATTTGAAGAATTATGTTACGAGACAGCAAACAGCATGGACTAAGTGGCTCCACCTTAGAGATTATTGCTACAATTCCACTCATCACATGTTCATAGGTATGACTCATTTCAAGGCATTATACGGTTTGATGCATATTCATTCATGGATTTGATTATTTTAGATAGCAAAGTTCTTGGAGTTAGGGATTTGGTCCAACAAAGTCTAGATATTCTGAATGGACTCGAGGAGAACCTACAGCAGGCCCAAAATCAGCAAAAGATGTATGTTGATTGCCATTGCTTGGAGAGAACAATTGAGGTAGAAGACATGGTTTTTCTAAGGTTATAGGCCTCTACGCAATCCTCCCTCAAAGGGAGTGGTGTGGAAAATCTTAAATAGAGGTTTTATGGACCTTAGAAGATAATACGCAGGACAAGTGAGGTTGCATATGAGGTGGAACTTTCGGAAAACGGCGGAATTCACAATGTTCTTCATGTGTCATGCTTTAAAAGGGCTCTTGGACAGCAGGTCACACTTTCTTTAAAGCTTCCACCAGTTGATAATGAAGGAAATTTGATTTTGGAGCCTGAGGCTATCATTAACATGAGAGAGAAGAGGTTAAGGAATTCTGGAGTACTTTGTGAAATGGAAGAATCTTCCACTCGAGGATGCGACATCGTAAGGAGTGTAGATTTTTTATCATCCAAATCTGAAATTATTTTAAGGCAAGCAATTTGAGGAAGGGGGGATTGTCATGTCCCCTCCTTTCAGCCGACTTTAACACCACAAGTCCTCAATTAAAAAGTGTTTATTAACACTATATATATATATATATATATATATATATATATATGATAAAATAATTAATAAATAAAATATTAAATATACATAATAATAAAACTAAATAAAATTTAATAAATTCAAATTTGGGCATCAAATTGGCCCATGGGCCCTAATCCGTAGAAGGTATATCTACCAACTTATTCTTTCATAATGATCCATCTGACTATCATTTCACAATTTGCTCATTTGAATTCAAGTGATTGTGCATTCGAAGATGAAACCCCTTGTTTGCACCGAAAGAGGTCAAGATGAAATCCCTACCTCTTTCCTTGGCAAATTCAACTTAGGGTTTGTCAGTAAGCTAATTTTGAGATTTTGGTACAAATTTCAAGGATGTCAAGCATGGAATACTGCTATCAAGATTGCAGGACAGTATAGTGGCAAATTTGGTGAAGACAATACCAATTAATAGCACTGCGCCATCCATGATAATAATTAATCATGTGAGGAGAAGTATCGCTGTCAGTTGCTGAGGGAATACTTTCCAGACTGCTGCAGCATCCAACTAGGCCAGGAAGAATTCAATCCCCAAATTAGGTCACTAAACATCTGGGTGTACTACATTCTGAATCACATCACTGGCTGCATTCTCAGAGATCATTTTTTGACAAAGAGGCATGCCAGGAGTCTCCAGGAGCACAGGAGAGAGTTAACATTCACTTACGGCTGCCCTAAATCCCAAATTGTGCCATCAACTACAGGCTTCTGTGACCTGGGCACTAACATTGCATTCTGAAATCCCAATCAATCTCAGCCCGCCATCATAAATTCACCATCAGGATATCACAAGGAGAGAAGTTAGAAGTGTCCCCTATCGATTAGGTTGCAGTTGTATCAGGCTACTGTCCCAGGACAGAGTTGCCATACCACCCAGAATATCATCCATCTGGCAGGAAATTGGTCTTTCCATAAGGGCACATAGGTGAATTGTAAGATTATTCAGTCTACATACTTCTGGTGAAATATTCAGATTTATCCAGATTCGTTGTTGACTTGTAATTTGAATTTTGTACAGTCTGCATCAATATTTTATATACTCATAATCAGATCCAGAACAGTTTAATGATTTGAATCAAATTGGAGTTGTGGTATTCATTTAATCTTTGCGTTCAAGTGTTGTTGTCGAATTTTTTTTAAATTCACTGGTAGATCTAATACATCAGTTTAAAAACATATAAGTGATATTTAAAAATGAGACAAAGGAATTTCCTGCTTCAGAAGGTAGGGTCCCTCAGGACTTCCATCTATAGTGGGCTCTATAAAAACGACGGAAACCGGTACATTGAAATTGGACAAGTGCATCAAGCAGTATTCAACAAGTATAAAAGACAGAATGCTAAATTCCAGTAATCTTTGCTTCAAATCATGCCAATGGTTGTCCTGGTTTTCATAAGGCTGCGAATTGTGATTCATTTGTTGAATTTTACCAGGGTAGATCACCCTTAAGAGATAAGTCAAAATCATTTAAAGGAGACACCAGAGATTTTCAAACATCCAGCACTGCATTGCTTGTGGGCAAGCAGTTCCGGGAAGGGTGGATTTGTAATGTCCCTTTTTTCAATCTGCGGCTATTTAGTGAATGGACTGTCAGCATAAATTTAGCAATTAGATAAGCTGGTAGTTACTATCAGTTTTCAGTTAGAAATATGCTGGAGTGTTTTGTGCCTGTTATTTGTGCATTTAGTCGGAGTTATTACACATGTCCCTGTTTTTTCCAATGACTTAGATGCATATATAAACACATGCTATGATCATCATTTGTATTATATTCAGAGTGATTCTTTCAGCTTACAGGCACCAATACAGCATCTTGTGTCTCTTATTCTTGTGTAACCTACTTGCCTGGATTTGTTTTCTCAGTTCTCAGTTTACGTTGCATTTGTTCCTTCCGCAATAGTTTCATAATTTCCTAAAAATATACTAGGTAAACCCAAGAGTCACATGAAAAATAACAAAGAGCAGAAAGTCTGGCTGTTTCATTTACACTATAACAACTAAATGTATTGCTGAGGATAAGATGCCATGAAAAATATATAAAGCCTTCCTTCGAACCAAACAAAAAATTTCAGCAAGCCTAAAAACTCTCTTATGGATTCTGATAACATATATATCAACAGTAATTAAGTTGGATATGATTCCAACAACATCTTGTTACACCAACTTGGGATCAGGTCCACCTGCATCGTTTTATCTTAGACATATATACTCCCGACAAATGTAATTTTGAGCTGGTGACGCTCACGAAACAGACACTAGCCCACCAGAGAATAGATAGCCATGATAGCCCGGGAATTACATTTAATTGTAACTCGAACTATTCCATTCATGTGGACTGTAAAAGTCCAATAGTCCCACCTCTAGTTACCCCGCAAGAAGGCAAACACCAAAAAATTCAGAACATTTTCAAAATTACGGATACCATACCAATAACCTAATGTTTTCTTTTAAATAGTGTAATCATCTAACATTTTGAGCTGGTGAGGCTCGAGGCTTAGACACTAAACCACATTTATTGGCATGCCCCAGGGCAAAAACTTCGATTATAGAGAAATTTTCCGAGGGAGGGTATGAAGTGTTCATCAGAAACAAATGGTTCTGCTGATCTGGGAATTACACCGAATTGCAGTTAAATAACTACATTGCTGTAAGAGGTAAACGCCAAAAGTTTCAGCTCTAGGCACCCTGCAAGAGGGAAACTACCCTTCAAAAAATAAGAATCATTTCAAGATATCTCATTTTCTGGATTATATTGAATTAACTTATCTTTATGTTTAGATAGCGTACTTATTGACCTCCGGACCTAACCATCCAAATTGCTTCAACAATAGCACCTGCTCTATAGTTTCCAAATGAATAATTACAAATTTGGCTTTCAAATAAAATTGCAAATCATGGGAAAACAAAGCCAGTAACTTGATAAATCATAAATCCATGGACAATATGTTACATCACAATTTGGGGAATAAGAGATGGCGAGAAATACCAAGACATCTGACTTTCACAAGTATCCCTTGGCTCTCCAGGATGGAATCAATATAAAGCCCTGATCCAGAACAGGTATCACAGAGAACTGCACCCTTGGCTTCACACTGCCTGCATCGGGGACTGCTACCGATGTTTTTCTCCCTCAAACATAATCCAATTGGCTTCTCAATTATCTCCTCGGGGATTTCCTTGTCATAGCAGAACAAATTTTCGAAGCTACGCTTGTATTTCTCCACATCGCAGTCTGGGAGTTCTCCATTTACATTTGCAAAAGCCTGCAAGAATATTCAAAAGTGGAATAAAAAGCGGGAATTTACTGTTTTTTTAATGATGGGAGAAGAGAGGGCCAGAAAAAGACCTGTCTTGATGTGTGGCTCGGCACTGATCCATTGTCGAAACTACTCAAAAAAATCTGTTTGGTATTTCTCCTCCCAAATAGTTTTGTGTTGGAGGGAGTAAAGGCGGTTGATTTAACTGATCCATGGTTTATATTGAAGGACACAGATGCGCGTAAAATGCAAGTGCAAGAAGGGCCTGTAAGAATACCCATATCTTCGAATATTTCGAGCGACGGATAGAAAAAAAATGGTGGAATTTGTTAGCGCTGAAGTCCCATTTGATATCACCGTCATTCCCCATTCCCCTTTGAATGCATCGCCTTAATTAATTGAAAAAAAACTCTTTTGGCGTGTGCCACATGCATTGTTAGGTAAGCTGTGAGTTAATATTTTGTTCCCCATGGAGGTGGACAAATATAGTCCTTTTAACTATCAGTATTAAGCGTGAGGGTGAAAATTGCATGATTTTGAATTTAACTTAATTAAGTAATTTATTGTATCTAAATTTTTGGTTTATGTGAGTTTTTTTGTCGATGTTTAGGATCACACCCAGTGATCCATCATCAAGAAAAGGAAAAATTGATCATTGGATGTGATCTGAAATGTCAACAAAAAAAACATACACAATTTAATCCAAAAGTTTGCATACATCTTCATTGACTTTGGAAAACTCATACTAACTAATATAATTTATTAATATTTTGAAAAATAGTAATAAAAGTGATTTGTCTTATATTTTATTTGGTTAAGTTAAATGAAGTGATAATTTATTAGTCTTTTTTTAGATCTATTTTTTATTGATTTTTTTTTACAATGATTAAAAAATGAAAAAAATATTACTTTTGTTTCACTAAAATTTTCATTTATGCAATAAATGTTCCATCTTCAAATGTCAACTCTATTAATAATGTTGATTTAATTGAAATGACATTATTTTGATATGAGGAAGGCATTAGCAAATGTGTTAGGTGTATATTTATTGAAAAGACGACAAAGAAATTTTAAAAATTATCATAATTAATATCCATCTAGACTTGAACATAAGTTGTATGGATATTGCTCCTTGATGTTGTTTCATACACATTGTTTCCTATGTAAACAAAAATCTACAAACCATAGAAAATAAATAGCACATTGTCAACCTCACATCATTTTTATCAACTTTCGGTAATGTGATTTACTTTCAACCCAAACTTCTCATCAATTTCACATCATTTTTATTAACTTTTGGTAATGTGAATTACTTCCAACCCAAACTTCTTTTGTCATAAAAAATTTTGTAGCTTGAAATGCTTTTGATGAAACTAATATGTCTTCTAACTTTTTGTGCTCTCATTATTATTACATTTCAATACAATTTTGAATATATTAAACTACACTAATAATATCTTAAAATGCAATATTGTAGCAATGATGTTGTCTTAGGCTAGACTCCTTAGTTGAGACCATGTATGGATTTTGAATCTCTAAACACTTGAAGGATTTGATTGTCCAAGCATGTGTAGAAGATTACTCTTTTGAAAGAAAAAAATAAAAAATCAATTATTGTGCAACTTGTTACATTGATTGATGGCATCTCACTTATATTGTCTCATATTATTCGTACCAACTTACTTTGTCATATATATTATTATTACTTTCAAAAACCTAATAATTTGTCCATAAAATCTCAATGGATATGGAGAATCTATGAGATAAGTTTTCCCTTAATGTTTGTGTTTTGCTATTGTTTCTTCATTTAATCATATCAAAATTGTAACTTTTTTTCATCACTTTTTTATTACAAACCACATAAATGAGTTTTCTTATTTAAGCAAGAATTAGATCCTAAGCATATTTCAAGAATAAGGACATGATACACAACTAACATATTCAAACTATTCTAAATAAGCATTACATAGACATTCTCAAAATTGATTTACCCTACTCATGGATTGCCAACATAGTTTCTAATAGTTTTCAATTATAATTGTCTCTAGATATACTTTAGGTGATTGGGTATGCTTTGGTTGCTTCATAAGAGGAATCATCTATGTTGTTTGGTATATTGATTGTTAACAAAGGAGTTGAATATTGTCATAACCCCCTTCCTTAGTACATGTGAACCCCTTTATTAACTCAAAATAATAGTTATAGTTTAAGGTATGCATTATTAAATTATTAGAGATAGTCTCTAGATAATAGTTAAATTATAAACTATAAGTTAAAGTATATATAGTTAAATCAATTAAATAAGAAATAAATAAAATAAATAATCAAAATGAATTAAATAATAATTGGGATGCTCCATTAATAGGGGCATAATTAAGCTGATCCCCAAAGATGGGGATAAAGCCCTCATCAAAAACTGGAGACCTATTACTCTCCTAAATGTCTCTTACAAAATTTTTGCCAAGCTCCTAGCGCTGAGAATTGAGAACATCCTCCCCAATTTTATTTGCTCTACCCAGACTGGTTTTATAAAAGGTAGATTTATCCTCGAAAACCTGATTACTAGTTGGGAAGCCATGAATTGGTCCAAATACTCCAAACAAAACTCGGCCATGTTTCTTCTTGACTTCGAAAAAGCCTATGACAGAGTGGAGTGGAACTTTATCACTATGATGCTCGAGGCTTTCGGCTTCCCTAGGAAGTTTTGTGATGCTGTTAATATTCTTCTCAAAGATGCCTCGGCTCAGATTGATGTCAATGGTTCTCTCTTTGCCTCCTTCCCCCTTGGTAGATCTATCAGACAAGGTTGCCCCTTGGCCCCTGCCCTCTTCGTTATAGCTTCTGAAGCTCTCTTCTACATCCTGAGGGATAGCTCTATCTCCCCGACTGTCAAGGGTATAACTCTCCCCGACAACGAGGAGCTCCTTAATTACCAATTTGCTGATGATACTGCTATTTTTTTTATGCTAGACCTGATAACTTTGAGGCTCTGACCTCCAAACTCAATCTTTTCTGTAGCATCTCTGTGGCGAGGCTTTCCCATTCTAAGTCTATCTGCCTTGGCTGGGATGTGCAGCCCCCGGACTGGTTTAAAGGCTATGAATTTCAGTGGGGTGGCCCGCACAAGATTGTCTGCTACTTGGGCATACCCTTCTCCATTGACCCTTCCCTTAAAGACATGTGGTCGTGGGTCAAAGATAAGATCATCAAAAAGCTAAATAAATGGCATAACAGGACCTTGTCCCTGGCTGGCAGAATCTAGGTCTGTCAAAAAATTCTTTCATCTTATAACATCTACTATTCCTCGGCGTGGATGTTCAATAACTATCAAATCCTTAAAATTCAAAAGGCTGTTAGAAGCTTTCTCTGGTCTGATGGTAAAGGAAAAAAGAAAATGCACGCTATCAAGTGGGAGTGGTGTCATGTCAATAAGCTGCTTGGGGGTCTTGGTTTGAAGGATCTCAAGCTTCAAGGTTTCGCCCTTGCCACCAAGTGGATATTTCACTCCCTTGATGGCAATGATCCTTGGAAGGTTCTTGTTAGGAGCAACATTGAAAGAGGTCTCCCCAAATATGCAAAGTCTTGGAAGAATCTTCCGTTTAGTGACCTTGTCATTGGTAATTTTCCTGTTCTCATTCAAGGATCTGCGGTCTTTAGATCCATTTGGAAGGCTTGGGACCAAGTTAAAAAGTTTGTTTCTAACAAGGCCTTCCATGATAATTGCCATCTTTTTGGTGAAAGGTCCATTTGGTGGAACCTTTCCTCCTCAGGCAAGCCCCTTGCTCTCTCCCAAGGCTACTCTACTAGACACTGGTCGTGCAAAGGCATATCCCTTTTCATCGACCTTTTTGAGTATGACAAGTTAATCAGTTGGGAGGATCTCAGAATCAAATTTGACCTCCCCATTTCCCAAAAGAAAACGTATAATATGATTGTCAAGGCTTCGAAGGATCTCCCTTCCTCCTGTCATGTGGATTCTCATAGGTTCCTTGGCTGTAAGTGGGCCGACGGCACTATTCTTTCCAAGATCAAAGCTAAGAACATATACAATGTCATTGGTCATTCCGATTCCATCATTGATCATGTTAACTCTGTCTGGTATTCCACGCTTGACACCCGCGCCTGGATGAAGCACTTTGATCGCCTGTGGAAAGGTCCTACCGAGCCTAAGATTAAATGCTTCAACTGGCTCCTTCTCCTTAACAGACTCCCTATCAGTAGAGGCATTGCCAAGTCTGATAACTGTAAATTTTGTAGACTCCCTGAAACGGCTAGACACATCCTGCTTGACTGTATCTTTGCGAAGGAAATTTGGCTTATGTTTGGCATTACCTATCCTATGCTTTTTACTGTTCTTGATATTATCACTGGTCATATTGATGGATTAAAACATGACTCTAATCTTTTCTGGAAAATCCTCTCCTCTAATGTTTTATGGCAAATCTGGAAGTGCAGAAATGAAGAAAGATTTTAGAATAACCCCCGTGATCTTACTGAGTCTTTTAGAAAACTCACTTTCTTTAAAAAAAATTTGCAGGTGCGAACCACCATGTACATTGAAAGAAAGAAGCTCAAACGTTTCCTTAAGGATGGTTATGCTACGTTCTTCATCTATGAGATGAAGGGAGGCTACACCTGGAGGGACACTCTAAATAATCAGCGGCTTTTCGAAAAAAATTGCAAGACTCTATCCCAAGAAGTGAAAAACAACTGTGGCTTCTCCAAGGACACGACCCTCATGCTTGCGCAGATTCAGGAGATGAAATGTGTTGTCTGGATGGAAGGTGATAAAGGGTGGACTGCCTGGGTTGATAAAATGGATGACATCCTGCACTAGCTTTTTGATCCTTGGTGTTCTGATTTGCACCTTTTTGTATCGATAATGTAACTTTGTTTCGGATGCTTCTTTTTTGTTGTCTCTGATCCATTTGGCTCGAACTTCTGCTCCTACTTTGGAGCTCATCCTCTTGTAGTTTGAACTCTTCGCTCTTCGGAGCTTTTTGTACCTTTTTTGACCTCCTTATATTTAATACAAAAAAAAATAATAATAATATAATAATAATTTAATTTGATTTCATGTGCAAAATTTAAATAAAATTAAATTATTCAAATTTAAAATATATTGTTAGTTAAGTGATAATTAGATTGAGTTAAACTAAAAAGATGAATTGTTAAGTAGTTATGATATGAGTTAATTAGATTAGTCAATTTTCATGATTTATTTAATTTGTCATGTTAATTGAAGTTAATTTTAGAATTTGCATGAAGAGAACAATAATTGAATTAATTGATTTTATTGTTAACTAAAAATTTGCATGAAATATATTATTTTCTTGATTTATTTTAATTCCCCTCACCAGTTAAGGAGATAAAGGAGGGAGATAACTCCTTGTTTGTCTCAATTGACTCTTAAACTAACTCCCTTGATTGATTAGTCATATGGAGAGATTTATTTTAATTATTTTTAAAACTAATTTCATTCCACTAGTTGGAATGAGAGATTTGGGGAGGTGATTATGCAATCTATTATTTTAAAATTTAAAGTACTTGAATAATACCTCTCATATATGTATGTACATATGTATGTATGTATGTATTAGTAAATTTGTTAATATAAATTTAAATAAATATATAAAATTAAAACAAAAACTCTAAAAAAAATTATTTGCCTCTATATTTTTTCTAAATCTAAAAATAAACTTCTTAGTATATATAATTATAATTATTAATTATATATACTAATAATTATTAATAATTAATAGTCAATAGTGGCATGGTGTGATGGTTAAGTTGTATTGTTATTTTTACCATCAACATTCAAACCCCGTTGGGGTGTAATTGTTGAGATTTATATTGGGGATGAGGTCCCTCATTTTTGAACTCAACGATTCATAGCTCTGGGTCAAAAGCATTTACCCCTTCAAAAAAAAATATTAATAATTAATATTGAAGGGGTGGTGTGGTGTAGGGGCACCTGGGTGTTTTTGTAAATAAGGGTCAAATGTGAGTCTTTTATGATGTTGAGTCAATTTTTTTTGTAGTAAGGTCTATTTAGACCATATTTCATGTTTTTGGTCATGTGGGGTCAGTTTTGGGTCATGATGTCAAGTTTTGCAAAAGTTGCATAGGCAACTTTGTATTTTTGGTGTGTATGGGAAGTTGAACGATCAATTATTTGAAAAGTAGTTTAGAACCATTGGAATATGCTTGTAAGTGTTTAAATATGCCTTGGGATGTTTGAGGAAAAATTTGGGAGATGTTCTTGGAGATCAAACAATAAGAAGACTTTGTTTTTTCTATGTTTTTCATTATTTTATTGGTGCTAAATAGGATTGTGCTGCCCCATACAGTCCGCAAATTATATAAGTTGCATTGGAATTGATGTAGGGTTGAATATACTATCATTTGGTTTTGATTTCATCTATTTTCATTAAGGTTGAAGTGAATTAGAGCCTTTTTACTGCAAACAGCTAGGAAACCCTAGGTTGAGAGGGTTTGATTGAAAAAATGAGTTATTGATCCATTCCACCAGTGGAAAAACCTGATAGTCGGTGGAATGGAAGTAGATAGGATTTTTTTCATGTTTTTAGGGTTTGCAGGAGTAGGGGATGGAGTTAGGGCCAAGTTCAATGCAACCCTAGCTCAATATCACCATGTATTAGGCTTAGGAGGATAGGTAGACTTAGGGCTTTGTAGATAGATGATTTGGTGATGATTTCAGTTGATAAAATCTGTATATATAGACCCCATGTGACATGTTTGATGCCCTGGATTGAAGATTGGAAATTGGAAGGTTGAAAACCTCATTGTTGCTTTATAAAACAAGCCTAATTAGGCCTATTTACAGTGTAGCAGTCCAAATTGGAGGGTGTTGTTACAAAACAACCATATCTACAAATTTGATATGTTCCTAAAGGGCATAAAGGGTGTCTGTAAGGGTATTCAATTTTTGGGTTTGAAGTCTTCTATGAAAACTATGATGAAAAACCCTTGTTTCAAGTACTACTAGGGGAATAGGTGAATGTGTGAGAAAACCACCAAGTTAGGGTTTCAAGATTGCAAAGTTTGTTGAGTTAAGTTTGTGTTGATACCTCCACCCTACTCTACATCAAATTGGTATCAGAGCATAGGTTTTGCTCAATAAAGAGAAAATTTTGAAGTTTGAAAGAAGCAAAGATGCCTCCTAAAAGAAATCCAACTGCTAGAGAAGTGAGAGAGTTGAAAGAAAAGCATGCCAAGGAGTTGAGATAGGTAAAGGAGTCTCAAGAAGCTTCCCTAGCTAGACTTGTAACACTTGCATCAAATCAAAAGAGAGGTGTGGTCACCAGAGACCAAAGTGACCAAGAGGAAGAGGGTGAGAATGAAAACCCTCAAGGAGGAGTCCAAGGTGATGATGAGTTGGACCCTAATGAATTGAGAATGGCTAAGTTGTTGAAGGTTATCAAAGGAGACACTCCTAAGGTGAAGATGGACTTACCCATGTACAGTGGGGAGATGGATAGTGAAGAGTGCTAGGTTGGATTGATGCACTTGATAACTATTTTGAGTATGAAGAGGTAGCAGAAGACCAAAAGGAAAAAATTTTCAAAACAAAATTGAAAGGCCCTACCTTAACTTGGTGGAATTATGTGTAGGAAGAGAGGGTGAAGAAGGGAAAATAAAAACTTAATTCTTGGGACAGAATGGTGGCTAAAATCAAGAGCTAATTTCTACCCGGTGATTATGCAATTCAAACATTTAGGAAGCTGCAAAACCTCAAACAAAAGGAGATGAATGTAATGGCTTATATAGAGGAGTTTCATAAGTTGAGTATAAGAGTTGGTCATGTTGACGATGAGATGGAGAAAGTAGCAAGGTACATGAATGAGTTGGGGTTCAATACACAAGATGAGTTAAGTCTTACCACCCCTAGAACAATGGAAGAATGCTTTTAGTTGGCAGGCAAGGCAAAAGAAAAGTTGAAGAGAAAGTAGGAGAAACAAAGTAGAGGTAGAGGAAAGAACTTCAAGGGTAGAGGAACATTTGGAGGAAGAGGACAGTCCCAAAAGCCACAAGGAGAAACAAGTAGTCATCAAGAATAGGGCTCAGAATCAAGAGGCAGTTTCAAAGGTAGGAGATCAAATAATAGAGGCAGATTTGGTGGTCAAGGAAGAGGATCAAATAAATTCTCAGGAAGGTGTTATCAGTGTAACAAGATTGGGCATCAAGCTTGGCAATGTCTAGATAAGCAACCTTCTACTTCACATGGTGGTGAAAGAAAAACTCAATTGGTTCAAGTGGAAGACAATGAGAGTGTCAACTCTCCATCATAGCATGTTGCTCTAGAATTTGAAGAATCTTTGATGATGAGAAGAATATTACTCAAAATTTGCGTGGTAAAGGAGCCTCCACAAAGAAAATCTCTATTTAAAACCACCTGCAAATCTCAAGGTAAGGTTTGTAAAGTTGTTGATTCAGGTTCCACAGATAATTTAGTTTCTATAGATGGTTGAAAAGTTGAAAATGAAAAGGATACCACATCCTATGTATGTGAAATGTGGGAATGGTTAGTAAATCAACACAAACACCAATGAGACATATTATAGTAAATATTTGAATCAAATAAAATACTCTAAATTGCAGCAAACAAATCTTTAAAAACGTTCCATTGTTCTCTATTCTCAAGGATTTATTAAACCATATTGGCTCTCAGATTTTGTATATGCACTATGGTTGTTAAAATGACAACTTGAGAAATGAGATGTTATTCAACATGCAAGCCAATTAAGTTCCTACATGAAACTAATGTGATGAAAGCTATGATGCTATGATAATGGAGATTATGATGAATGGATAATGTTGCTAAACTATGTGATGCAAATGATGTGATGACAAGTTAAAATGATTATGCATATGCTCAAATGATTAGTGATATAATAATCTAAAATGCAACTATAAAGAAAAACATGATTTAAAATGCAACTATAAAGCTAAACATGATTCTATAATGCTAACTATAAAGCTAAACATGATTTTATATGCAACTACAAAGAAAAACATGATTCTAACTATAGACTCCAAATGTTCCAATGCTCCAAAGCTATTCATGCATGATAACTCTACTCGAATGTGGGATGCCAAATACTATGCCAAAGGGTTGTATTTATAGGATTTTCCAAGCATCTTGTGATATGGTAGCGATCGACGGTCCAAATTCAAACAAGAGGGATGAACAGTGTAGATGGAGAGAATCAAGAAGAATGTTCCCTTGACCAAAGAAGACATGCCAAATGGATGAAGGAATCCCTTGACCAAAGACAACATGCCAAATGGATGGAGGAATCAAGTGTGTGAGAAAAATACCATGTGTTTGAAAGTTTGTTGAAGAAGTGTGAGGAATAAGCCATGTGTTTGAAAATTTGTTGAAGATAATCTAATTATTTAATTTCATGTGACCTTGGTGAGGTGGCATGAAAAGTTGTAGACATGTGCTTGAATTCTAAATTTGGGATTAGTGAGGATTAATTAAATAAAACAAACTTTAGAAATTCATTTATTTAATTAAATTAGAGGAATGTGATTTTAGATTTGGAGAATTTAGAAGATATGAACTATATAAATAAATTGAGAATTTATTTATAAGTAGTTGAAATATTAATTAAATAACTAGTATTTAATTAATTAAATGTTTTGACTGATTTTAGGTGTATACATTTTTCCCCTCTTTGAAGTAATGTGTTTACACATTGCTTCAAAGAAAAACTTATTGTTGATGCCGAGAAAAAAAAAATTCAATGCCCCAGACGTTGATTTTTAGGTGATGACAGATATATGCCCCCTCGGGAGATAAATCGGCGAATTTTTGGATGATTTTTCAGTGATTTGATGATCTCAAAATTTTACACTTTAGAAATGATTCATCTCCCAAAAAATGATGTTAAAGTCACTTGGTGATGAAATTGATGAATTAAGGCCTCTTTGAAAATAAAATAAAACATCCCCATAAAAATGCCACTTAATTAAACTTAAAAGGTTAAAAAGTGTGATTAGAAGCTCATTTGAGCATTTGTGATTTGAAAACTTGAGAGTGAGAGTGATTTCTGCAAATTTGGAGCAGAATGGTGATCCCCTACCACACTCACCGTTTTGAGCGCGTGCGACGGCACAATCGCCCGATGGCGTACGGACCTCTAGTAAGTACCCCAAAAATTGCCTCATTATTTGTGCATTTCCTTTTTCCCACTTTTTCCATGTTTTTAAATCATATTTATTTAGTTTAGCGCATAGGAAGACCGAAGTAGTGCATAGAACGAATGTTCTAGTGCATAGAGCACATTAGCGCATAGGATGAAAATTTTAGCACATAGGATTAATGAATTAGCGCATAGGTTTGCCGAAGTAGTGCATCTGATAACTGTTGTGGCACATAGAATAGATTAGTGCTTAGGGAAATTAGATTAGTGCATTGAAGGAATAATTTAGTGCATAGGATGAATTAGTGCATCGGGACCCTGTTCCGACGCATAGATGAAATGAAATGGCACATTGGGTAGTTCGATGCATAGAACCTCTGTTCTAGCGCATTGATGAATTTTTTTGGTGCATAGGGTTTTTTAGCCCATAGAAAGAATATTCTAGTGCATTTGTGAAGTTTTAGACCAGATTGATGATTTGTTTGGTTAGACTCCTTCATTTTGATGATGTTTGATTGCATCAGCCTGTGATTTGATGGTGATTGATGATGTTGATAGATTAGATGTCCATTGATCTCATGATAGGTGAGATGCAATGATAGGATGATGATAATTGACCTTGTGATAGGCGAGGATCAATTATAGTTTGGTTGGTTAAATGACCTCATGATAGGCGAGGTGCATTGATTGATTGATAAACCTCATGATAAGCGAGGTTAAATTGATTGATGAACCTCATGATAGGCAAGGTTGAATTTATTGATGAACCTTGTGATAGGCGAGGTTAAATTGATTGATGTACCTCATGATAGGTGAGGTTGAATTAATAGATTGATGCTCATGAGATTTGATCAAAGTCTCACTAGAGCTAATTAGGTTGATAGGTTAATTGATTTTGATTGATTGATTGATTGATTTGATTGGTTGATTTGCAATATCTTGTGATAGGATCCATTGACGAGCTTACAAATTAAAGAGCGCTTCCTGAAGACATGGGATTTGATTCGACACTTGACATTTCCTGAGACAACCGTTATTACAGGATGTGGTTTATCTTCCCTTATCGATATGCTTCAGATTAGGGTTAACAGGGGTTTACTGACAGCTTTAGCGGAGAGGTGGCATAGTGAGCATAGCACCTTCCATTTTCCCATTGGTGAGATCATAGTTACTCCTAAGGATGTATACCAGATTCTGTAGATACCCATAGTTAGAGAGCTTGTATTATATGATTCTCGGGAGTAGAGCGGGATTGATGCATTGTGTAGGGTGTTTGAGGATGATACCATATGTGGCTATGAGATTCCCTGGAGGGACATGGTTGATGTGTATGCCACATTGCCTTTTGTGTTAGCTAGATTTATTGGAGGGTTCATTTTTCATAATCATAGGTCAAAGGGACTATTAGTTAGATGGGGGAGGATCCTAGAGAGCATGATTGCTCATGGCACTCGATATGCATGGGGTTGTTGTATGCTTACACACTTGTACCATGATTTGCATCAGGTTGTGTATTTTGGAGGGGTGATTTTATCAGCAAGGGTTACATTGCTTCAGGTCTGGGCATGGGAGCACATAACAGTTGCATGGCCAGTGGGAGATAGATAGCGGCCAACCATGAGGCCATATGTACACATTTATGCCAGTCGACTTGCTCAGCCTATGTTGGGAAAACTCGAGTACTGGAGGAGGTCCTTGGATGATCTTGAGTCTGTAGTATGGAGGCCCTATCTTGATTACGAGCAATGGCCTGAGGATGACACGAAGATCTCATTTTTGTGTCAGTCAATTTATTTGATTGGCTGGACCCATTTTGTCATTGAGAGATTTTTGTTGTTGTGGGTACTTAGATAGTATGACAGAGTGCAGGGGATGCCCCAGGGAGTGGCCCACTATGCATGATGATGCTAGGATGCTACAGATTGGGGACCAATTTTGTCCTATGATGCAATAGTTTAACATTTCTAGGGTTTACAAGTTGTTCCTTGGGATGTTCATCCAGATGTTATCGATGCTTTGATATCAGAGGAGTATGCTCAATACATGTTCATGCATCCATTCCCACGGATCACCATTCTAGATAAGATGACACCATTGCTAGAGGAGGCGGCGGCAGTAGGTCATGGGCAGAGATGGCAAAGAGAGGAGGGGGAGGAGGAGGAGGATAGCAGTGATGGCAGTGATGGTGATGAGAGTGATGGGGGAGGAGATGAGGGTGGAGGAGGAATAGGGCCGGATGTTGGAGAGATGAGAGTGCCTCACAAGAGGCGATCATTAGTTGCCCCTTCTTAGTAGTGCGTGGAGATCAGGCTACCGTCACAACAACATACACAAATAGCTACTTTACAAGTGCAAGTTCAAACATTGCAAAATTAGCTAGAGCAAGTTTAGGCTCTACTTATGCAGGCACAAGAATAGATCTAGACATTGATGGCTGAGAGAGATGTAGATAGGTAGAAGGTACAAAAGATACATGCCCATCTTGCATAGGTACAGGCCTAGGGATAGGCACAAGGAAAGATGCAAGGGAAGATTGACACATTGAATGCTAAGAGGGATGCCTTGAGATGATGGGTGGACCAGGCTGAGGGCCTTACTAAGAGATTACAACAGGATACAACGGTTGTCGGGTCTATATATTATTTCAAGGAGATCCATTGTACTGCTCAGGAGGCAGAGTTTTATAGGGTCAAATATCATGATGCAGTTCCTCCAGAGCAGCAGGAGAGCTTTGCACAGTCCCGGTCAAGGAGGTCTTAGTCTTGTACCATTAGCATGGGTGTTACACAGCCACTTCCTGGTGATTAGAGAGATCCTAGTGTGGGTTCCTTGGGTACAGGGGGGAGGTACTAGTCCTGTGATGCCAACACCATCTTGGGGGAGCATGACATAGCCCTAGTTTATGATTTTATGATGTATTTTGGACATGATGTATACATTGATGTATATGAGACATTGATGATGTACCTCTTGTTTTTAGACTTTATGGTGTAGGAACACCTATTTGATCACATGCCTCCATGAGGCCATATTGAGTTATTTGTTCCATTTTGATGTTTTTATATTGTAATAAGGTCCAAGAGACCACCTTTGTGGTGTTATAAGTCCTAGGATGTTCATTTCTCATATATTGTAAAAATTGTCAAAAGTTTAAAATTAGGTAGATGAAGTGTCATTAGGGTGTTTTGTGAACAAAATAATCAAAAGGTGGTTGGAAATAGTTGGTTTTGGTTGAAAATGTATAAATAAACCCTCCAAAACTCGAATTGGGGGTTGGAGACATCATTTTTGAAGATTGATGAATGGAAACCTCAAATGTTGTGCATTTTCTGATTTTTACATTGTTTCCAGATTGAAGTTGTGATTTGTATGGCTTGGTATGGACTAAAATAATGGAGTATCATATATGGATGGAAATATCTCTATTTATAGTTTCCAATTATTTTTGTCTCATTAAATTTTATTGAGTTTTGTGGAAGAAATGACTATTTTGGCGAGACTGCCAATTCTAACAATATTGAGCAGAATCTACAGTCTAAAGAAGTGTGATGGTATGAAATATAAATTCTATATTTTGGATCTAAAATTTTTTTTATTTTGTTTCCATGTGAATCTACTTTCATTTTCTTCAATTCTCATCAAAATTCATTAATATTTGAATAAGTTATGAACATTTTTGTGAGGGAAAGTCTGAACCCTACATAGGGTTTGTAGTTTTGGGAAAAATACAATAACTTTTGTTTCCACCATTGGATCTTCATAAGAATTGGAAGAAAAGTCTATAACTGTGTTTTATTCAATCTAACCAGAGAGATTGGCTTCATTATTTGTTTTGTAGAAGTTATTAATGACTATTCATTGCACTAAATTGTGGGCTACCATAGTTATGTTTCTAATGTGATGTACAATGCTTAGTAACATGTGTTATAAAAAGAATGTTTTGGATTATTGTTGAAGTTTTGTGAGATGTGTTGTGAATCCTCCTAGCTCTACATCAAATTGGTATTAGAGCCTAGAAAAGATATGGGCTGGTGAAGTTTGTTGGTTTTGTGTTGGTGTTTGTGGTTGTGTGTTGTGCAGGTTGAGGAAGGAACCTGATTGCCTAGGTGTGGCAAAGTGAAGTGGAAGCAAGGAGAGACTTGCTTGTGAGGATGGATTTGTTGAGAAGATTGGAAAGATTTCTGCAGGCTGAGGATTCACGAAGGAATAAGGAAAGAGAGGAAAAAGAGTTGAGAAAGATGGAGAGAAAGAAGGCAAGACAAATAGAGTTTGAGAAAGCCATGGAAGAGATGAGCAAAAGGTTGGAAATATTAGATAAAGAACACCAACTTCTTAAGAAAGCACTAAGGAGTTGGCATAGACCAATTTCAAAGGGGTTACGATGGCCTATAAATAAGATTATGAAGAAGCAAAAAAAAAAAAGAAGGCAAAAAATTCAGTCAAAGATGAAGAAGAAGACTTATGGGCACAATATGCATCTATTGAAGAAGAATGGAATAGTAAGGTTGGTGATGGAAAAGTCACACAAGAGGAAGAGGAACTCATCAAGATAGAAGAAGAAAATGAAATTGAGGTTGCAAGTGAATTGGTGTCAAGATTGAATAATTTGGTTATGGGTGAAGAGGAATTTGAAGTACAAGAAGACAAGGGGGAGACCTCAAGGTCTTTATATTTTGTTTCTAATTTTTCCTTGGACTATGTATGTGCAAGTTATGAAGGACAAAGTGAAGTGTTTGATGATATGATAGAGTTTTGGGACTTCCAAGTTGCAGGGATACTTGAAAGTAGAAGGCATAAGAAGAACAAAAGGAATAAAGGAAAAAATATGATTAAAAATACAAAGGACAAGGTGCAACCTAACTAGAAGACTAGGAAGAAGACAATTCAAAGGGGTTTGAATTCTTTTGCCCTCGGGAGTTTGGTGTAGGAGCACCTATTTGATCACATGCCTCCATGAGGCCATATTGAGTTATTTGTTCCATTTTGATATTTTGATATTGTAATAAGGTCCAAGAGACCACCTTTGTGGTGTTATAAGTCCTAGGATGTTGTTCATTTCTCATATATTGTAAAAATTGTCAAAAGTTTAAAATTAGGTAGATGAAGTGTCATTAGGGTGTTTTGTGAACAAACTAATCAAAAGGTGGTTGGAAATAGTTGGTTTTGGTTGAAAATGTATAAATAAACCCTCCAAAACTCGAATTGGGGGTTGGAGACATCATTTTTGAAGATTGATGAATGGAAACCTCAAATGTTGTGCATTTTTTGATTTTCACATTGTTTCCAGATTGAAGTTGTGATTTGTAAGGCCTGGTATGGACTCAAATAATGGAGTATCATATATGGATGGAAAGATCTCTATTTATAGTTTTCAATTATTTTTGTCTCATTAAATTTTATTGAGTTTTGTGGAAGAAATGACTATTTTAGTGAGACTGCCTATTCTAACAATATTGTGCAGAATTTACAGTCTAAAGAAGTGTGATGTTATGAAATATAAATTCTATATTTTGGATCTAAATTTTTTTTATTTTGTTTCCATGTCAATATCTTTCATTTTCTTCAATTCTCATCAAAATTCATTAATATTTGAATAAGTTATGAACATTTTTGTGAGGGCAGGTCTGAACCCTACCTAGGGTTTGCAGTTTTGGGAAAAATACAATAACTTTTGTTTCCACTATTGGATCTTCATAAGAATTGGAAGAAAAGTCTATAACTATGTTTTCTTCAATCTAACCAGAGAAATTGGCTTCATTATTGTATCTCTTTATACCTTTGGATATCCTTTTACATTTTGACATTATGATTTTGAGGTTATATGATATGCAATGATCTGATTATGATCTATGTGTCTATATGATTTCATGATGGATGCCTAGGATGGATGCATTTGATTTCTATGTTATGATGATGATCATGATGATTATGATGGATGTATTTAATTTCTATTATTTATGCTATATGATGATGATGATATGATATGCTATGGATGCAAATGATGATGCAACTAATTTGTTATGGTTCTATGATGCTTTATGAATGATGCCAATATGATGTATGTGATGGATCCTATTATTCCAATGAAATGTGATGAAGTTTATGTTATTGTACTTTTTCTCATGTAAATAGATCATGCAATGAATGGATGAATGTATAATAATGTGATGGTACCTAGTTCATATGTGTTTATGATGTTTATATGATGATGCTTATGTGATGATGATATGTATGCAGTGATGATATGATAATGCATGCAATGATGATTATGTTATGTATGCAATGATGATTATGTTATGTATGTAATGAGGATATGATTAATGATTCTATATGCTTTATGGATTTATGCCTATGCTATGTGAGATGGATTTCTATTATGTAAATGATGTGTGATGATATGTGATGTTTATATTGATTATGTATGGATGTAATGATGATGATATGACATATGGATGATGTTTTATAATATGAATTATGATTATGTGATGCAAATGATTATGCTTAATTGAGCTTGTAAGACTTCAAAACTTCTAGGGTCTTAAGCTTAAATGATTGAATCTATCCAATTTCCAATAGTTGTGGGAAGGTTGTTGTTAGTTGATTATTTATTAAATTAAACTTCATAAAACCTAACATATTTCCCAACTTTCTTGGAAATCTGAAGAGACTCACTCATTTAAGCTTAGTGGACCACTTTCTTAATGCAACTATATGAAATGATTTTGATTATGTAAATGAGATGCAATGCACGTCTTTTTGTGTTTTCTGATGCAAATATTATGATGTGATGCATGGATGGATGAACGATGTGATAATGTTTTCTAATGTATGCAAATGATGTGTTTTCTATATGAGAATGATGTGTTTTTGGTAATGTCAAGTGTTCTCAATCTGTTAATGTGAGAGATAACATCATTGTGAAATTGTTGCAGCTTTGGAAACCCTATAGATATAGATGCAAGCTAACATAGACACAATCTAACTTAACCATGCAAATCTAATATGCAGATGTTGTCATTCATAACAGTCGATTTGTCATGCTTTTTATCATCATTAAGCCTTTAAAATGTTGAAAGTGAGTACAAAAATCAATGGTATATTTAGACCATGATGACCTAAGTACTACTTCCATGATTTTTGATATTGCAAGTTAACACAAGCATCTAAGTATAATTAAACCAAGATGACCTGAGTATTGCTTGTGTAAACATACAAGAGTTAACCGTTTTCCTATGCAAATTCAAAATGTCATTAGTGATACTTTGTAGAGCATGTCCTACAACAATTTACATAGTAATAATGATCAACTCATAGACAACATACAAAGAAAAATCATACTCCTTCCTGGCTCCTCTAGTTCAATACATCATTGAGTTGCTCTAGAGATATGATAACAAAAATCAATGTTCAATAGCTGAACATTCATGCCATAGTGATAAATCCATGATTCAGAAGAATAATCATCCATTTGAAGTGTGCTTTTGGTTTGATTGATTTGGCCATTTGATATGGATGGTTGATGTGTTCATGTTTGTGAGATTGATGTTCGACATTGAATTACACTATGATCATTGTTTTGGGTCGTGTTGTACTATTGTTGTTTGTCTGTTGGTTCCAACTCAAAGTTTATTGCCCCCAATGAGTTCAGGATTTTTCCCCCAGTCTAGGGTGAGACACGACCATGATGCCAGGATATGTACATGAAGCTTTCCAATGACAGGCAGATTGATTGCGAAAGTGAATGGCGAAAGAAAATGGTTGGCATGCTCAAATAGATGGAAAAGCCAACCTATCACAAATAGTACCTGTTGCCAGGTTTTCATTAGTTTTTATTGCACCTTTTCATATTTTATGATTTTTTTGATTTTTCACTTTTTTTGTATTTTTCTTTGATTTTTGTTTTTTTTTGGATTTTGATCTTTTTCTGATTTTTTTTGTTGTTACCAAGATGCTTGTTTGCCAGGTTTTCATCAAGGCAACCATTTTTTTGGACATTGATGTTTTTGTATTTTTTCAAGACTCTTTCTGATGCACTGTATGATCTAGGTGTAGAACCTTTTAAGATGCAAGTTTTTGAGGGGTTCATCAAACAAATCCCCTTTCAATGTGGACAACTGATATGCTCTTGATCTGAAGACTAATACAATAACAAAGGGACCTAGCCAGTTTGGTTCAAATTTCTACTTCTCTCGATCTTGTTGGTTATGGGGGTTTTCTTTCAGGACTAAATCACCTACCTGAAATGTCCTAGGCTTTACTTTGTGATTGTAACTTTTGGATATCCTCTACTGATAGACTTTCAGGTGATCCACTGCATGTTGATGATGCTCATCCAATAGTTCCAATTCTTGTAACCTAGACACTCTATAATCCTCATCTAAAATAATCCCCTTTAGTGACACTCAGAGTGATGGTATTTCAACCTCAATAGGTAGAATGGCATCTAATCCATAGACTAGGGCATATGGTGTTGCTCCTGTTGGGGTGCGGATACTAGTTCTGTAAGCCCATAAAGCAAGGTTCAGTTGAACATACCAATCACGTCCAACCTCATTGATAGTTTTCTTCAAGATTTTTAGGATAGTCTTGTTTGAGGCCTCTACTTGGCTATTTCCTTGGGGATAGTATGGTGTAGAAAATTGATGCTATATATGGAACCTCTCATAGAGTTCTTAGACATCCTAATTTTTGAATAGTCTACTATTTTTTGTGATAATGGATTGAGGGATGCCCTATCGACATATGATATAATTCAGGATGAATGATGCGATTTTCTTTCCTGTGATGGTGGTTAGGGGAATAGGTTCAATCCATTTTGTGAAGTATTATGTTGTTGTGATGATAAACTTGTGTTCGTTGGATGAATATGGATGAATCTTACCTATGAGGTCTAATCCCCACTAAAAAAGGCCATGTTGATGCAAAAGGTTGCAACTCTTATGCTGGTGCATTTATCAAGTTTCCATGGATTTGACATTTTATGCACCTTTTGACATATTAGAATGACTCCTCCATATTTGGCCAATAATACTCCAAACACAAGAGCTTCTTAGCTAAAGTTAGGACACTTGAATGTGTGCTACATATACCATCATGGACCTCACGTAAAGTGATTTCAACTTTGTTATCTTCTAGACACCAAAGGAGAGTACCATCAAGACCTTGTCGATAAAGCACATCCACTATTAGGGTGTGTCAAGTTGCTTGTCAGATGAAATTTTGTTTTTGGTTTTGGGATAAATCAGGTGGGAGGGCATTGTCTTTTAGATAAGTATAAATTTTCTCATAGATGGAGGCATCGACCTCGGCTAGATGGTAGATGACTTGGGCTTTGGGATTTTCATAGGATGGGTTGAATAGTTGTTCCACCATGAACTCATAACATGCTCATTTCTTAGGAATTTGTAAGAGAGAAGCAATGGTAGCCATGGCATCAACAACTTTTTTGTTTCCTCTAGGAATCTGCTCAAATTTTATCTCCACAAAGTACTTTTTGAAGTCATCAACCATTCTTTTATATGGCATAAATTTTTCATCTTTTTTTTGGTAATCATTGTTCACCTAGTTAATGACTAGCTGAGAATCACCATAGACATGTAACTCTGTGGTCTTCCACTCGATTGCTACTTTGATTCCAATGATCAATGATTTGTATTCAGTTGTGTTATTGGTGCAAGGAAACATTAGTCTGTAAGATTTGGGAATGGTATATCCTTGTGGCAAGATAAAAAATATTCTTGCACCTGATCCATGTTGTGTATAAGAGCCATCAAAATACAACATCCATTGTTGTGTAGATATTGTAAGGACATCAACATCTAGAAATTCAATATTCATTAGATGATTGTCTAGCAATGGTGTTTCAGCTAGTTGATCTACTATGGCTTGACCTTTGATGGATTTTGTGTCCATGTGCTAGATGTCAAACTCACTCAATATCATGACCCATTTAGCTAGTCTTCCTATTAGGGAAACTTTGCTAAGTAGATACTTTAATGGATCATTTTTAGCGATGAGTTTAATGGTGTGAGTCAACATGTAATGTCTGATTTTTTGGGTAGCAAATACTACCGCAAGACAAGCTTTTTCAATGAAGGTGTAATTGATCTCATAACCATTCAAGGTCCTACTAATATAATAAATTGCCCTTTCCTTTCTTGTAAAATCTTCTTGTGCCAATAAAGCTCCCAAAGATATCTCAGTTGTTGCAATATAAAGTATCAATGTCTTTCCTTCGATTGGTGGTACTAGTATTGGTGGTGTCATCAGATATTGCTTGAGTTGATTAAAGGTTGCTTCACATCTCTCATCCCACTTGAAAGAGACATTCTTGTGTAGTAAGTGGTTGAAAGGGTGAGTTTTTTTAGCCAGTTGCATGATGAACCTTCTAATGGATTGAAATCTTCCTTGTAATGATTTGAGTTGACTAATTTTTTTAAGAGGAAGCATCTCCATGATGGCTTTGACCTTTGCAGGATCCACCTCAATACCTTAGGTTGACACAATGTATCCCAAAAACTTAGCCAATGTTACGTCGAACACACATTTCTTGGGATTTAGTCTCACGTTGAACTTCTCCAAGCTGGTGAAGATCTTGTCTAAAATTTCTAGATGTCCCTCTCTGGCGAATTATTTTTCCAATAAGTCATCTACATAGTCTTCCATAAAAGTGTGCATCATGTCATGGAAGATGGTGGTCATTGCTCTCTGATATGTGGCTCCAACATTTTTCAACCCAAAAGGCATTACATTCTAGCAGAGAGTACCCCAAGGACATGTGAAGGTTGTTTGGTCTTGATTTTCAGGTGCTATCTTTATTTGATTATACCCTGAAAATCCATCCATAAGTGATAAAATTTCTTGTCCAGTAGTCAATTCTATGATGATGTTGATATTAGGTAGAGGAAAATCATCTTTTGGGAAAGCTTTGTTAAGATCCCTGAAGTCTGTACATATCTTGATGCTTTTTTTTGGTTTTGAGATTGGCACAATATTTGATATCCACTCGACATAGTCAATAGGTTTGATAAATCCCACGTCCAGTGGCTTCTTTAATTCGGATTTTACCAAGAGGGTGATATGAGGGTGCATTTTTCTCAACTTTTGCTTTACTGGTTTTATGCCATGTGGTAGTGATAAATGATGCATGATGAGTTCTGGATCTATGCCTGGCATGTCAGCATAAGACCAAGAAAATTTGATCTGCCGCTCTTCAAAGAATTTAGTGAAACTAGGTTTTTCCTCCTCTGTCATGGATGTCATGAGGTGTAGGGTCTTCACTATTTCATTTGTGCCAACATTGATAGACTGTGTAGGCTCAATCAACACTGACAATCTCTCCTGATAGTGCTCGGGGAGAGTGTCAAATCTTCCATCTCTGGGTGCCTAAGAGAGTTTTTCATCTTGAGATACACTCTTTGTTTTTACTTTTTTCGAATCTAATAGTGCCATTAAATAGTTTTCACCATTAGATCTACTTTTTGTATTCATGTTGCAACTAGAAGATTTGGCACTCCCCTTATCTGAAGTTTCATTATGAGATTCAATGATGGAACATGTTTCAGGGTTATCAGAATAGAGGAAGTTAACAATGGCATCATCATTGGGGAAGGTGGGTAGATCAAACAACTTAGATTGCTCTCAATCAATCAATTCAGGGTGTACTAATGGGATGGAATCACCATATTGGCTAAGGTCAGAATGGGCAAGCATCATTATGGCAATTCCATTAGAATGTCTAATGGAAATATCGAGGTCTAAGATGTTACTCTCTTCCAAAGTATCTATCTTGCTAGAAGAATGATCGTCTTCACTGGAGTCATCAATATTCTATAATCCAATTTCAAGTGGTCTATAACTCAAGCTCTGTCCCTCTGTACGTGTTGGTGTATATTTTTGTACTACATCAACCTCCTTATCATGACAAGACTCTTCAGAGAGGGAATCCCACTTATATTCATTGGAGTTTGTTTCAAAACTATCTCTTAATTGAAGAATTCTCTCGACAACTTGTTGTTTGGTTTTTTCTTTTGCTTCTTTCCTGTACCCTAGTCCTATCTTGTCCTTAGAATTCATTGTGATAGGTTATATCGGTTCTATGATGCCATCTTTTCTTTTACCAATAGGACCTTTTCCCTCATATCCCATCTTTTCTAGGATTGTCTTACCTTTTCCATACTGCTCTGTTAGTACATTTGAAGTGGATGCTTATGATTGCTCTTTGTCCTTGTACAACCAATTCAAAACCTCCTTGTTTTCTGATTCTTCCACTAAGGTGATTGCTCCTACAAATTTTCCATCAAAGAGTGTGGTTGGTTGTGATGATTGTTGTCTTGATGTTGATGGTTGTCCATATTACTTAGGAGAAGATGAGAGTTGTGATAAACACAAGGATTGCTCAAATGAATATTCCCCCTTGCCTTTATCTTTCAATTAGATCTTTTCAACCTATTTTGATAAGAAATTGAGTTGACTTTCATGATTCAATGGAGTAGACTCACTAATACCCTTATCTTTTGATTGGTCCTTTTTCTCCACCCACTTTGACAAGGCATTTAGTTATTTTTCATTGTTGGATGAACCAAGAGTTGTAGCTTCCCTGTTGTGTGGCACAAAAATGTTCTGGGTTGTTTTGAGTGTGTTGCAATATTGGGTGTTGTTGGAATTAGCAACAATAGTGATCTCTTGTTCGTTAAAAGGAAATTTCAAACACTGGTGATATGTAGATGGTACAACTTGCATCTCATGGATCCATAGACGTCCCAAGAGTATGTTGTATGCCAATTCTTTGCACAACACTTGGCATACTATATCTTTGACAGCTGATCCTACTTGTATTGGTAGGAAAATCAATCCTTGGGAGGATTTTTCTTCATCATCATATGCTTTTATTGTGATTTTCCTTCTAGGATTGATAGCATTTTCAAAATATCCTAGTGCATAGACAAGTTTTAGAGTGCAGATATTTAAGCCAACTCCTCCATCTATTAGAACATGTTTTACATGATGTTTATGGATTAAGACCTCGATGTGGAGAGAAACGTTGTGCGGATGGGTGATGGATACATCATCATGTTCAAAAAATGATAGGCAGTGCAGTGTAGTCAAATGTCCCACCATAGTCTGAAATTGGAAAACTTCCAAATTGTTTAGTACTGTGGTGGCAACTAGAGCTTGTTCTAAGATTTCCTTATGAGTGGGTGAAATCTTGAGAATCTCCAATATGAATATTTGAGCGGGTATCTTCTGCAACTGGTCAACGATATTATATTGAGTTGTAGGGATAATAGTAGTTGCTTTGGACATGGAAGGGGTAGCTCCTTTCAATGTTACCTTGGCTTGTCCTCTCATGATTGCATTGATCGGTGAATTGTCTTGTTTTTCTTTGATTTTAATGATATTGATTTGGTTGTCATTTGCATAAATGTTGGTGATCAAATTTATTGGCACAAGGTCGTTGATTTGATGTGGGGCAGTGTTGATATTGTGGTGATGATTTTCAGTTGTAGCAATGTTTCTTTGGTTCCTAATTTAAATGTCTTTGGTTTGATGTTCAACCACCTCAACATAATAAATGATAGTGTCATAAATATAGTTTATGTTTTTTCCCTTGGTATTTGATGATGAGGACTCCCCCTTTTCATAGTTGGGTAGAGGGTTCTTGAACGCTCCATGATCATTGTTTGTTTGGAGTCCTACAAATATCGTCTTGTTGTCAATCAAGTATTGTATCAAGTGCTTCAATTGCATGCAGTCGTTGGTTTTATGTCCTTTGTTTCAATGAAAGTCACAGAAATGTACATCATTCCACCATGGAGGCTTAACTTGTGGTTCCCAATTCCTTGCCTCTGGTAATGTTATGAATTTTGCTTCAAGAAGTTCCTTTAGTGCTAATTCTAATGATTGTCCCAAAGGTTTGAACCTTCTTCGATTGGGGGATGTGTGATATGATGGCGATCTTGACCCAACATTACCTTGATTATTGCTTTGGTTGACATTTTGGTTGTTGGGTGGATTATTGTTCTGATTAGTTTTGGTGGTTGTTGTTGTCAAGTTGAATATATTTTGTATTTTGGTTTTCAATTGTGCCATCGTTGTTAACCATGTTCTTGTTTCGTTGCCAAAAATTTGGTTTGTCACCGTTGTTGTAGTTGTTATAGGAGTTTGAAGTGTTGTTTTTATTGTAAAGTTTTATGAATCCTCTTTTGACCAAAGCTTCTTCAATTTTAATCCCATTTTCAATCAATTTTTTGAATGTGGGTGGACATTGCAATTCCAATCTGTATCTCATCTCGTCATTTAGGTTATCAATAAAGATTTCCATCTTTTCTTTTTTAGGTACGAGATGAGAATATATTGCGAATAACCTTCTCCATTTTTGCAAAAGAACAAGGAACGATTTACCCTTTTCTATTTCAAGTTGCAAAGGTCCTTCATTGTTATGCCATGTTGAATGTTATAAGAATATTGGGTGATGAATTTGTTGACCAATTCTTCAAAGGTTTTGACTAGTGGTGTGAGTTTGGAAAACCATTCAAGGCATTGTTCACCTAGAATTCTTGGGAATAACCTCATCAAATAAGTTTCTTTATGAGAAAATTCAAGACTCATGGTTCTAAATTCCCTCACATGATCAATTGGATCAGTTTTCCCTTTGTATTTGTCATATTTCGGGAATTCACAATGTTTGGGAAAAGGAATTAGGTGGATATCTTGATCAAAAGGATATGGAAAAATGTCTTGGATCAAATATCGTTATGATATTCCCCTTTGCATGTCAAGAATTTGTTGTTGAAGGTTCTTCATTTGATAAGTTAGGGCAACCACCTTTTCTGTTTCTTTTTTAGGCTATTTGGGGGGTGCTTTCAATTGATTCACATCAAAGTCCTCAGGCAATTTGACCCCTTGTTTAGCCAACATTAGGAGGTATTTTTCCCCATTTCTTTCAAAAATATTTTCTAAGCACTTGTGGAAATTTAGATCTTGTTCAGCATGTTGGATATCTTCCTCAGTTATTTCTTCCCCTTCATTGTTGTGGATTCCATGGAAATGATTTTCTTCAGCTTCAGCCATGGTGTTTTGTGTTTCACTTTTTTGAGTTTTGGTGTTTTGGGTCTCAATGTTTGGAGTTTTGATGCTTTGAGTTTCAATGTTTTGCATTTCGATGTTTTGTGTTTCTAGTTCTTTTTCCTTGAGTTTCTATTTTTGTAAGCTTGTTTGAATGGGCATACAAGTGTTATACTTCAACTAAACTTTGATCTTTGTTTGGAATAGTGGCAAGGATTACAAATAAGTCTAATAGAATGAAAAATTCTATTGATAAGACTAAGTTTGATTTGATTATATAGCTGCATTTCGTAATGAGAGGATGATAAATCTTGATGATGAAACTAGGCTTAATAATCAAAGATGTGATAGGTTTGATGATTTAGGCACTCGAGATGTTTAGATCTTGGTTTAATTTAGAAAATTCCACTTGTAGAGGTCAATTTTGACAAGTTTAGACTCTGTTATACCTAAGGAATGATTCTAAATTAAAAAAGATTATGAATTTTGGCTCAAATTTTGATTCAGGGGATGAATTTAACTCTCGAGTTTTGCATTTAATGGATGCACTAAAACAGAGCCTAAATGTGCTAAAATATTTGACAGATGCATTAGAACAAAGGATGGATGTGCTAGAAAATTGCACAAATGCACTATAAGATTGCCTGGATGTGCTATAACAAAGGGTTGATGCACTAAAATATGCAATAGATGCACTATAACAGAGAGTGAATGTGCTAGGAAAATGCTCAAATGCACTATGAAAATGTGTGCATGTGTTGGAACAAAATATGGATGCGTTGTAAGAGTGCACAAATGCGCTATAAGATTGACTGGATGCGCTAAAATAGAGAATTTATGTGCTAGAAGATTTCCCAAATGTGCTATAACAACAATTAGATGTGCTAAACTGGAAAGATGTCATAGTTTCTTTCAAGTTTTTTTTATTTTTTTTAAGTTTTCTAGTCAAATAATTGGTCGTTTCAATGGATGTTTTTTGAATCAAGGTTCTCACTTCCAATGTATGATGTTTTGTTTGAATTTTTTTGAAAAAACATTGGTAAAACACATCAAACATGTACAACCTAAGGTTGTGAAGGACAATATTCATTGGATTCCCTCTTGGATTTTACTCCAGCCATGCCTACTTTTCATAGATGATTAGATGCTTGACCCCACTGGCTCCCCTCCACTGTAAGGAAAGCTAAGGTGCAAAAACAACTCTCCTAACATAAAAACCTCAGGGAAGAATGCAAAGATACTTTTAAATTTTCAATTACAGTCCAATTAAGATACACTTCTAAGAAATAACAAAAATAGAGAATATAACATACACACATGAAAACCAGATTTACATGGGAAAGCCCTTACGGGAGAAAAACGCACCACACTAAAAAAAGCCCCTTTGTATTACAGTAATGAAATTACATACAGAGTACGAGCTTCACTATCTTTGATGTCAATTTATAGTAGCATTCACAATGATCAACCTTGCTACAAAACACTCAAGTTACAATACACTCAAAATTCAATTCACTCTGATCATACATCAAACTATTCATCCAACCATCAAACCAAAACAACATCTCCAATTCCTGAGTATATCCATGATGCCCATGGTATGTCGATCTTCCTCTCAATAACGGCCGCAATAGTCCAACTACTAGCGGTTCCCATTCTGCTTCTCTGATTGGTCATAGACTCACCACGTAGGATAGTGATCACTTGGTTAAAGGCATTCACAATGTATTCGCATGTCGGTGAGACACTAACCGTGTCTCCCCGATGTCACAAAGCTAGATCATCATTATCGCCAAGAGTCCTAACCATCGACAAGACATTATACCAAGTTCATAAGTCACATCGACCTCAACATTGCCATCGATGAGACTATCACTATTCGATGAGACATCATAACGAAGTTCCAAAGTCACATAGATGTTAGCATTTCCATTGGCAAGACTATCGTCATTCGCCAAGAGTTCACACTGATGCCTTCAAGTTACACTACAATGTTCCACTATTGGCGAGACTTCGTTTGTCACTAAGACTTCATACCAAAGTCTCCATGTTACCCCGAGACCACCTTTCACCAGGAGTCATACCGAAGACATCCGATAACAAACACATAGTGTTGGCAAGACTTACCGCTATCACTAGGAGATTTACACCAATGTTCATACCTGTTGGCAAGAGAACCAACCATCGGCAAGAATTCTTACCAAGGCTTCCATGTTACCCCGATGAGCATCGGTGAGACAAATATATGTTGCCAAGAGTTCATAGCGAAGCCTCCGTGTTACCCCAAAGACTCCAAGTGAATACTTATCGGTGAGAATTTCCATATCGATAAGACTTCATACCAAACATCCAAGTCTCTCCCCAACACCACTTGTCACCCAGAGTCTCCTCGATATCCGATAAGAATGGCATGTTGGCCAAAGATCTCCATGAGCGGTGAGAGACATAAACTATCACAGTGATCAACATGTCACAGTGATAGGCTCCATTCGGCAAGACATCAACAAGGTCTCAGCAACCTGAACATTTCAAAAGGTTTCACAGCTGTTAGTCGCCCAGACACAATGAAGGTCATACCGACTTTGCTCTTCCAGAGGTTTCAGCCTGTGAGATTGAGGCACATATTTCCAACAATCTCCCACTTGACGAAGATCACATAGGCACCTCCAGAGCACAACAAAACTACTGACATTCATGGGAACTAAGGCCCATCGTACTGGCACACCACCGGAACTTGTCTGTGCTCACTAGCTTTGTCAATGCATCTGCAACATTCTCTAGAGTATCCACTTTTTCTAACGAGACCTTTCCATCCTCCACCATATCCCATACAAAATGATACTGTACATCTATATGTTTTGTCCTGGCATGGAAAGTAGGATTCTTTGCCAAACAAATAGCACTTTGATTGTCACAGTAAATTTTTATTTTCCCTGCATCAAAACCAATGTTAGAACACAAACATTTTAACTAGATTGCTTCTTTACAAGCATGTATAGCTGCCATGTATTCTGCCTCTATAGTGGAAAAAGTGACTACAGCCTACCGCTTACTCATCCACCTCATTGCACCACCATTCAACATGAAAATATATCCACTGGTGGATCTTCTACTGTCAATGTCCCTTTCCCAATTAGAATCCACATAGCCTCAAATACTAAGAGTCCTCTGTGATTCAACCAAGTTCCCATGGTAACACAAAGCATATTCTAAAGTGCCCTTCAAATATCTGAATACTCTTTTCATTGCATCCCAATGTGTCCTTCCAGGATTAGCCATAAACTGACTAAGTACTCCCACTACTTGGGCAATGTCTGGCCTTGTATAGACCATTGCATACATAAGACTACCAACTGCACTAGCATAAGGTACACTGGTCATGTCCTCCATCTTAGTAGGAGATTTTGGACAGTCTTCAATAGATAGCTTCATTCCCTGCAAAACTGGAACAACTAGTTGCTTGCAACCATTCATGCAAAATCTCTCTAGAACAGTCTTGATATACTTACTCTGACTAAGCCAAATTTTTCTACTATTCATGTCCTTGGTTATCTCCATCCCCAAAATATACCTTACTGCACCAAGATCTTTCATTTTGAACTTAGCAGACAACTGAGACTTAAGATCAAAAATCATCAACTTACTATTGCCTATGAACAACATATAATCAACATAGAGAGCAATAATAATAACTTGATCACTTTCAACTTTGTAATACACACAATGATCAAATTTTGATCTTACAAATACCAATGACAAAACAAACATGTAAAACTTTTGGTACCACATTCTAGGAGACTGCTTTAACCCATACAGAGATTTATTCAACTTGCAAACCAATTTGTCTTTACCTTTTTCCACAGAGTGCTCAGGCTGGGACATATAAATCTCTTCTTCAAGATCACCATGAAGAAATTTTTTCTTCACATCCATCTGTTTCACCTCTAAGTAATACGCTGCTGCAAGTGACAAGAAATCTAATGGACGTTAGCTTAGCTATAGGAGAAAAAATTTCCCCATAATCAATTCCCTCTACCTACTAATAACCCTTTGCAACCAACCTCGCCTTATATTTTTCCACACTGCCATCTGGACCTATTTTCTTTTTAAATACCCATTTGCATCCCACAACTTTTCTACCTTTACGCAAGGGCACCAAACTCCAAGTATCATTCTTTTCTAATGATGCCATTTCTTCATTCATGGCTTCCAACCAAGAGTCTAAATCAGACATTCTAAATGCCTCTTTTACAGTCCTAGGCTCATTAGTGCTAGAAATTAAAGCATAGGCACAAGTAGAATCTATTAAAGAGAACCCATACCTATCAGGTTGCTTTCTTTCACGAGTTGACCTCCTCATTTGCTCAGGCTGAGGTTGTTCTTCTTCAGAACTTTCAGAACTACTTGAGCTCTTCTTAGTTTCAGGTTCATTTTGAATTTTCAATTCCTCTTTATCTAGTGTAGGAGGAATTTCAACTACATCCTTTTTGTTTTCTAATTTTGTCTCTGACTGCAGATCCAAGGTAGAAGGCTTTAGCTCATGAAAGATAACACTTCTGTTGTATAGAACCTTCTCCCTATCAGGATTCCAAAGCTTGTATCCTTTTATGCTGGCACTATAATCAATAAAAATACATTTGAAAACCTTGTTCTCTAGTTTAGATCTTTTCTCATATGGCACATGTGCATATGCCTCAGCCAAAAACATGAATATGTCTTAAGGAGGGATTCTTACCAGACCATGCTTCCAAAGGTGTTTTCTCAACAAGAGCGGAATTCAGAGAATGGTTTATCAAGTAACATGCTGTAGCAACTGCCTCAGCCCATAACTTTTCCTCCAAGCCAGCACTACTCAGCATACTTTGTGCTCTTTCCATCACTAGCCTGTTGAACCTTTCTACAACTCCATTTTGCTGTGGAGTGTAAGGTGTAGTTTTATGTCTTTTAATCCCATGATCTTTATAGTACTTCTCAAAATTGTTAGAACAAAATTCACCACCATTATCAATCCTTAAACATTTTATTTTTCTTCTAGTCTAATTTTCTACAAGGTTCTTAAATTCCTTAAACCGACTGAACACTTCTGATTTACTTTTCAAAAAATAAACAAATGTTCTTCTCGAATAATCATCAATGAATGATACATAGTACCTTGACTTAGACAAAGAAGCAACATTCACTGGACCAAAAATATCAGAATGTATATAATCAAGCAAACTAGAAGATTTGTGAAGACTAGAATAAAATGAAACATGGTGTTGTTTTCCATATATACAATGTTCACAAAACTCGAATTTGAGGTTACAATATTCAAGCCCCTCAACTGGGTTTTTATTCTTTAAGGTTTTTAAACCTTTCTGTCCAATGTTGCCTAGCCTATGATGCTAGAGCATAGTCTTTTCTGTTGGAAGTTTAACTTCCATAGAGTTTACAAAATCAAGAATATTTTCCTCTTTTCCTCCATTAGTAGCTTTTTGTGACTTTGCAAAGACACTATTGCTTTGCACAGCATGTGCATCAAGCTTATACAAGGTACCAACATGAGCACCTCTTGCTAGCACCATAGAGCCTCTAGTCATCTTGCAACCATTTTCAGAGAACATGACTTGCACTCCAATATCATTCAACATACTCATAGAAAGTAAGTTTTAAGCTAGACCTGGTATATGCATTACATCGTTAATTCCCTTCACTCTTCCATCAGGGAATTGAATTCTAACTCTTCCACGACCAACTATTTCCAATGATGAATCACTTGCCAAATACACCTTTCCACCATCATATTTTTCATACTTCATGAACCAATCTCTATGAGATTTCATGTGGAAAGATGCTCCAGAATCAATCAGCCAGACATCATCTGATGCCTGCGTAGCCAAGGCTGCAATGAAAGCGTCTGCATCACTCTGAGAAGAATCATTGTTGGAAGAATACTTCTTCTTCTTTTTCTCCTCTTTACAATCCTTTCAGACATGACCAGGTTGCCCACAATTCCAGCACTTCACCTTGGACTTCTTTCCAAGAGACTTTGATCTCCCCTCTGATTTCAATTTGGACTTCTTGTCCTTCTTCTTGCCTTTATCTCTCGATCTACCTCTAATAGCAAGAGCCTCCTTCGCCATCTTAGAAGATTTCCTTCTCATCTCTTCTGATAACAAAGAAGCAACAACATCTTCCATCTTAAAAGTGGATGTCATACTCCTAATAGCCATCACCAGGTGATCCCATGAATCTGGCAAAGAACATAATAACAACATACAACGATCTTCTTCATCAATCTTCACGCCCACAAATGTTAACTGTGCAATCAGCATGTTGAAAGTGTTCAAATGATCAGCAATAGACCCTCCTTCCTGCATTCTCAAAGAGTACAATTTATTCACCAAGGACTTCCCCTGATAAATAGATTCCAGTCTCTTCCACAAGGAAGATGCAGTCTTCTCTTCATGCACATTCAGAAGAACGGAGTCTACCAAAAAGATTCTTATCAGCCCCTTAGACTTTCTATCTGAAAGGTCCCAATCTTCTTGCTTCATGCCTATAGGTTTTGTTCCAGATACAACAATCCAAATATCACGATCAACCAACAGATCTTCCATTTTAAGTTTCCAAAACTCAAAATTGTTTCCATTGAATTTCTCAATTTCAATCTTTCCTGATGTGCTTGCCATCTTAACCTGTAATTCAAATTACCAAACTTCTACAAGACTCCCACTGAACATAAATTGACTCAAAAAAAACCCAACATACCCACAAGGATAACACAACTGGCCAGGCTCTGATACCACTTGTAAGGAAAGCTAAGGTGTAGAAACAACTCTCCTAACATCAAAACCTCAAGGAAGAATGTAGAGATACTTTTAAATTTTCAATTATAGTCCAATTAAGATACACTTCTAAGAAATAACAGAAACAGAGAATATAACATACACACATGAACACCAGATTTACGTGGGAAAACCCTTACGAGAGAAAAACCTACCACACCAAGAAAAACCCCTTTGTATTACAATAATGAAATTACATACAGAGTACGAGCTTCACTCTCTCTGATGTCAATTTACAACAACATTCACAGTGATCAACCTTGCTACAAAACACTCAAGTTACAATACACTCAGAATTCAATTCACTCTGATCATACATCGAACTATTCATCCAACCATCAAACCAAAACATCTCCAATTCCTGAGTATATCCGTGGCACCCATGGTCTGTCGATCTTCCTCTCAGTAATGGCCACAACAGTCCAACTACTAGCGGTTCCCATTTTGCTTCTTTGATTGGCCGTAGACTCACCATGTAGGATAGTCACCACTTGGTTAAAGGTGTTCTAATGTATTCGCATGTTGGTGAGACACTAACCGTGTCTCCCCGATGCCACAAAGCCAGATAGTCATTATCGCCAAGAGTCCTGACCATTGGCAAGACATTATACTGAGTTCATAAGTCACATCAACCTTAACATTGCCATCAGTGAGACTATCACTATATGGTGACACATCATAACGAAGTTCCAAAGTCACATAGACGTTAGCATTTCCATCGGCATGACTATCGTCATTTGCCAAGAGTTCACACCGATGCCTTTAAGTTACACTACAATGTTCCACTATCGGCGAGACTTCGTTCGTCACTAAGATTTCATACTGAAGTCTCCATGTTACCCCGAGACCACCTTTCACCAGGATTCATACCGAAGACATCCGATAACAAACACATAGTGTCGGCAAGACTTACCGCTATCGCCAGGAGATTACACCGATGTTCATACCTATTGGTGAGAGAACCAACCGTTGGCAAGACTTCTTACCGAGGCTTCCATGTTACCCCGATGAGCATCAGTGAGACAAACATATGTCGCCAAGAGTTCATAGCGAAGCCTCCATGTTACCCTGAAGACTCCAAGTGAATACTTATCGGTGAGACTTTCCATGTTGATAAGACTTCATACCGAACATCCAAGTCTCTCCCTGACACCGCTTGTCACCCAGAGTCTCCCCGATATTTGATAAGAATGGCATGTCAGCTAGAGATCTCCATGAGCGGTGAGAGATAGAAACTATCACAACAATCAACATGTCACAGCGATAGGATCCATTCGACAAGACATCAACAAGGTCTCAACGACTTGAACATTTCAAAAGGTTTCACAGCTGTTAGTCAGCCAGACACATGAAGGTCATACTGACTTTGCTCTTCCAAAGGTTTTAGCATGTGAGATTGAGGCACATATTTCCAACATCCACGACACTCACTTCTTAGGGTAGCCAAGCATCAATACCCATGAATCTCCCATGGCATACTTCTCATCTTTACTAAAAGCCACAAAAATGTGGGATAGCTTCAGAATGACCATTCTTGTGCCAACAAATAGATTAAGGATTTTGGCCTTGCTACAACAAAGGGTTCTAGTATAGGCATTTTTTTTGTGGGGGATCATCCATACGAAAAGAGACCATTACTGCCCTTCTTGTCAGAAAAATCCTCATGATACTTGAAATTTCCTCAAGTACACACATTTATATCCTGGTTGGAAGTTGCTTGGCTTTAGCGTGTTACCGGTTGGGTTGTTTCCTTGGGTGATTAATTTTTCCCACAAGGCAGGCCCTCTATGGATAAAACAAAATAAAAGTGAATGGGTCTAGCTTTTTGGTCACCCAATTAAGGGGAGAGCATATGCCTACCATTCATCAAGCACAAAAGACATGGTGATCTTTAACCTTCTAATTAAGCTAGATGCCTATCTTAATCAAAAGAAAGCATTAAATAATTCCAACCCCTGCATACATCATTAGTAGTTTGATAAGATTATCTTTGACCAATGTATAAAAGTACCTGCAAGCAAAAAACACCAATTAGTTCTTGGATTTTTTAAGATTTTGTAAATTTAACCAAATGCGCTAAAACAGTCATCCAATGCATTAAAAGATTATTTCAATGCGCTAAAATAGATACTCTATGCACTAAAATAACTCATATCTGTGCTACAAGAACTGATGAATGCGCTAAAAGAAGTGACAAATGTGCTAAAAGAAGTGATGAATGCGCTGAAAGACTCCTTGTATGCGTAGAACAATTTATGTATGCATGTAAAGATTGATCGTATGTGTCGTAACAAACCCCAGATGCACTGAAAGATTGGTTGAATGCACCAAAACAGAAGTCATATGCGCCAAAAGATTTGTCAGATGCGCTGAAAAAATTCACGGTTGCGCTAAAATGTCACATCCAACTTGTTTAAATGAATTTTTCTAGAAAATTGTTAGAAATGGGGTCTAGCCCCACAGTGGGTGCCATTTTATGTGTGTGTGAAATGTGGGAACTGTTAGTAAATCAACACAAACACCAATGAGACGTATTATAGTAAAGATTTGAATCAAATAAACTACTCTAAATTGTAGCAAACAAATATTTAAAAACGTTCCATTTTTCTCTATTCTCAAGGATTTATTAAACCATATTGGCTCTCAAATTTTGTATATGCACTATGGTTGTTAAAATGACAACTTGAGAAGCGAGACACTATTCAACATGCAAGCCAATTAAGTTCCTACATGAAACTAATGTGATGAAAGCTATGATGCTATGATAATGAAGATTATGATGAATGTATAATGTTGCTAAACTATGTGATACAAATGCTGTGATTAGAAGTTAAAATGATTTTGCACATGCTCAAATGATTAGTGATATGGTAATCTAAAATGCAACTATAAAGCAAAACATGATTTAAAATGCAACTATAAAGTAAAACATGATTCTACAATGCTAACTATAAAGCAAAATATGATTCCAACTATAGAATCCAAATGCTCCAATGCTCCAAAGCTATTCCTGCATGATAACTCTACTCGAATGTAGGATGCCAAATACTATGCCAAAGGGTTGTATTTATAGGCTTTTCCAAGCATCTTGTGATGTGGCAGTGATCGACGGTCCAGATTCAAACAAGAGGGATGAATAGTGTAGATGGAGAGAATCAAGAAGAATTTTCCCTCAACCAAAGACAACATGCCAAATGGATGAAGGAATCCCTTGACCAGAGACAACATTCCAAATGGATGGAGGAATCAAGTGTGTGAGAAAAATACCATGTGTTTGAAATTTTGTTGAAGAAGTGTGTGAGGAATAAGCCATGTGTTTGAAAATTTGTTGAAGATAATTCTAATTAAAAATTAGAATTATTTAATTTCATGTGACCTTGGTGAGGTGGCATGAAAATTTTTAGACATGTGCTTGAATTCTAAATTTGGGATTAGTGAGGATTAATTAAATAAAACAAACTTTAGAAATTCGTTTATTTAATTAAATTAGAGGAATGTGATTTTAGATTTGGAGAATTTAGAAGATATGAACTATATAAATAAATTGAGAATTTATTTATAAGTAGTTGAAATATTAATTAAATAACTAGTATTTAATTTATTAAATGTTTTGACTAATTTTAGGTGTATACACATCCCACTCCCTACAAGGTCTCCTAGTTGAACAAGGGACATTAGGTCCTAGTTAATGAGCGATTTTGGGTGGAATTTAACATAGGTGGGTACAAAGATAAACTATTGTGTGGCATCATCCCAATGGATGTCTTCCATCTACTTTTAGGGAGACCCTGACAATATGACAAAAAAGCTAAACACGATGGACAAAAAAATACCTATGTGATAGAAAAGGATTGGATCTCATTCACTCTTACTCCATTGCAAGATGAGGGTCTAGATACACAAGTTGGGTCTAGTGTAATGCTGGTAGGAGAAAAGGATTTTTTGAAAACCATGAAAGAAGAGGGTGAACAAGGTTATGCCATTGTAATTAGACCAAAATTGTCATGACAACAACAAAGGTTGATGATGTGCCTAAAGAGGTCCAAGCCTTGTTGAACAAATACAAAGTAATTGTGGTAGATGAACTCCATAGCTCTTTACCACCAATAAGAGATGTGAGTCACCATATAGACTTCATACCAGGGGAAAACCTACCTGACAAAGTTGCATATAAAATGACTCTAAAATAGAATGAAGAGATTAGGAGACAAATTCAAGAGTTGCTTGATAAATTCCTAATAAGAGAGTCTTATCCCATGTGTTGTTCCTACTGTTTTGGCACAAAAGAAAGGGGGAGATTGGAGAATGTGCATTGACTCAAGGGCCATTAACAAGATTACCATAAGGTATAGGTTCCCCATACCAAGAATGGAAAACTTGATGGATTGTTTAGGAGGGACTTGTTATTTTTCTAAGATAGATCTCAAAAGTGGCTACCACCAAATTAGAATTAGAGAGGGGGATGAGTGGAAAACTGCCTTCAAAACAAGTGAGGGGTTATATAAATGGCTTGTCATGCCATTTCACCTTTCAAATGCACCAAGTAACTTTATGACATTAATGAATGAAATTCTAAAACCCTTCATAGGTAAGTTTGTGGTTGTCTACTTGGATGATATTCTTGTTTTAGTAAGACTAAAGAGGAACACTTGCACCATTTAGACTCGGTCTTGAAGAGATTAAATGAAGAAAAGCTGATGATAAATTTGAATAAGTGTGAATTCATGGAGGAGTTGGTCTATCTTGGATTTGTGATCTCAAAAGGTTCCTTGAAGATGGATCCTAGCAAGGTGGAAACAATTCTCAATTGGCCTACTCTAACATTAGTAAGTGAGGTAAGAAGTTTCCACGACCTAGCTAGTTTTTACAAAAAATTTGTGAAGAATTTCAGCCATATATGCTCTCCAGGCAGAATTTTTTTTTTTAATATCTGAAACAAAGGGTAGGACAACAACCTATCTTAGCATTTCCTAACTTTAAAAAAGTTTTCACCATATAATGTGATGCAAGTGGGTATTCAATTGGGGCAGTATTGAGCCAAGAGGGCAGTCATGTTGCTTTCTTCAGTGAGAAGCTCAATGAGGCAAAGAAAAAGTATTCCTCTTATGACTTGAAGTTATATGATATGGTGCAATCATTGAAGAAGTGGAGACACTATCTCCTTCCTAAAGAGTTCATTTCTTTTACTGAAAATCATGCTTTGTAGTTCCTTAACAACCAAGAAAAACTCAAGCACATACATGTGAAGTGGGTGGAGTACCTACAAAGTTACACTTTCACCATCAAACACAAAAAGGGGCAGTCAAACAAGGTGGTAGATGCTTTGAGTAGAAGGACATTGTTGGTCCAAGAAGTTCAGTTGCAGAGTGTTGGAATTGATTCTTTGAATGGTATGTATGTAGAGGATGATGATTTCAAGGATATTTATGCACTTCTTGTAGTTGGTTCAATGGCACTTTTCATGAAGAGAATTCTGATTTCTTGATTCAAGAAGGTTTACTGTTTAAGGGTGCTCAACTTTGTATTCCCAAATGCTCTATGAGGACTAATATAATTAAGGAAAAACATTGTGGCAGATTAGGGGGTCACTTTTGTGTGGATAAGACTTTGGAACAAGTAAGAAGGTATTATTATTGGCCCAAGATGCAAAGTGATGTCATAAAATTTATGGAAAAGTGTGTTGTTTGTCAAAAAGCCAAGGGTTGTAGTACAAATGCATGTATCTATCAACCATTTCCAATCCCAAATAGACCATGGGAATCCATCAACATGGATTTTGTGTTGGGGTTGCCTAAAACTCAAAGAGGCTTTGATTTAGTGTTTGTTGTGGTAGACCGGTTTAGCAAAATGACACACTTTATACCATGTAAAAGTATAAATGATGCTTCATACATTATAAGGTTGTTTTTCAAGGAGGTGGTCAGTATTCATGGATTTCCATTAACCATTGTGTCAGAAGAGGAAAATAAATTTGTGGGTCACTTTTGGAGAACCCTTTGGAAGAAGCTAGGAACAAAATTGACTTTTAGCTTTGCCTATCATCCAAAAATGGATGGGCAGGTTGAAGTAGTTAATAGAAGTCTTGGAAATCTCCTTATATGCTTGAAAAAAAAAATTCAACCCAATGGGATCTAATCCTACCCCAAGCCAAGTTTTCTTATAATGATTATGTGAACATAAGTGTTGGTATAAGCCCATTTGAGATTGTGTATGGATTGTAGCCTAGAGGGGTGTTTGAACTTAGAGATTTGAGTGGAATGGAGAGGAGTGTTGAAGGGGAAGAGTTTGCAGTTGCCATGAAAGAAATACATCAACAAGTTAGAGAGAACCTTCAAAAGAGTGTTGATAAATACAAACATGTAGACTTGAAAAGGAGAGAGGTTTATTTCAAAGTGGGGGACTTGGTCTTATCTCATTTGAGGAAGGAAAGACTACCTAAAGGGAAGTATTCAAAGCTGCAAATGAAGAAGATAGGGCAATGTAGGGTGGTCCACAAATTTGGAGCAAATGCCTATGAGATAGAACTCCCTCTTGGAGTTGCTATCTCTCTAATTTTTAATTTTTCTGAGCTATACCCTTTTAAATGAGTTGTGATTGTAGGTAAAGATGTAGGTACATCAAAAGTTCCAAATGAAGATTAGATCAAATATTTTCCACCAAGTCAACCATTGAAGCTTGAGTGCATCTTGGATACCAAAGAAGCCAAAAGAACAAGGCACAAGGTGTATTATGAGTACCTGGTGAAGTGACAAGGCCTTCCTATGGAAGATGCCACATGGATGATAGAGGAAGACATCAAAAAGCATGGTGCAGCAGTTCAAGATTTGCTCTCAAGTGGAACTTGAGATTTTGTTCTCCCCGGAAGTATGGTGCAGGGGCACTGGGTGTTTTTGTAATTAAGGATCAAATGCGAGTCTTTTAAGATGTTGAGTCATTTTTTTTTTGTAATAAGGTCTATTTAGACCATGTTTCATGTTTTTGGTCATGATGTCAAGTTTTGCAAAAGTTGCATACACAACTTGGCATTTTTGGTGTGTATGGGAAGTTGAACAGTTAGTTATTTGAAAAGTAGTTTGGAACCATTGGAATATGCTTGTAAGTGTTTAAATATGCCTTGGGATGTTTGAGCCAAACTTCGGGAGATGTTCTTGGAGATTAAACAATAAGAAGACTATTTTTTTTGTGTTTTTCATTGTTTTATTGTTGTTAAACAGGATTGTACAACCTTGTACAGCCTGCAAATAATATAAGTTGCATTGGAATTGATGTAGGGTTGAATCTACAATCATTGGGTTTTTTATTTCATCTATTTTCATTAAGGTTGAAGTGAATTAGAGCCTTTTTATTGCAAACAACCAAGAAACCCTAGGTAGAGAGGGTTTGATTAAAAAAATGAGTTTTTGATCCATTCCACTAGTGGAAAAACTTGATAGTCGGTGGAATGGAAGTAGATAGGATTTTTTTCATGTTTTTAGGGTGTTCAAGAGTAGGGAATGGAGTTAGGGGCAAGTTTGATGCAACCCTAGTGTAATATCACCATGTATTAGGCTTAGGAGGATAGGTAGACTTAGGGTTTTGTAGATAGATGATTTGGTGATGATTCTAGTTGATAAAATCTGCATATACAGACCCCATGTAACATGTTTGATGCCTTGGATTAAATATTGGAAATTGGAAGGTTGAAAACCTCATTGTTGCTTTGTAAAGCAAGCTTAATTATACCTATTTGTAGTGTAGCCGTCCAAATTGGAGGGTGTTGTTACAAAACAACCATATCTACAAATTTGATATGTTTCTAAGGGGCATAAAGGGTGTCTTGAAAGGTATTCAATTTCTAGGTTTGAAGTATTCTATGAAAATTATGATGAAAAACTCTTGTTTCAAGTACTACTAGGGGAATAGGTGAATGTGTGAGAAAACCACCAAGTTAGGGTTTCAAGATTGCAAAGTTTGTTAAGTTTGTGTTGATACCTCCACCCTACTTTTCATCATGGTGGGCCTAGCTCAATTGGCTAAAGCATCCTGTTGTAGGAAAGAGGTCACGAGGTCTAGTCTCCCCACCATCCTCTCGGTATCAGAGGGTATGTTGTGCCAGTGCCACCAATCACGTGAAAAAAGTTTACCAGGCGCTCTACAATTTATAGGGGTACAGATACCTGACCGATTCTTGCAGTCTAAAAAAATAATAATTAATAATTGAAGAGGAGGAAATTATCAATAATTCCCTCTAGGCATCTTATGTTAGGCCTCAAGCTCAAGGTCATCCCACAATAATGGGTCTCAAACTTGGGACATCCTATTTTTGCTTGAAATCTCATATTTTTTAGAAAAATTAATGATTTTAGCTTTAAGGGGTTCCATCTAGAGGGATTTAATTGAAGAGGATTATATAAAACCCTCTTAGATAAAAGCCCCTTGGATGGAACCCCTCTAGTCTTAAATCATACCCATAATGGAGTCTCCTTCACACCTATTAAAATGTTGACAAAATCACTTTTTCTTTACCTTTTGAGGGATCAAATAGATTCATTTAGAAATTATGCTTTGCAAGTATGTAGCCATTATTATAAGCTTTCCAAAAAGTATAATTTTGAATATTTTTAATTTTTAATTTTATTTCTTGTGAATGTAGTTTTTTCAACAAACATCGAGGTATTTGTTTCATGCATGTGAAAATATGAAAAATTAGAGGAAAAAAATCTAAAAATTAAGTGTGCACTAGGTATTGATGTCCTTGTTTTAGAAAAAAATAATAATAATTTCAATACACATAAAACAAGTTATGTGTGATGACATACACTTATGTCTTGATTATAATTACTTTGACTTTGAAAAGTAATTTAAAAAATAATAAGTTATGAAAAATATCCATGCACTAGATATTATGTTACAAATTTATATTTTAAAATTATAATTTTATCCTTTCAATAAATTTTTTATGAGTGACGATATAAATGTCACTTTTTAAAAAAGTTGTTTCTATAAAAAAAATAAGTTATTAAAAGTTACGTAAAAAAAATCATAATTTATTTCTATTTTGTTTAAATATATATTTAGAATTTACACACAAATCCTCACAAATCACTAGTTCACGTCATCTCCAAATTATTAATGGTTTAGTTGTTGTAGGTTTCATAAAGTGAAAATTTGGTGAAAAATGTTGATTTCAATGTCCTAATTTGGCCAAAACGTGGGACACGGTATTATGGGTTGACCCCTAAACCATTTAGTGACAAAAGACTTAGTGTTACCATCAATCAATCCTTCCTACATCAACATGGCTTCAAGATTTTAGATGGAAGTGGATTGGTCATGTGAAATCTTCAAATTTTTAGGCAATCCCTTTACTTTCGAGGCTTATTAGGTGGCCTTATGGCATGAGGTCCTTTCTAGAATTGAAAAGAAGCTCACTTATTGGATCACGAAGCCCCTTTCCTTGGCAGGGAAATTTCAATTTTTCTCAGAAATCCTTCCAGCCACTCATGTTTATTATTCCTCATGTTGGGCCTCTTTGAAAGCCTCTTACATGAAATTGGACAAGATTCTTTGTGAATTTCTTTGGGATTCTTTTGCAATCGCAAGGGTTTTCACTGGGTTTCCTAGGAATTCTTTTGTCTCCCTCATGAATATGGAGGGTTGGGGATTTTATCCACCCAACAGTAAGGGTTGGCTCTTTGTGTCAATTAGATTATTCATGCCCTCATTAGAAATGAAGCATGGAAAGTTTTTCAACATTGCATTTCATGTGGCTATCCAACTAATCAACCTTCCTAAACGGGGATTGGTTTTCAAACCCTTCTCACCGTGAGGGATGTGATTCACATTAAGGGAAATTTTGTGGCTAAAATTATATGGCATTCTTGGGAAGTTGTTAAACCTTGGCTTATCTAGAATGACTTCGTCTTATAGGATGATATTTCTCTTAACCACCAAAAAATTTGTTGGTCCCCTCTTCTACAAGATCAAGGTTTCCCCTTGGCTTGCTTGTCATGGGTTAGGGCCTTGCAATTCCACAAAAATGGTGTCCAATACTCACAAGATTTATTCTCCATAACTTCTATGAGTCTCATGTCATGTAATGCGATTAAGGCTAATTTTAGCCTTATTAATCAATATTGTAAGACTTTTGATGCTACTATAGGGCCTATTCCAATTGATATGGTTAAAAAACTTGGCATTTAGTCTTTCAAACCTTGGTGGAAAGATTGGAAGTGGGGTCTAAATATTGCCTTCCATAATTATAAACCTTGGCTTGGATACCATTGGCTTTCTCTATATTTACCCATGATGTCAAGTTTAAACAAGAGATGACATTTGTAGTCACTATTCTTGGTTTGGTAGCATTGATTTCTCATCATTTGGTCTATAATTCTAGATCCTAAATTGGCTCACTTTGCATGGTGTACTATTTTCCAAGGCTTATCGATGGGGTATAGTTAGTTAATATGGGTATTCAAGACCCTCATTGTCCATTTTGTGAGCAATTGGAATCTTTTAAGCACCTCTTATGGTTTTTCCCCAATGCCCAAAAGCTCAAGAATTAGACTCATGATTTATTTTGGCCTTTTCTACTAAAGCCTTTTTCCTAGCATATGGTTCTTTTAGGAGATTTGCCTTGCATCCCCCATAAATTCAATCAAATATGGCATGATTTCAAGGTGGAGATTATTTTTAGCATATGGAAAGATATAAATTCTACATTTTTCACTCACTACTTTGTTGACCAAAATGTTTCACTTTTTGCTAAAGCAATTATTTGTTCTAATGTGTTATTACAAATCCAAGTACAAGCCAACAAGGTTTCCTTGGAGATGGCTCACCTTCAAGAATTGCTCGACCATTAGGGAAGCACCCCTTGCACCATGTGTAGATTTACTCCATCCCCTTCCTCCTCCTAGGGCCACTTGCCTCCTTGCAGGCATCAGAGAGGCATTAATCTCTTTGCTTGTGGAAAATAAGTTGCTCGACCATAGGACTCTCTTGCAATTGGTTGACAAGATTGTTGTTATAAGAGTGTCTTTCAACCTGTTCAACAATGCTCAACCTCACCACCCCCTGAAGGTGCTACTCATGGGTGGCCTTCTAGTTGTACTTTCAATTGGGTTGATTTCAACAAGTTTCCTTAATTAGTGTTGGATATTTCTCCAACCCATGAAGACCAAGATAAAGAAAAGATGATTAGGGTTGGAACCCTCGCATGAACACTCCAGACCCTATTAATGTATGGTGTAAGTCAGGTGACCAAGGTCCTCTGCCTCCCCTTCAGATATTAATATTATTTCTTAGCGACTATTTATGTTATATTTTTATTCGAGTTGCAACCTTGTTTAGACTATTGGGGTGTGATTTTATATCCACCCACCCTTTTCTATGAATATGTGTGCTATTATTTCTTTATAAATGATAATTATAACACCTATTCATCAAAAATAAATAAAAAATAAAGAATAAAAAAAAAACACGAGTTATATTTCCTTGTTAAAAAAAAAACCCTAAACCAATAGATAAAATAAAGCTAAAGTATATTTCAAGAATCCAATGCCTTAATCCTATGAAGCTTCCTATGAACTGGGAGATTTGTCCTCATGATCTTTATAGATAAAAACAAGAAATGAAACAGTAATCCTAGATGTGTGTGACCCCCAGGGATGTGATTTGGAGATGGTCAAGTATTGAGATATCTCTCATCCTATTGCATGCTCATCAATTGTGGCTCCTGTCACAATCAGCAGAAAAACTTTAAAAATAAAGAAAAACAAAATTTGTGGCCTCTACTCTACTTAGATTGCTTAACCTAGATGGTGGTTTGATATTGTGAAGCAGAAAAACCTTAAAACATTATCCTGATGATGTGAAATGAAGAACAATCTACTAGAAAAAGTAAAAAATGTTGCTTAAATCAGCATGCTTTTGAAGTGTTTAAAAGACATAGAGGAAGATTTGATAATGAGCACATTTAGGTTTTTACATTATGGCACCTTTACCCTGTTCCACCATTTTTGCTGCCTTCTCTCCTTGCTAGTATTCACTCTTCCTTGTGCTATGTGCGTAGCAGGCTAAAGAGGATTAGGGTTTCGGTTGCTATTGGTTTCATCTTAAACAAAATCTTCATCATTGGTATTCACCTTTCACTTCTCCATTTTGGCAAGTTGCAGCCTGAAAATAAGGTTTTGACGAGGGTTTTAGAGTATGTTTATTAAAATGAAAATTTGCTGCCCTAATTTTCCCCCTCTAATTTAGGCTTTTAAAATGGAATCCAAAGTAAATAAATTACAATACATAAATCTGATATTGTTACAAGACAGATAACATGCTCTAATATAATATATTATATATGATTATAATATTTATTTTATATTATATTATAATGTAATATTCTAGTACTACTGAGGGTTAGTGTCAAGCTCTGTTGTGATTATCTGGGCATTCTCTTTGATCTAGTTACTTCTGTGGGATGCTGACAAGTGCATAATATTTTTATATTATCTCTTGCAACATAGATTTTGCATTAACAGTGCAAGATGTTTAACTTTTGAAGCTACAGGGAAATTTGTGTAAGTTTTGAAGTGGGCTCGAAGGCTTTCAAAAATTATGAGCTACTTCTAAATCCATAGCTTGTGAAATAAATGGCTAGGGAGTACAATACACAAATTTGTAGAATTCTAGTGGAGATCAAAAGGAATGAAATCCCATTCTCAGAGGAGGTAATAAAAGATGAATTGGCACAAGTATTTCATACTGCCTATCCAAGTCTTGTTAATTACCTTAAAACTATGATAGGTGAAGAAAAAATTCATCTAAATTCACCCAGGCTGTTGTTTCCTTCAAATTTACTCTCAATATTTTTTATCAAATTCCATGGATTTCCTTCAATCTTTTGTTGCACTATAAATAGTGTATACAATATCAGTTTTACCATAAGCATTGGGGGAAAATGATCTTCTAGAGGTGGTCTAAAAATATAATTTGGATATGGGAGAAGCACATGTAGCAGGGATCTTTCCTAAAAGTTATCTCAAGGAAAAACAAGGATTTGCAGCTGTGTATGGAGTAGTGAAAAAGGGGTTACGTGATGATGACCCATGGATGTTGTTTCAAATGATACCAATGCACTATGGAGAATTGGGGCAACAAATGGTTGATATGATCAAAGAAAAATATTTTGACCTTTCTTACATTCTTGGTCATTAGGATAGGCATAGAAGGAGACATATTGCAGTGCCTCACATTAATCCACTAGGGAGGCAAGTAGAAGAATGGGCAGAGGGGCAAGGTGATAACTTGTTGGATCTAAATAAAAATGTCCAAAATATAAATGAAGATGTACAAGACATGATGGAGTGAAGATGCAAAAGATGCAGTTGATGGAGAAAATTTGTAATGTATAAAATTGACAAACATATGGGTGATATGTAATTATTATAGCCAGTAATTTGTAGATTGCTAAGAATTTGGTAGCATATAGATTCATTTGAGAGATAGGTTTACCAATACTATAATTCTGGTATTTTGTAATTTTGATGAAAAAAAATATTATATAATATTAAAATATTAAATATATTATAATATTATATAATATTAAATGCATTATAATATAAATATAATATTATTTAATATATTTTTTTAATTATATTATTATATATTATTATATAATATATATTATATTATATAATATCATATTATATTATAATATATTATATTATATTGTATTGTAATATAATATATTATTATTATATTATATTATAATACAACCCACTCCTTCAATTCAATTTTTTTTTTTAATTATCCACTTTAATATCATATTGTCTAATTTTTATTTGTGTGACTAATTATTTAGTTGTTTTTTACTCGATGATCAAATTAGTCACTTATGATGATCAAATTAGTCATTTATAGTTGTGTTGCAAAAAATGAGTAGAATTTAGTCATCTTTAGTTATTGTGACTAAAAGTTTTAGTCACGTAGTCATTTATTTTCCAAATTCTACTAGTGTTATTTGATAAGAAGACAAAAGAAAGGAAGTTTGAAATAGGAGATATGGTCCTTATGTGGAATGCTAGAGGTCAAGAGAAGGGAAAACATGAGAAATTTGAAGCCTTATGGCTTAGACCATTTGTTATCACCAACAAGTGTGCGGAAGACTCATATTATCTGCAAAACATGATAGGAGAAAGTCAAGAATTTCCAGTGCATGTACAATTCTTGAAGCATTTATTTTCCTAAAGAAATACTATTCCATGCACAGTAGTTTTAGAATTCATTTTATTTTTCCTTTTTCCATTTTCACCCATGGTCTACGTCCCAGAGATGATTCTAAATTCTTGCAATGACCTCACAACCATTCATCCCCAATCAGAGCCATTGTTAGAACCAAAAAATTAACCCTAATCTTTTTACTAGTCATCATCATCTCAGTATGACCATTTAAACTTTTTTACTAGTCATCATCATCTCAGTATGACCATTTAAACTTACACCATGGGAACTATTTCTAAAAACCATCACATTCGCATAACAAGCCTAGATTTGTCATAATAATAATCCCTTTAAACTCGTTTCTATTAAAATATTATTCAAAAATCACCTTTCCCATATCCACCACCTTAATACATACTAGTATTCCCTTAAGTCCGCCACTAGAACAAACACATTTCAATGAGACAATATCATTTCGAGGAGAGTTGCATCTGAGTCTCTTCGATGGACTAATGGAACAAGCTACCATGAAATATCAATTGAAGAGAGTACCATGTATCAAAGAGACATATTCTGAAGTCTCCTCAATAACCCGAAATAATATATTTCAAAGACACCTAAACTTTTTCGAAGGGAGATGATATCTTGTCTCTCCAATAGACTGAAATACAAGACACCAAAAAGAGCATAATATTTCAATAGTGTCAAAAATATTTTTGCATTTAGGAAACAAAGAAACATCTCTCATAAACAATCGGTTATAATACAATAATTGATGGACAATTGTTAGACCTAAGACATGGCTGACAAAATGACAACTTCAAAGAGATGCTGGATTATCGGGCTGAGTAATGTGTAAGTCTCTTCGAAACTATGAAAATAGTTGGGAATAAAACATTGAAGAGAAAAGCTTACATTAGGGGGACACTAATGAAAGCCTCTTCAATCACTATGATAACAAAAATATCAAAACATAAAGAATGTAGTAAATAAAAAAACATTGAGGGAATTATTTTCAAGGAGACTATGAGATGTCGAAGGGAGGTAATTGCATGTCCCTTCAAAACTCTGAGATAAAGAATGAAGGCAAGGATATTGAAGGGAGAATGAGATATTGGTGAGAGTAGAATTATATTCCCTTTGACACAACGAAAAAGTACTCCTCACTTGGCTGACATGACCAATGAAGTTTTCGAAGAGACAACTGACATTAATGTCACCATTGATTAGCAAGTTGGTAGGAATGACATTTATGAACCATAGTCGAATGATATTTGCCAAATATTGATCATACTTTTCTTGTAATATTTTATAGTGTTAGTGAAGTGGAGCTGAAAATTGGAGAACGCGGGATTGCTTGATAGTGAGAAGCTCAAAGAAGGTGACACTAGTTCAAGTAAGTATCCAAGACTCAGGTGAAGATTTTATTGAAATTTGTTTGAATTATAGAAGAGATAGGGTTTTAAAGGCATGGAAGGAACATTAGAAAAACCTAAAATAAAATGACAAAAAACAAAAACAAGACCATTAAATCAAGATTTAATTTTATAGTGTCCCGACTCTGGACCAAAGTCTAGGTGAACACCATAGTTAAATCCTTCAGCCAAGAAACTAGAAGAAAAACACAAAAACCTAGGAGATGTATGGACTCCATAATGAGAATATGACATATTCATATACCATTATAAAAAGAAGCATAGGCATAAGCCTATGTCAAATTTGTAGATGATGAATTTAGGAAAGCTTGTGGTGCCAAATGTGTTTATCAATGTGGAATTGATTAGAGTACTAGCCAAAATGTATAATCCCAAAACAAGGAAAATTCATTCACATGATGGGTCAAATTTTCTCCCCATTACCAAGGATTATATTTGTATGGTCTTCCAATTGGATTCATCTATGAGAATGCCATTGAGAATTAGAGATCTTTTGGAAGAATATCATACTATGGATACAAGTTACAAAAGGTGGAAACTGCCTTTGTATAGACCCTACGATACAGGAAATCAACTTAGAATATTTTCCAATAATGAATGACCTCCATTTTTTATATATTTGTTTGAAGAATATTATCAATATACCTATTACTCAGCTGGACAAGTCTTAGGAATAGATGTTCCTATTGAGATGGCTATTGCTCCTATGGTCCTAGCAGCAGACAATCAAAACTAGGATGCTAGACCATTTGACAATGCAACATACTTGGTAGAGGTTATAAACATGTCACTTTCTTCCATAAAAAATAATAATGATGTAGTTAATTTCAGATAGTATTCTTTGCTTATGCATATGATCTTATATGAAGGATAATCCTTGGGGATTTGGGGAGAAGAATTAAGAATCAAGCACTTGGATGAGGATGAAAACATAAGACCAGTATAAATGTGGACTTCAATTTGGGATAGTAGGTGTGGGGGGTCCCATTACTTGTACTTTGAAGAATACTTTGTGAAGCCCTTGTACAAATTGTTTGTCCATCCTTGTGTTTACAACTTATCCCCAGCAATACAAAGATTTCTTAGACCCAAGGAGAAGAACCCAAAAGGAAAAGTGAACCACAATTGGGGAGACTAGTATACATATGATGATTGTACCATGATAAGAGTGTATGGGTTCAAAGAAACTCCATTCCTTTTACCCAAAATAGTTCCTGATAGAGTTGTTCATTTGGAAATAGTAAGGTAGTTGGCTTATTTTGATTACATGCATATTAAAAGTTATGGAAAATAGTCCCTCATGCTTAGGACCTTATGTTTTGGTGATTTTACTATTATTTATAAGAAGGGATATGATTCTATTAGTAGCAAGTTAGATCATTATAAAATGCCACAAGGAAATAAGAGAGAAAATTTTGATCTTGAGCAATTCATTCTTAGTGGTAAAATGACAGAAATTGAAAAAGTATGAACATGAATTATCTGTCGATGATGTGATTAGAAATTGTGATGAAGTTCAAGTTGTAAAAAGGAGAGTTGCATACAATAGGGTGGTGATGGCAGAGGGATGGAAGAAAAATCATAGTTCATCACATATAGAAGCTTTCCATAAAATATAGAACCCTCTAGATAGAGTTGAGCAATTGATCCTCCATGAAGATGACTTGACAAAGGATGTGCCTCTAATAGCCTTTGAGAAAAGGAGAGATAACTGCTCTAAAAAACAAGCTGAAAATATAATGCCTCCAAGTCATTCATCACCACAACCTACTTTAGATGTTAGCTTTTTAGTAGACACTCTCATCACTTGTGAAGTTGAATTTGAAGAGGAGGATGAAGTTGCACAAGTAAATGCTCCTATCATCCCACAATATGAATTACCACTAGAGAGGAGTATTGTCTCATTTGAAGCCTCATAATTTTTTTTTGCTGATGTGAGGCACCATTCTAGTTTAGAGTTTACTTCAAATAATGCTTTTGTTCAAACCTTGGAGTTTAAATAATTCATTTATGAGTACAAAGGGAAAATGATAAGAGAAAAGATGAAAGAAATTAATCTGGAGTAGGAGGTTGATGCCCTGAATGAACTACAAAAGGAAGTTGGTAAGGAGATGGATAATATCACTCCTGAAAGAGGACAAGAACTATTACAAGAGGCTGGGGTTATGCTTCTCCCAAGATGGGACATCAGTTCAGCCATAGTTTTTGATAGTTTTAGGAGGAGAGAAATGAAACCTTGCAATTGATAGATGAGGCTAGTGATAAAATTTATACTGGTTTAGGATACAATCCAAACAATGCCACTTTATAGATCTGGGCTCTATACCCATCGAGGAAGAGGCCCACTCTTATTGATGATCCCAATCAAGTCTTTGGCCACCTTTTGGTATAGCAAGTGGGAGATATAAATCCTATTGAAACAACTAGATTGAATATTAATGTTGCTAAGTTCAACAAAGAACAAATTGAGAAAATGATAAGAGACAATAAGAGGCTTGCTTCTAAGAATGGGAGATTAAAACAAGAGGTGACTAATTACAAAGAAAAACTACCTTCTTCCTCAGGCCTCTTTTCTCCATGGTGGATTGTGAAAGAAAAGTACTTGAATCCATATTTGAAACCACATACTAGAAGTGAAAAAATGAAATGATTCAACAAAAATATGAGGAATCGGGAAAGAAGTTAAAGATCAATAAATTTGAGATGGCTTTAGAATTGATAAGGAAAAGATTTGACAAGGTGCTCAAGAAAACTAATAAAGTTTGGGTGATCCATAGCAAAAAAATTGTAGCTTATCGAGAACACAATAGATTAAACCTTAGAATGAAAGAAATAAAAGAAGAAATAGAAGCCAAGGGGAATATTGGTGAGCAAGTGTTCCAGGAATATAAAGAATTAATGGATATGCATGAAAAATTTCACACCATACTGACGCAAGAACTTAGTGATTTCAACCAATCTTTGAGTGTGGATCTACCAAATTTCTTCGATGATGAAGGGGAGTTGAAAGAACAAGATGTATGGAAGGATGAATTTTCTCAACATTTACCAGTGGCCCTTGATGAAATAAACAATGAAGAAAGAGTGATAGAAAAGGAACATGTACAATTGGAATGGATTTTTACTCTGGAATTCACCATGAAAGATATCATTAGAAATGTCGATACTTATGCTAAAATAGGATATATCGAGCACTTGTCTAAGGTTAATTTGTTTATCGCTAAAAAAAAATGAGAAGCAGGGGTTATCGAATCCTCGCAATAACTGATGCGTTATCATGGAGTATGGACCTTGACCAGATCTTTGGTGATCATGGGTACCTAATGAAGACTAACGAACTATGGTGCATCACAGATTGTTGCAGACTTCTTAGTTATTTATTGTTTATTTCTAAAATATAGTTGTTAATATTTTAGTAAAGAAACAATGCAACTTTTGATGTAAAGGCATGAAGTTTGTAGCTTCTCATATATAAGGGAAACCAAGGCTAGATTTTTAAATATATTAGATTAGGATCATAATTAGAATAAGAACAATATTAGCACAAGTATTTCATAGCAAAGAAGACTTTTGATATACAATGTATCATCTTTTGAAGTAATATAAATGGAGAAGAAGAATTAAATGGTGTTCCAATTCTGGTGTTAATTGTTTGTTGAGTTAATTGATAAATATTATCTAGTTGTCTCTAAGGTTGATGTTTCCTTATTATTTAAATTGGTGTATCAAGTATATATTCAATTTATCAAGGCAATTTTTTTGTTCTTGTGTGATTCAGTTAATTGGATCCTTCAAGTAAGGAGTATATTCTCTTAATTAATCACAATAATCTAGAAAAGGTCATTTGGATTGATAAGAAGAACCTAATAATTGTATCCTTGCATGTTTATGCTAGTCATAAACTTATAAAAGTGTCAAACAGTTTGAACTATATCCAAGAATAGGACACATACATCATACAAATCTTGACTCCATTAACCCAATATAAGTAGGCACTGGTTGTACCCATTTCATTGCAAAATTTCACAAAATCTCATTCATACATTCACATTTCAAATTTCGGCACTAGGAGTAGGAGTGGCTATTAAATTTTCATCTATTCCACATTTCATGCCGTTGTGGATAGATCCCTAAATTCAACTAAGTCACATAACTTTTAAATCTGCATCAGTTATCAAGGTTCATCCGCCTAGGTTTAGTAGAGCCTAAAGTGCAAGGAGTCATCAACCACATAGGTTTACTCAATTTGTTAGCCAAAGATGTTACCAAAGAGCTTGGAATCCTCTCAAGGTTTATAACTTGCATTTTTGAGACCTAACACTGTGTATCCATGCATTGTATTTGATTACATATTTTGGTTAGTCAATTAGATCATTATTGAATTTAATTCACATAGATCCAATGTGCATTTATTAAATCATGATAAAATTTAATCTGAACATATATCCATAAACATAACATCCATCACATAACCATACATGAAAGTAAAAGTATACACATAAAGAACACCATGATGCCACATAAAATATCATATATATATCAAAATGTGTCATGTATATATATCACACCATTATGTTAAAATGCGGTGACTGTAAAATCTGTATGTGTCTATACATCAAAATAATGCTATAAAAAACAATATCAGCTGTGTACAAAATATAGCATATACAAAATGGGCCTCTACCACCCTAGTGCATGGTTCCCAGAGTCCTTTGGAATTGGTGGTGGTTGTGGAAGGGGATAAATGAAAGCTAGGGACAATGATCGATGTGACTGCGATATTGACATGCTCATGCATAGTCCTCAAAACTCTCCTCGTAGCTTGAATACCTCCTCCTGAAGCCAATCCTCTCGCTCATGGAATTGCTACAACTCCTCTTGGAGCTATTGCACATGAAGATCTACACTCGGCCTCACAACTGTCACCTGCTCGCTAAGGTCATCGAGTTGGATCTATAGGGTGTTACATGCCCTCTTGACACTCTTTGCCCGCATCCTAGCCTGGTCTCACTTGGGTAGTGTAGTACAAATCTTGGCCGCATGTTGATCCATCTGCTTAGTCACAATTGTGACATCGACTATTCTCTACATCATCTCCATGTGTGCCTCGTAAGTGATCCTCAACCACAAAACAAGCTTGAATAAGTGGGCATGTCACCTTGTTGACATTGACTTGCATGCATCAAGAACACTCCCCTGGATGTTTACAGTTGGGGCCATCTTAGAAATGTACCACCTGATGAAGGCGATCCACTCCTATGTGTCAACTACAACCATAGATAAGTAGATGCTATCAGTACTAGATTATATAAAATCATGTACATATATATATGAGATGAGTTAAACTAAAATAAGAAGTACTAAAAGGAAATAGCATATAACAGTCTCGTACCAAGATCCCCGATCTACCAGTGTGGATCAGGAGGGGGTTCAATGTTGGTTCTTGCTGCTATCGGAGGAGGGACGAAAACCGCCACAGGTGGGACCAAAGAGACTGGAGCTGCAATTAAGGGTGATGATATCCTTCACTATCATCTAGGCCTCTCTACTGCTCTGCTTGCTCCCTCTCCCTCCTCGCTGCTACTATTTCCAACATGATCCTCTCCTCCTTTCCCTTATGCACCAATATTTTCCCATGGGTGCATGTGTTGGGAAAATTGGGGCAAGACTCGATGTCGCCCACCATGCTCTAAACCAATGAGATACCTCAACATCATCAATTATGAGGACGAGAGGTTATTCATCATTGTCTGACTCATCATCACTAGTAGCAATGACCACAATGGTTAGATGATGACGATCACCTAGTTGGGTAGCACTCCTCACCGATTGGATGTATTATCGTCTGTAATTTCTTGAACTATTAGGCGACCCTATGCTAGTAATACAAAACTATGATATGGTCTAACTACCCTACCAGGAGATGATCACATTGCATATGTTGTAGTTGTGACCTGTCTATGGGCTAGATCCTCATCCTTCTATAAGATCGCCATATAATGTCTTATGGACACAAAACATCAAATTAAAGATGCCAAAAAACAAGATCTCCATTGCTCTAGTTACACACCAATGGGTGCAAGTGCACCATTAGTGTACCAAGAGTTACACCCTAGGGAAACTTGACTAGAAGAGTACATGTGATGTGCACGAAGGCCCACACCTATAGGAGCATGCGAGCTATGAGACTAAAGAATTTATAATGGACGTATCACTTGAGGTTGTGGTACAAGTTAGAAAGTATGCTTTGAACCTAGGCGAGCATAGTTTGGTGGTCCTCCCTCATTCAAATACAATGGATGAGGCCCCCATGCAAGTGAGAGCCTCACCCATCCATCATGGCGACTATGACTATTAGATAGGGTTAGGAAATTCCTAGCCTAGACAAGTTTGCAGCCAACACTTCTAAGCTAAAAACCACATCCAAACAAGATAAAAAAAAATAAGGAATTAAAATGAAATGCATTCACAAATAAACACTCCCCATTGTAGTTGCTTCACTTCTCTTGTCTCTCCTATTTCTCCTTTTGCAATATTTTCCCTTAGATTTTTGAAGTAGACTTGGGAAAATACCTACAAATTGTAAGTAGAAAGATGGAGACAAAATGGCTGTTAAGTTGAAAATGGGAGAGGAAGGTTGCTTTTATAGAAAACCATTCAAATGAACGACTGAGATCAATCTTCTAGAAAGATTCCAAGATCGATGAATGTGAAGGGATGAGAGGGAGGTTACGAAATGGATGGCCAAAATAAAACTTCTAGAAGGATTCCAAGATTTGCGGTTGAGAACTGATGCAACCAGAATATGCCATTCATGGAAGAGCTATGATGCCGATGGCTATGATGCTCGACGACTATGACAGAAATGAAGGCTATGATAGAAATGAATGATAGGGCATCTTTGACCAAAGGGAGGCACACATGGTTTTTTTAAATTATTTATTCGAAAAAGGAAAATGGAGGAAATGGACAAGTGGAGGATAAATAATTCATTCGAATTATTTATTTGAGGAAAATGAAAAAAGGAGCATTTAATTAAATCAAATTGTGAAACCAATTTAATTAAATGGGGAGATGGAAATTAGACATTGATAATTGATTTGAATTATTTATTCAAAGGGGAGAAGAATGACACAATTAAATAATCTTTGACAATTATTTAATTATAGAAGAATGAAAAGGTCAAATAATAATTATTATCTGATTATAGACAAGTGATGAAAGATAAATAATTAAATAAATAATGATTTATTTAATTATTGAAGAAAAGGGGTGTTAGTGATGTAATTAATTTATTTTAATTGATCAAGATAGAATAGAGATTAGAAAGTGAATTAATTAAACAATTAAAAAATATTTAATTAATAGAGGAATATGATCAAGCATAATTGAATAATTAACATTATTCAATTATCAGAGGACGACGACCAAGAAAAATGACGCTCATAGACTTAGGACATTTTTTCAGTTTCTACATTTTTCCCCTCTTTGACATAATGTAGTTCATCATTTTGTGTCAAAGAAATTCAATCAAAAGGTGCTCCAAGATGCCTACTGAAATCAGGGTACAGGTATGCCCCCTCAGGACAAATTTTCAAAAATTTTCAAAAAAATTGGAAAATTGTCCCGATAAGACAAATTGGATAGGAATTCGATGGTGAAGATAGAATTGAGTTTCAAGATCATTAAAGGGGTCAAATTCAAGGTTAAGGGCTTCAACATGTGTGACTAGTAGGCAAGGTAGGTCAAAAACCCTAATTTTGAACCTATAAATAGCAATTTAAGTTTGAAAAAGGGTCATTTTCACATTCCAAATTTAGAAATTTTGAGAGCTCAAAGTTATTAGTCAATGATAATGTCACCTGTTCCAGAGGCCACCCACGACACGTATTGGATCTGCAGCTACTGCCGACCTAAGGGAGTGCCCGCCTTGGTACGTACTACTAGCCCAACTTTTAATTTTTTCATTTTACATGCATTTAGCTTAGGAAATAACTTAGCAAGCAATTGCATCACAAAATTTTGCAATGCAATTGAATTCGCATTCGACGCATTTGATAAATGGTTCGACGCAATTGTCTCGACATGACACAATTGCATTAGGGGTAGGGTACAAGTGTTTGCGGTGCAACACATAAAATTGTGTGACCCAATTGAATTTTCGAGCTGCATGTGCAGTTGGGAAGGATGCAAATGACTGGGTGTTATGCATTTGTTGTATGAAGTGACACATGTGTTAGGTGAGTGACGCAATTGTAGTTGCGAGCCGGTTATAAATATGTGTGACACATATGTTAAAATTGTGACAAAATTGCCTGTTAAAAACTTGCCCCAGATTAGGAAATTTTGACTTGGTCAAATTAGGTGTTGTTGGTCAACTGAAGGTCTAGGATTGACATTATTGGTTGCATGGTGATTTCAAGAGCGTCTACCTCTAATTTATACTTGAGAGTCAAGACTAGATGTGTTCCGACTGCGAGACTAGTTGGGTGAGGAGGAGTGACATACGCTTTTGGACTTAGGCTTATTCTATATGACCTATATGCCTGTGATAAAGGAAAACAAGGGGAATTGATAGCACTAGTAGAGTGGTAGCACTTAGAGATGAGAAACTTCCATTTGTCGACGGGGGAGGTGACAATCACCCTGGAGGATGTATACAAGATATTGAGGATACCCATTTGTGGTGAGTGGGTACAATACAACCCTGCTTGAGGGCTACAAGCATTATATGAGTACTATGAGATTGATGATGATGTAGAGCTTGATATCTAGGGTGATGAGATCCAATGGGAGACCTTGGCTAAGACCTATGACAAATATTATTGCATTCTTTGTGCACTAATAGCTAGAGTGACGATCCTAGACCACAGGGGTCATGGTTTTCCAATGGGCTGGGGGGAGATGCTTTGATCGATGATTTGGTTCAGGATAGTATATGCCTGGGGGCCATGTCTACTGGCCATGTTGCACTTTCAGTTGCACAATATTGTCTATAGGGGAGGACAAAGTCTAAGTTGTGGGGTGACCTTGTTGACACTTTGGGCATGGCAGCACATAGCAGTGTTCTAACCTCCAGTGGTTCAACAGATGGTGGGCAGCATGCCATATGCTTATCTATATTAGGGGGCGTTGACCCAAAGACATGTTGGAGATGTGGGTTATTGGAGGCATGATCTAGATACATTGGTGAGCTTCATTTGGAGACCGTATAGGACCTATCAGTTGTGGATAGATGAGGATGACCACTTGCCTTGGTGTGGATAGCCCAGGTATCTGATCGAGCAGATAGTGCAGTCGTAGCATATCATTGAGATGTACTTAACAGAGAGGGTCAAGTGATAGTTTGGTGAGTGACAGGGGGTGCCAGTGGGTACAAAAAAGTATGGTTGGTCGTCATGAGAGGTGCATCCCTATGGACTATAGAATGTGGTTACCACTGTAGAGCAGGAGATAGATGCCATGTAGACATTAGATTGGGAGTGGTGAGGTGGGGATGCCGATGTAGGGACTACACCAAAGTATGATTCTTGGTGGTTAGCACACAAAACTATTCCACTCACATATCCATAGTAGCTAGCGCCAGTAAAGCATAGAGTCAGGGGCTTGAGAGGCCGAGGGGGAGGTAGAGGTCAGAGGGGTGGAGGAGACAAAGGAAAGGGGGATGGAGGAGGATGGGGGGATGATGGGGTGATGGACGAGGAGGAGGAGGGACAAAGGATGATAAGAGGGTAGGCAACTACCACCCATCCGAGAGGAGGCAGAGATGGAGGAGGATTAGCTAGAGGTTAGGGCAGCAGTAGAGGTGGCAACTTAGGTAGTAGAGTAGCATGTAGAGGTTCCCATAGTGGAGGTAGCATAGGAAGAGGCCATGGAGGTCAAGGAAAGTGGTGATGGGGAATAGGGAGAGTAGGTAGGAGGAGAGGAGGAGGCTGAGATAGATGAGGTAGAGTGGGTCCTCCATGAGAGGATCATCATGGGAGATGAGGAGGTGGGGGAGGAGGGCCGAGCAGATGACGAGACTGTCGATTAGAGGATAGCTACACTATAGGTGTGTGTAGAGGCACTAGAGGCAGAGTTGAGGATAGTCACTACTAAGAGAGATGAGCTTGAGGCCAAGAGGGATGCATTTCAGGTGGAGAGGGATCTAGCAGTCATTAGCCTATAGCAAACTGACCATTAGATGATTGATTTCATAGTGACATGTAGTGAGTCAGTGGTTGAGGTTGCATGAGAGTATGCCAGGGTGAGCAGGTACAACTAGTACTATAGGGATTTATATGAGAGAGTGGTACCTCCGGAGAGGAGGGAGACCACATTTTCTAAGATAGATAGTGGCTCATGAGGCAAAGCACACTACAGGACTCATAGCCAATATACACATAGTAGGTCCTAGGGTGAGATGTCCGATGCCAAGCGGGAAAATCCATACGACAAGCCTCCTTCTACTAGGGATGCACCACATAGGGAGGACAAGGATGCTCCAGGGATAGGAGACCAGGGTAGTTCAGGCTAGGGCCTTTTGTTATTTTTGTTGTTATATGGACATTGATATGTTTATTGTTGAGCCTGCGAGCTCCACTTTTATTGGACACATCTTGACATTATACCTATGACACATTATTTTGAGGGATATATATGATATGGTTTTGGCAGTGGTTGATGATATGTATTATGATGTGTTTATGCATTTATGATGACTTGCTATGTGATGGATACTCATGCTATGATTATGGTGTTTGTTGATGCATTTTATATGATGATGTGATGATCTACTATGCTTTATGATTATGTTTTATGATTATGTTTATGATTTTTATGATCTATATGGACGATAAATGCAATGTGTATGATGTGATGATCTATATGATTATGTTATGAGTACAGTGAAATATAATGATGTAATGCATTTATGGTTATGGATGTTCTTATGATGATATGCATGTATGATGAATGAAATGGAAATGAACCTATGTTACGAATGTGATACAATATGCAGATGCAATCTTAATGTTGATGTAATAAAATGTTTATATGATAATGCAAAATGTTTGATGGAAAATGTGACGCTCAATTTGATATGCTATAATATTATTAATGTGATGAAGTATGTATAGGATGCAATGTAAAATGCAATGCAATATGTGATGTAATGCAAATGAATTATGATGTAAAATGCAACATGATATGGAATGCAATGCTATATAGATGCATTTCATGTTTTTGTATTTTCTTATGCAAATATCTGTGGCCTAATATGAAAATGATGTCAATGATGATGGTGCTTTCTATAATGCTATCTAACATGATTATGAAAGAAAAATGTTTTTGTGAGTCACAAGACTTAGTCAAGATGAGAACAGAAGAAATGTTAGCATGGAAGAGATGGGATACGTTAGCATGAAAAAGGAAAGGAAGATGGAGGTGGAAAGTTAGAATGGAAATGAAAAGGAAACCGACTTTCATGCTTACATTTTTATATTTATCATCATTGGGCATCAAAAATGTCACAAATGGACCACAAACACCATGGTATGACATAGACCAATGTGTGCAAGGTGACTATTTGTGAGAGATAGGAATTCAAAAGACAAGGAATGCCTCGACTCATACTAAGGATCCAATTATCCTAGTATTTTTTCCAAGACAAACCATAGACAATAAACAAATAAAAGAGGCCATGATCCATCATTGTCCCTCTAAATCCTTTAATAGGACATGCTCAAGATAACTAGTAACATGACCTAAAACCAATCAAAAAAATAAGACAAATCTAGACCAATGAAGTGTTTGCCAAAGGGACAATGTTTTCCTATAGTACTGATAAGATTGTTTGATGCGATTGTTTAAGTTGACCAAGATGATTGAATTTGATTGATAAATTGACAAAGGTTGACAAATTGATTTGATCGACTGTGCCTAGCCTCAAGAAGGACACATCTTGATTAAGGAAAGATTGATTGACTAAGATGAAGAGATTGATTGATTTGATAAAGATTGATTGATAAAGTTGACAAAGTTGATTGATTGCGCCTAACTTTAGGAAAGACATATCCTGATTAAGGCAAGATTGATTGACAAGGTTGAAAAGATTGATTGATTTGACAAAGATTGATTGATTGATAAGGTTGAAAAGATTGATCGATTTGACAAATATTGATTGATATGACCAAGCGATGTGATGATACCCAAATTCAGGAAGGGCACATCTTGTTGAATGCAAGGGACACATCTGATAAAGTTGACCAAGTGACAAATGTTGACAAGGCACCTAACTGCAAGAAAGACACATCCTACTTAAGGTGAATGATCAAATAATCTTAGGAAGCACACATCCTGATAAAAGACAAGAGATAAGACCGAATGTGATAAATGACATAATGCTCCACTCTGATACAAGACCAATGACCTGGTTGATTGATTGACGATAAGATGATTGAATGATTGAGGATAAAGGATTTTGTTGGTTATGCTTGTCTGTTGATTCATGATTTGGTTTGAATGATGATTGCTTGCCAACCAAAAATGATACCAGAATTGAAAAACCCTAAAGGACTAACCTAGGTGGCCTTGGGGGCTCATCAATTGATGGCCTTGCCTACGTTATACATGCAGAGACCTCGTAGTTTGACACAACTTGTCTTTGCCTTATTCAACAAAAGACTGAGTCATGATTTTATTTGGACAACCTAAAAGGACTGACCTAATGTCTTAGGGGCCCATTTAAGATGAGCCTTGCCTATGTAGCAAATGCACAAAGACAACGTAGTTTGACCACTCTAATAAAGAATAACTTAGACTCGGACTCTAACTCTGACCCTGTTTTGGAAGTTTTTGAAGTTTTGTGATTTTTTTGGATTTTGATGACTTTGACTTTTTTGAATTTTGATGTTTTTTGATTTTTTTTTATTTTGACTTTTTTTATTTTTTATTTTGGATTTTGATGTTTTATAAGGCTGATACCATGTGTTATCTTCCCATGAAGACGTGAGTCAAGGAATTTCCTCCAGATAGGCATAGGACCAACTTATTATGCACATGGGGAAGCAACATACGAACCCAAAGGATGCTCAAGATACTAAATGTCGGTGGGTCTCAAGACATGGAAGGATAACGAAGTTTATTATGAACAAGTGACATGTGTGAATGGATAAGTGGAAAGGACGAAGGACCGTATAGAGTGACGGTAGATGGAGCATAGAATGACTACACATGGTGCATGTTTACCAGGTTTTCACCATGGTACTTATCCAAAGCACCACCGAAGTGGTTTTCACTTTTGGACACATTATTTCTCTTTATTATTTTTTTGATTTTTTGATTTTTTTAAATTTTTTTGTTGTCACCAAGATGCCTGTTTGCCAAGTTTTCATTAGGGTGACCATTTTTTTTATTTTTTTTGTATTTTTTACTTTTAAAGGGATACTCTAAGAATCAAGTGTAATACTTGCGGAGGTGCATGTTGTTGATAGGTTCGAACAATGGCTCTCCTTCAGGAGTAGAGATATGATACACACCTAATCCATACAATGCGGTGACAATATAGGGGACTAATCCATTAGGTTCAAACTTTTCGGGCTTCACTCATTTTGCTTGATTCTTTAGATTTTCTTTCAGGACTAAGTCACCAATGTCAAAGCTTCTAGGTTAGAATTTCTTACTATAGCTGCATCGAAGGCAATTCTGGTATGCTTGTAAATGTGTCAAGGCATTATGTCTCTTTTAATCCAATAATTCTAGCTCATGTAGATGGGATACACGATATTCTTCTCGATCAATCAAGCCTTGCATAGAGACTCGCAAAGAGGGTAACTTGACCTCTATAGGAAGTATTGCTTTAGAACCAAAGACAAGGGAGTACGGGGTAGCTCCTGTAGGAGTGAAAACATTGGTACAATAGGCCCATAAAGCAAGATTAAGTTGTAGGTGCCAATCATAGCTAGTGTCATTGATAGTCTTCTTTAAGATTTTTAGGATGGTCTTATTAGATGCCTCAACTTGGTCATTGCCTTGGGGGTAATACAAAGTAGGAAAATGATGTTGGATATGGAATTTGTCACAAAGCTCATGGAAATATTAGTTTTTGAAAGGGCGACCATTGTCAGTGACAATGGCCTGAGGGATTCTGTAGCAATAAATGACGTAATTTAGGATGAACTTGGCTATCTACTTTCCAGTGATGTAAGTTAGTGGGATGACTTTGATCCATTTTGTGAAGTACTTCATGGTGAAAAAGGATAAAATTATGTCCATTAGCAGAGTTGGGATGGATCTTTCCAATGAGGTCAAGTCCCCATTGAGAAAATGGCCAAGGAAAAGTAAGTGGTTGAAGTTGCTGAGCTGGTGCATGTATAAGATCTCCATGAACCTAACATTGGTGACATTTCTTCACAAAGTGATTAGCATCGCGTTGCATTATAGGCCAATAATACCCTATTCTCATGAGCTTTTTTGCTAAGGTTGGACCTGCAAAGTGAGCTCCACATATACTATGATGTACCTCTTGTAAGGTTGTTTGCGCTTCATTTGAGTTTAGACATCGGAGAAGGGTGCTATCTAAGTTGCGGCGATAAAGGGTATCTTCAATGATGGCATATTTGGATGCTTGTCAGATAAAGGTCTTGCATTGGTTAGGGGACAAGTCAGGAGGGATAATTTGGTCATGCAAATAGGCATATATATTGTAATAAAGGAAACAATCTAGGTTAGCATGAAAACAAATGCATAAACAAAACCCTAGATAACAATGAAGTACAATGGAGTAAAATAGCATACAACAAAGGAAAAGCTTCACTAAACAACATTCATGCCCTCCATGATTGACCTGCATTATCCTTCTCCATTTGCTACAAAATGATTTTTTCCCTTAGATTTTTGATGAGCAACTATGACTATGAATAGGACCTAAGCAAATATTGAAGGATTTCTACTCAACAATTGCAAGTATGCAAGTATGAAGCAAGCCTAAAGTCTGAAGCATAAAATCTTGAAGTCAAGAGATGTCCAAATGAGGTTGAAATTACCTTTCTATAGAAAATTCAATTTTAGATGAATGGCCAGGATTGTTAGTTGAGAAATTCCCTAAGATCAAAGGTTGAAATTAAATGTGACAACCAACAATTAGGGTTAGGGAAACATTAGGGTAAAATTTGAAATGAAGGGTTGATATTTGATTTTAGAAAAATCAAATCAATGGTCAAGAATGCATGTGACAAGGAGATATTAGGCACAAAAAAAGAGGTTGCTGGAAAATCAAATAATAATTTAAAATTATTTGATTTTAAAGGCTAAGTTGAGATTTTGAATTAAAAATTAATTTAATTCAAAAGTGGTGGGGTCATGTGATAGTAAATAATTATTTTAAATTATTTACTTGGTGGGAAAATAAAAAGTGGGGGGATTTTAAATAAATGATTTTATTTAAAATTAGAAGGAAAGTTGATGTGGACAATAATTAAATAAATTATAGGAATTTATTTAATTATAAGAAGACATAAGGAATTAATGACGTATTTAAATAAATAAATAAAGTTTATTTATTTAAATAATCAGGAGGAAATAGTAGACAAATAATAATTAGATAAATTTAGGAATTTATTTAATTATAGAGGGACATATGAAATTAGCGACGTATTTAAATAAAATAAATGTAATTTATTTATTTAAATAGTCAAGAGGAATAAAAGATGTGAATTAATTAAATAATTGAGAATTATTTAATTAATAGTTGAATTTGGACTATAGGACATAATTAAATATTTTAATTATGTTAAGAAAAAATATGAAGAAAATAAAGTTTGTAGGTCTAGGTCAATTTTATTTGTCTACATTTTTCCCCTCTTTGTCATAATGTAGTTTATTGCATTGTGACAAAGAAAATTTAGTTCAAGACATGCCCCAGCGAAGGTACAGAGTAGCTATGCCCCCTCGGGAAAATTTGTGAATTTTGGCCTGGTGCCAGAAAAATTTGGAAAGTGTCCCGATAAGTCAATTTGATGACCAAAAAAATAATGGCGTGATTGGTTTTGAATTTCAACGAGTGTAAGGCAGTCAACAGGGTAGTCAAACATGGTCAAATGTGCATCTAGTAATAACCCTTCAAGAAAACCCTAATTTTCACCCTATAAATAGGTTTGATTTGGGTAAAAAGGTAATTCATTTTCACTTTTTCCTTTAGGAGATTCAAAGCTTAGAGAGAGAAGATACTATGCAAAGATGGTGATTCTAGAGGTAGATCATCGTAGATATCGAGTATGAACCTATCGACAACTAGAGGGCATAGAGCCATCGGTATGTACCCTATACCCACTCGTTATTTTCTTATTTTTTGTGCTTTTAGGGCAACAAAAATAGGGTTGTAGATGCATTGCGACATGTCTACATTCATGAATGACACAAACATCATTACATTGCATGCATTTGATGCATCATGACACAAATGCTAGGGTAGACTAGGGTTAGGTTTAAAATGATGTAAATGCGAGCTGGTGTGATGCAAATGCTAGGTCGTGCAACACAATTGCCAAATTGCAACGCCAAAGTAGGATGAAGCAACACAAGTTCTTTAAAGTGACACAAATGATTAGGGGAATGACACAAGTGCCATAAATTGATGCATCTACAAAGCCAAATGATGCAATCAATGTGTCATGACACAACTGCTAGATGAAATGACACATATGATCTTTCATGATGCAAGTGAAAGAAATAACAACACAATTGACTTTAGCTAGGATTGACTCAATTTAGACTAAGTTTTCTTGTGTAATTTTGATTAGATAGATGATAAGGATGATTTTCAATGACGTGCTAACTTCTGTTTCTATGTATGCAGAAATGATTACCACCCATCTACACTTGAGAGTTTAGACCAGCCAATTACATATTTAGAGATCAGTTGAGGCCTGGTTAGTAGAGGCATTTGATGTGACTAGGACTCTTCCATGTTACCTATATGCCCATTATCCAGGAAAATAGGGACCTTTTGACAACGCTTGTAGAGAGATGGCACTCTAAGACCTACTCTTTTCAATTGCTAACAGGAGAGGCCACAGTGACTCTTGAGTATGTTTACAAGATCTTGTGGATTACTATCAGAGGAGAGTGTGTTGTCTATGATCCTCAATGGAGACTTCAGGCCATGAAATATTATTACGAGCATGAGGACATAACTTAACTAGGGATTCATGGATATGAGATTAGTTGGGAGTTCATGGTCGAGCATTATAGCAGATGGGATGCTATGTTGTGTACTTTGATAGCTGAGGTGTTGATTCCAGATTGCTGCAGTCATGGTTTCCCTATTAGATGGGGAGATGTACTTATCAAGATGAGGCGTAATAGGAATGTGTTCATTTGGTAGCCATGTTTACTAGGCATGTTATATCATCAACTACATAATGTTGCATACAGGGAGGTGTCAAACTTATTAGCTATGGGATGACACTCCTAATGATCTGGGCATGGGAGCATATTCTTGTATTTCGACCACTAGTGTAGAGATAGCTAGTTGAGGGTATGCCCTATGTCTACTTATATGCAGGATGAGTGACATAGAATTGTGTGGGAGATATAGGATACTAGCACCATGCGATTGACACTTTAGTGGGATTTGTGTGGAGGCTGTAGAAAGACTATGGATAGTGGCCAGGAGAGGAGGATCACCTTTCATTTTGCAAACAATTCAGATATCTGATTGGTCGGATAGTATAGATGCAGTTGATTGTAGAGATGTACCTGCCCCAGTGGGTATTGAGATAATTTGGAGAGTAGCAGGGTGTACCTATAGGCACCAAGAGTATACACAATCATCATGAGAGACAGTGTGGGGACTGCTCATAGCAGTGACAGTGGCCAAGTAGTAGATTGACGGCTTGGTAGCATAGTAGTGGGGATGGAGTGGGGGTCCAACAGATGCGGGGACTACCCTAGACTATGATGCATGGTGGCTAACTCACAAGCCACTTTCATTGACAGATCTAGATCAATAGGTGCTAGTAGATTGGCAGGCAGTATTACCACTGGTGCACCGAGGAGGGTAAGGAGGCAGGGATGGTGGCAAAGGGAGAGGGAGGGACAAAGGTAGAGGATGTGGGGGGGATGATGGAGGAGATGGGGGAGATGGAGGGGGTGGTGGGAGAGGTGATGGTGGAGATGGATGAGGAGGGAGAGGTCAAAGGCAGGCTAGGAGAGTGCGCTAGCGAGTCGAGCGAGTCCTGTTGGCACCTATCCAAGAGGAGGGTGAGGAGGAGGATAGAGAGGAGGGTCGACAGGAGGAGGGCTGAAAGGAGGAGGTTAGGTAGGAGGAGGTCAGGGATGAGGGAGAGCAACTAGAGGGACCTCATCCGATGGAGGTAGAGGTGGAGGTTCCCAGGGAGGAGGAGGTGGTCATAGGAGAGGAGGCGCTGGATGTTGGTGGAGAGGAGATAGGAGGAGAGGAGGATATATATATCGGTGGGGAGGATGATATGGATGATGTAGAGAGACTGCTCAAAGATTAGATGGTGGATGGTGAGGAGGATATAAATATGAGGCCACCATTTTCACAAGATGTGACAGTCGACTAGTGATTGGCAGATATGTAAAGCAAGTTAGACGAGGCCTTGGAATAGATTAGGACCTTGGAGTTAGAGCTGGAGGTGATGAGGGTGGAGAGGGATCAAGCAATGATCAGGCAACATGAGTCGCAGAGTTGGTGGTCAGAGTTTGCACAGTTGTGTATTGGGCTAGTGGGAGAGTTTGCTAGAGAGTTGGGAAGGATGAGATTTAGCCAAGCACAATACATGATGCTTTATGAGCGAGCAGTGCCAACAGAGCAATGAGATCCTAGTTTGACTCGGTCTTAGAGTAGGATAGGTAGTGGCTCAAGGAGCAGCAGTAGGAGCCACAATATTAGGAGCCAGAGTAGTGTGATCCCGTCCACTTCATCTGGACAGTCATAAAGACATAGGTCACATCATAACCACAGGCATTCATCAGGGCACAAGTCCAGCCATAGTTGACCATCTATCATAGTACTAGGGTCATTACAGAGCTAGCTTGTTGGGTCCCCACATATAGGATCAGCCCCTATGAGAGAGCATCAGTCACCTCGTTCCTCACCTCGAGGGGATGAGGAGAGTACCGTCTAGGGCATGTGATATTGCCATTATGTTGAGACATTTTTATATATTGACCATCGAGCTTGCGAGCTCTATTTTTGGGATACCTCGAGACTCTATCTTGTGACATTATTTTGAGATTATATATATGATGTAGTTTTGGTGTGGATTCTATGATATGTGTTATGTTATGGTGCATTATGATTTAATTATTTTTATGTGATGTGATGTATGTGATGATTCCTATGATGATGCATTTTTATTTTATGTGATATATGCATTTATGATGGTCGTTTATGATGAGATGTCTTGATGTATGATTGTGTGTGTATGGATAATGTGATGATGCTTCATGTTATGATCCTAAATTTGTATGCATTAATGATATGGATGATGTATGAAAAATGTTTAATGCACTTATATGTGACATTAATGCAAATGACGTACTTATGCTAAGTGATGTTAATGCAACTATGTGTAAATGGATTTATGTAAATGTGTATGCAATATCTATATATGAGCATGTATTCAATTATTTTTGTATGTCACATGATATCATCATAAGACAAAAGAAGGGAAATGACCAGATGGAGGGAGATGGATGTTAGTGTGGAGAAAGAATCCTTCAATATACTACCAAAGTACTAATAAGTGTTGCTCTAATCATCATTGGGCAGATTATTGTAATGGCCAAAAACCACCATGCTATGACATAGATCAATGGTGTGCAAGGTCATACCATCACATAGAACAAGCAATCGTAGACAAGGATGATAATGACTCATACGAGGAACTCAGTTACCCTAGTCTTTTTGTCACAAGCAACCACAAACAAACAAGCCATGAAATGTTGTTGCTCTTCCAAATCCTATGTAGGACATCCTTGAGGAACTAGTAGCATGACTATTTGAAAAGACAAGACAATCATCATGATACATAATTGCTCCTCTAAATCCTAATGTCAGGACATCCTCGAGGAGCTAGTAGCATGATGAAAAATCAAATGACAAGTGCCAAGATTAAAGACAATGTTTTCCAAAGTGTTTGTCAAGTATATTCAAATGTCAAGTGTTTTGATGTCGAGATTCCAAGTTTGACAAAGCTTAGGTTTGTGTTGAATAGGATAATGTGTGACAAATGCTAGGTAATGCCAAATTTAGGAAGGGCACATCTTGAATGATTTCGATGTGAAGAGGATCAATCCTCAAATGTCAAGAGAATCCCTCAAAATGCTAGATGATAGTGTCGATGCTCAAGAAAGACATATCCTAAAGCATAAATAAATGAAAAGGGTTGTTCTTTAGAAAGGTGTATCCAAAGAATAACCAAGAGTTGACAGTTTGAATTGTTATGAAATTTTTACTGAGGTTGACTAGATGACTAAATGTTGATGTTGACATGCCAATTTAGCTGAAATGACAATTAAACAATTGTTAATGTTTGTTTAAAAGTTTTTTGTTATAGGATGAAAAGGTATTTGTTTGATTTGAAGATATCTGACATGTGTGAGAGTGAATGTGATGAACCCTAAAGGACTGGCCTAGTGCAGCCTTAGGGGCTCATCGATTGATGGCCTTTCCTACGTCATACACTTAGAGACCTCGTAGTTCGATGCGACCAATGACTTTGTCTTATTGATCAAAGATTGAGTCATGATTTTATTTTGACAAACCTAAAAGGACTGACCTAATGTCTTGGGGAATCCATTAAGATGAGCCTTGCCTATGTAGCAAATGTGCAAAGACAATGTAGTTCAACTATTACAAAGATTGACACAACTGATATGATGAACTTTGACTCTGTTTTTGGGATTTTGGAGTGTTATTTGGATGTTTTTGTATTTTTCAAAGTTTTTGATTTTTTTGGATTTTCTCAGGACGTTTTATGATTTTTATAGCCTTTTTTAGGACATTTTCTAATTTTTATGGCTTTTTTCAGGACATTTTCTAATTTTTATGGCTTTTTTTAGGACATTTTTTGGTTTTTATGACTTTTTTCAAGACATTTTACAATTGACAAGACCACGTGCAAGACCCACTATAGTCAGGTGATTAGGGTGTTTCCACCAAGTTAGGTTGAGGACTAGCCAAGCTGAAGGAGATGGAAAAAGACATGCTCGAGATGAAAGGTGGAGGATATGCCAGACCTAATATCAACCATGGAAAGAAATGGTAGGATAGTATGATGAATGTCGTGAGGGTGTCAGAAGATTGGGTATTTATTATGGACAAAGGTAGATGGAGTGATAGTAGATGGTGAAGCAAAGACTGACTACACATGACGCCTGTTTTCTAGGTTTTCACCATGATACTTATCTAAAGCGCCACCGAAGTGGTTTTCACTATTGGATGAATTATTTCTCTTTACTATTTTTTTTGATATTTTTTGATTTTTTTTGTGTCACCAAGACGCCTGTTTGCTAGGTTTTCATTAGGGTGATGATTTTTATATTTTTCAATTTTTTTTTTGTATTTTTATGGTTTTAGCCAAGCTCTCTAATACTATGTGTAGAACTTGTGTAGAAGCAAACTATTGATAGGTTCTGTAAATTGTTCCTTGTCTAGGGTAGCTAACTGGTAAGCACCAAAAATGAATGCGGTAGTGATGATGTAAGGACCCAGCCAATTAAGCTTGAACTTGCCAGGTTTCTCACTCTCAGATTGATTCTTTGGATTTTGCATCAAGACCAAGTCACCAATGTTAAAATTTCAGACCATAACTCTCTTATTATAACTGTGACAAAGGAAAATATGATATTCCTGTAAGTGATTCAAAGCATTTTTTCTTCGTTCTTTTAACAATTCTAGCTCATGTAGTCAAGACCGTCGATATTCTTCATCATCAATCAATCCCTTCATGGAGACCCTTAAGGAGGGGATTTCAACCTCAATGGGCAGGATAGCTTCAAATCCAAAGACCAAGGTGAAGGGGGTGGCTCCAGTAGGTGTGTAGATGCTAGTGTGGTAAGCCCATGTAGAGCGGGATTAAGTTGTAGATGCTAGTCACGACCAACATCATTGATAGTCTTCTTAAGAATCTTGATAATGGTCTTGTTAGACGCCTTAGCTTGGCCATTCCCTTGTGGGTAATAGGTCGTGGAGAAATGGTGTTGAATGTGGAAGCATTCACAAAGCTCATGAATGTCTTGATTTTTGAAAGGATGACCATTGTCTGTGATGATGGATTGTGGAACACCATACTGATAGATGATGTAGTTAAGGATGAATTTGGAAATTTGCTTGCTGGTTATGTATGTGAGAGGAATGACTTCTATCCATTTGGTGAAATATTTAGTGGCAATAATAATGAATTTATGGCCATTGGGTGAGGTGGGATGGATTTTACCTGCGAGGTTGAGTCCCCATTATGCAAAAGGCTAGGGAGAAGTGATTGGACGAAGTTCTTGCGCGAGCGCATGAATTAGATCACTGTGTACTTGACATTGACAACATTTTCTCACAAACTAAAGGGCATCCTTTTCCATTGTCGACCAATAATACCCAAGTCTTATAACTTTCTTAGCTAATGTTGGGCCACTCGAATGAGTTCCTCATATACCCTCATGTACCTCACGTAAGGTTGTTCTTGATTCATCAGTGTCAAGACATCAAATAAGGGTATTGTCAAAGCTGCGTCGATATAAGGTGTCACTAATGATGGCATAACAGGTGACTTTACGGATAAAGGATTTACATTGGTTATTGGAAAGGTTCGACGGGAGGGTCTGGGACTGGAGGTAATCATATATGTCTTGATACCAAGGGGAGTTGGGAAAAACAAGCTCACAAATCATTTCTAACTCAGGAATATCATAAGTGGGAACCAATAGCTATTCCATTAAGAAATCAAATTGTGACACATTGTAGGGAATGTCTAAAAGAGATCCAATCATAGCCATTGCATATGCTACCTTGTTCTATGTCCTAGGAACCTACTCAAAAGTGATCATGTTGAAATATGACAAAAATATATCAACCATGCATTTTTAGGGCATCAAATTTTCATCCTTGGTGTCATATTCATCATTGACCTGGTTGATAACCAACTGAGAATCTCCAAAGACTAGCAGTGTTTTGATTTTCCATTTTATGGCTATTCAGAGTCCTGTGACAAGCGCTTCATATTTAACAACATTGTTAGTGTAGTGGAAGGCTATTCAGAATGACTTAGGGATAGAATCCCCTTGCGGTGTGATGAACAATATACCTGCTCCCAAGCCATGAATTATCTGAGACCTGTCAAAATATAGTTCCCAAGGTGATTTAGGATCCACATGAAAGATGGATTTGTTTGGGAAGTCGGCTACCAAAAGATGATCACCTTGTATGGGTGTATCAACAAGTTGATCGGCTATTACTTGTCCTTTTATAGCTTTGCATTCCACGTACTATATGTCATATTCACTCGATATCATAACCCATTTTTCCAACCAACCTATTAACGTTGCCCTACTAAGGAGATACTTCAATGGATCAATCTTTGCCACTAGTTGTGTCTTATGGTTCAACATGTAATGTCTCAACTTTTGAGCGGTGAAGACAATTGCGAGATAGGAATGTTCAATGGGAATGTAGTTGAGTTCATATCCAACCAAGGTGTGATTGATGTAATATATAGCTCTTTCTTTCTCATCATGGTCATTTTGTGCAAGCAATGCCCACAGTGCTGAAGTGGTTGCTGAAATGTACAAGATTAGGGGTTTTCCCTCAATGGGTGGCATTAGGACAAGTGGCGTTAGTAGATAGTCTTTGATCTATTGGAAGGCTACTTGACACTTTTTAGTCCACACAAAGGGGATGCCTTTGCACAAAAAATATTGGAAAGGTTGGAATTTGTCTGCTAGTTGTGCAATGAAGCATCGAATGGATTGTAGTTTGCCTTGCAATGTTCTTAGTTCACGGATCCCTTTTGGTTGAGGCATGTCCAATATTGCTTTCACTTTAGCTGGGTCCACTTCAATGCCTCGGTGAGAAACTATGTATCCCAAAATTTTTCCTAGAGTCACCCCAAAAACACACTTCTTAGGGTTCAAACGAACCTTGTACTCTTCCAACCTTTTAAAGACTTTATCCAACACTTTTAGATGATCACTGGGTGTCAAAGACTTTACTAGGAGGTCATCAACATAGTCTTCCATTAGCGTGTGCATAAGTTCATGAAATATTGTGGTCATGGCTCATTGATATGTGGCACTTACGTTATTTAGGCCAAAAGGCATAACATTCCAACAATATGTACCCAAGGGACAAGTAAAGGCTGTTTTGTGCTGATCTTTTGCGGTGATGTGAATTTGATTGTATCTTGAGAAACCATCCATGAGGGACAACATCTTGTACCCTATTGTAAGATCTACAATGATGTATATGTTTGTAAGTGGAAAATCATCCTTCAGGCATGCCTTGTTTAGATCACAAAAGTCTGTATAGATGTGCATTTGACCATTCAACTTAGTGATAGGTATGAGGTATGAATTCTAGTCTGTATAGTCTATTGATCTTATGAACCCCTCATCTAGTAACTTTTTGAGTTCAACTTTGACTAGCAAGGCAATTTGCGAGTGTATCTTATGTAGCTTTTGCTTGATTGGTTTGGAATTTGGAAGCAAGGGTAGATGGTGCAAAACTAATGTTGGATCTAATCTTGGCATATCGGCATAGGACCATGTGAAGTTAATCTTGCATTCTGAGAAGAAATTTTGAAACTTAGGCTTTTCCTCTTCTGTCAATGAGGCTGTAAAGAGAATTGTCTTGGGATCTTTAGGTGTGGCTATATTGACTTCTATGGTGTCCTCAATGAGCATAGCCAATTTCTCTTGGGTAATGGAAAGAAAGTCCAATCCTCCATCCTTGGGTACCTTAGAGAGGTTTTCACCCTTAGATACGTCCTTTCTTTTTACTTTTTTGTCATCAGAAGGAACCTTGCAGTTTTCACCTAAAGACGTGTCTTTTCTTGTTTTGTTTTTATTATTTTTGTGACTAGAGGATTGAATAGTCCTCAAAGTATACAACAAAATCAAGATCTATAGTGAATCTAGCTTTATGGTCCCCACTCAATATTCCTTCATGGAGTCCCATGAATTTGACAATAGCTTCGTCATTCTAAAAAAATTCCATGGTCGGTGGGCCCTATTGGTCCCAATCAATGAGCTATAGATATATAAGGGAGATTCCATCATCAGTGTTGGTGAAAGGTGGAGATGATGCTGAAAGAATGCAAATTGAGGCTGAAAGGGTAAAGATTGAATTTTCCTCAAAGTCCCTGGAGGATTCTATCCAATCATCATCTTCATTAGACTCAGGAAAATTGGACTCATGGTCAAAATAGGGGACAAACGAGTGGGAATCATGGTCAATATAAGGGACAAACACATTGTCATCATGGTCAATAGGGTCAGGTGGCGGTTTAGGTTTATCATCATCATGAGGCCAAAATATTTTTACCCAATCTTCTCTTTTCAATGGGACTTTAGGAGGGTCTCGAGAAAGATCAACGTTAAACATTTGTCCAAATTTTTCCTCAAAAGAAGTCTCACCTAGTTCTTGAAACATTTCAACAAGCTCATAGTCACTCAGGGATCTTTCATAACCAAATTCCCACTCGTGCAAGTCAGTCTTGGTATGGGAGTCTTTGATTGTCTCCACACTTTCAAAAGCATTTACACCCTCACCTGAAAGTACATGGGTATGTGGACTGTTAGTTTCGATTAGCTCAAACCCTAACCCCAGATACTTTGGTTTATAGAAGGCATTATAGGTTCCCTTCTTCTAGCCTTGTTTATACCAAGGCCACTAGTTTCATCATAGCATTTTGCCTTCATCATCCCATAGCCTTTTCCATACTATTGTACTAGTAACAAAGGTAGGTCTTCCATGTCTTTGTAAATCCAAGCCGATATATCTTCAATATCCTCTTTATTCAGTTCTCCCTATTTTGTGAAAGTCATTGTAGGAGGAAATTTAAAAGTCTCTTTGGGCTCTAGTTTGAAATAAGGCCTACCATAAGATTTTTGAGACTTGGGGTATCTTGGTGATACAATAGGCAATGTTTAACTTGTACTCACCACAACCTTTGTCTTGGATCTTGATGTTAGGGTCGACACTTGGGATGGTGGAAGGAGATGGTAAGGTGGAAGACGAAGGAGTGGATGTGGATGGCTTGATGAGTGTGGATGGATCGATGTATTTGGAAGAAGTGGATGTTGAAGCTTCAAGATTAATGGGCACTTGGTGTTCAGAAACACCTCTCAAGTTGTTGCAATACTAGAAGGGATCAGGATCTCCAAGTATGGTAATTTCGGTGCCATCGAAAGGAAACTTCAAGAATTGATGGTAGGTGGATGGTACATCCTTTAAGGCATGGATCCAAGGTCGACCAAGTAGGATGTTATAAGGTAGCTCAAGATCTAGGACTTGACATGTGGTATCTACAATTACTGGCCCCACCTGAATAGGAAGTATGATAATGCCCCTAAAAGAGTGTTACTCATCATCATATGCCTTTATGACAATGATTTTGGTGGCATCCACACATGCATCAGAGAAGCTTAGTGCTTTGACCAATTTTAGAGAGCATATATTCAATCCTACTCCGCCATCTACTAAGACTCATCTAACCTTGTGTTTATGGACGAAGACTTCAATATTTAGTGCATCATTGTGAGATGGTTTAGGTGATGAGTAATCTTGGTCTGAAAAGGTGATGTGATGGAGAGTAGTCAAGTATCTGACCATGGCTTTGAAGTGGTTGACATGAATGTCAGTAGGTATGAAATAATCTTGTAAGACCTTATCAAGTATGGCTTTGTGTGTAGGCGAGATACGTAGTAGCTCGAGTATGGAGATTTGAGCAGGCGTTTTACCCAATTAGTCAATAAGATTGAATTGTCCTTTGGGTTGTGACTATTTGGTAGAGGGACCGAGTATTGTGATCTTTGGATGTTGAGCAGGAGGACCAGCTATTGTGACCTTGCCTCGATAGGTGGTGACATTACACTCCAGAGTCTTCTTAATGGTACTAGTATTAATGTGTTCATCAATAGCTTGAAGGTGATTAATTATAGGTCCACTGGAATAGTCAAAAGCAGTGTGAGTGTAATTGGCTTGATTGTTAGTCTTTGGACCTAACATAGAGCAGTTACCTGAACCATGATCCTGTAGTGGGTTTTTATGAAGGGTATGGTCTGAGTTTGAAGAAATTTTTTGACCGTCTACTTCAATAGCACTACTTTCAATAAGCTTTTGTATGAGATTTCTCAATTGTCTACAAGAAGTTTTATTCCCTTTTACTCAATGATAATCATAGAAGGAATTATCATCCCACCATGATGGTTTGAACTGTCCTGGGTTGTATGGTTTAGGGTCTTGCAATGTTATGACATTGTTTTGGAGGAGCTTCTTAAGGACAACTTCAATTGGTTCAGCCAAGGGGGTGTATGTGCATCTTTTTGGAAATTGTCTAGTTTGTCATGGTTTCTCTTGGTCTTGATTGTTCTAGATGGAATTTGTTGTAGGCATTGGTGTGGTCAAGGGGGCATTTTGGGGTTGAGTTCCTTTGAGTGTGATTGCAGGACCTGTCGCTTTTACTGCTTTAGCATCAACAATGCCATCATTGGTGATATGTTTGTTTTTGAACCAATATTTGTTTTTGTCATTAGGTGGGTTTGGGTTTATGTTCTTGTTAGCATATTTGAGTTCTCCTTTGGCAATAAGATATTTTTCAAGTTGGACTCCTCTTTCGACTAGGTCTATGAAAGTGGTGCAACAATGAACTTGTAAATTGTATCTCAGTGGGCCAACAAGGTTTTGAACAAACATGTTTACTTTCTGTTTTCTGGTATCTCAATAGGACATCGACTTGCCAAACCCCACCATCTTTGGAAAAATGGAATGAAGGTATCACTAGTTTCTTCTTGAGTAGTCTTACATAAAGTGGAAATGGTAATGTCGGTGTCGGTGTCGATGTTATAGGCATAATTTTCTAAAAATTTATCAACAAGTTCATCCCATAACTTTATCCCTTTGGGAAAGAGAGAAAACCATTCAAGTGTAGGACCTATGAGACTTCTAGGGAAGAGTCTCATCAGATAGGTATGTTTGTAAGCAATGTCCACATAATTGGTTGTAAATTCTCTTATGTTCTCAAGGGGATTTGTCTTTCCTTTGTATTTGGAGAAGTTGGGTACCACATATCTTGGAGGGAACTATGGCATGTGTAAGCTTGTTTCAAATGGGTATGGACATAATTCATAGGATGTGTGTGTCTTCTTGTTGGAAAATTGCATGTTCTCCACTTGTTTTTGCAAAGGAACAAGTTGAGATATGAGTGCATCTACTATAGTGTTGTTTGTGGCATCACACATGTTGGTAATAGGTATCCCACAAGTTCCCATTTGTTGTGATGGTATGTTCTGATTTGAGATGTATTGGTGTGGAACATATGATGCATTTTGGGTTGGAATTTGTTGGTATTGAGAATTTTGAGTGGGAACATGTTGTTGTGCATGGATATGATATGCATATGCGGGAATGTGTGCTCCAGTATGTTAGATTGTATTTGTGGAATTTTCTGCCTTTGAATGTTTTGATAACCAAGTGGAGTCATGTGTTGTGTTACTTGGTTTCCTTGTCCAAATTGGTAAATGTGGCCATGTGGGATATTTTTGTTTTTCATTTGGGGGACATTAGTGTTGGTATTGATTTGTGACAAAGTATTAACATTGGGTTGATGGCCTTGAATAGTAATTCATCTTTTGTTCCTCCCAAACGGGTTCGATGATTTTGTTCCCATGGAATTAGTTGAGGACCCAAGTAAAAGGTTTGATAATTTCATTCTCATAACACTAGATGAAGATTCAAATAAAAGGTTTGATGAATTTGTCCCCATAGTATTAGATGAGGACCCAGACGTAGCCCCAACAGTTTGTGACAGAGTTGTTGATATTTGTGGGATTGATTGTGATATGGCATGTGCTATGGTTGATGTTCCCACAATAGATGTTGTGCTGACTATGTTAGATTTATTTTGAGTGGAAGTGCCAAAAGAAGTAGCGTTGATGGTGTTTGTTGCATTTTTTGTGGTGGAACCAATGGAGGTATTGTTTGCATTATGTTGTGGCATTTATTAAGGTTGACTAGTTTGTGTAGTATGATCAGGAGATGTTGCTCTCAAGGTATTAATTTCGAATCCTCATGGAAATTTATCCCCTTGGTGTAGAAGCATGGATAAATATCACTCTGAATCTTGTAAGAGAAGTTCTTCTACAAAGGAAGCCACTTCAGGGTTTTGGGCAGCAACTTCTACATCTTCCATGAACACTTGTCCGTTTTCATCTCTACGTCTAAATTGTTCAAAGGGATTGCATGAGGAAGATGCAATGTTCATGTCACTAAAGGGGTTGATGAAAGATGTCCCCATATATGTGTTTAGGTTCATGTCATTAGGAAAGTTGTAAGGGTTGCTTCCTTGTCCAAAGGGGTCCATTTGTCTTCTCTTTCTTTGTAGCCTAGTCTCAACAATATAAGATTTTCTGAAATGAGGGAGGATGAAAGATAACCAAATCTATGTATAGAAATGATATGACACTATGTTTTTTGGATTTTTGAAATAAGGAGTGCAATAGTGACAATGTTGTCTAAAGGGGATGTCAAATGTAAAGTGATAATGAGGACTAAAAATGAATGATGGAAGACTAATTTTTTTTAAGGTATGACAATGCAAACACAAGGTATAAGGAAAATTTAAGGTGCAATCAATTTTGGTAGAATTTTAGGAAAGGTTTACTAACCATTCAAATTTTGGTCAATGTCTCAATTTTAATTGTCAAAGGATTGTTTGTGGGACTAAGTGAAATGACAAGGTGATAAAGTGAGGTTCCCAAACTAGACTTATAAGTTGTAAATATCTCACATAAAAGGACAAAGACTAAAGGAATGATTTTGACTGAGTCCAATGACAATCTACTTTTGAAGGAAAAGGTTTCAAAAAGTATGGCAAGTTTTCCTATTGTAAAGTCTACAAAAATGAGGACCTAAGAGTTTTTTTATGCTAAAAATGATGATGGATCCTAAGATGCAACTAAAAATTTGCAACTTTAGGTGGACCTATGGTAAAAGCTAAATGCAAACTAAAAGATTAAAAGATGGGTAATTTGAGCAAATATTTTTTTGGTTTTTGGACAAAGACCACTAAGGAAAGATGTTTTGAAACAAATTGAAAGTATTTGGTCTCAGATTTGGATGGTGACAATGATTTTTCTAAATGACAAGAAAATGTGTCGTTTCAGGTATCAAATGCGTTGCAGAGTCTCAAATGCATTGCAGTTTTAGCAGATGAGTTGTTTTAGACCACATATGTGGTTCAATAGGTCAATTACATTGTTCAGTGTAGAAAATGCATTTCAGTACAAGAAGATGCACTTTTCTATTTGTCAAATGCGGTTTAGCAGGTTAGATGTGGTGCACAAAGTCTTAGATGCTTTGCGGTTTGGATAAAGTCTTGTTTCCTTACAATTTTGGTAGATTTTTGGGATTGTTTTAGTTTGAATGTGTTTTTCCAAATTTGTGAAGGATGTTTTATGTGTTCATTGATTCAGAAAACACTTGGAAAACACATAATTTTGTCTTTGAAAAATAAGCACATTGGAGACAAGCACAAATCCTAGGGATGACAAGGACTATATTCACTGGATTCCCAATTGGATTTCTCCAACCGTACTTATTTTTAGTGGGTGACTTAGAAGCTTGGCCACACTAGCTCCCCTCCATGACACTCCCTTCTCTAGGTCAACCAAACTTCGAGTTATCATGACTCTCCCATGAAAAAATCACCTCTGCTAAGAACTGCGAGAACGTGGGATGGCATGGCGACGACCGTTGTTACACCAACAAATAGAAAGGGATTTTGGAAACTACACAAAAGGTTTTTAGTTTGGGCACCCATTTAGGTGGCTATGCGTGAGGCAAGATAAAATTGTCTACATAACAAATCTACACCTGTAATGCTAAGCTTTCCATTTGCATTCACATTTGTATACCAGTCGGGAGTAGCTTGGCTTTCAGCTTCATTGCCAGTTTGAGTCTCCTTGGGGTGAGTAATTTTTCCCACCAAGGAAGGCCCAATTCCTAGAGTCAATAACAATTTCTCTTGCACCCAGGATTGCACAAGTGCGTAAGGGGTGAGGATATTTTGATTATTGAATCGAGGTTACACAAAAGTGAAAAGAAGATTATTCATTTTAATGCCTAAGTTGAAATATGTGGGTGGAAAAGTAATAACCTCTAAGTGTTTTTATTTCTCTAGATCACAACAAGGCACAAGAGAATTGCATACACACTAAGAAGCTATCACTACACCACAAGAAACATCAAGCACTTGTTCATTTTAACCTAATTTATTGTGAGACAAGCAAAATTATTTTTAAATCAATGCTATAAGAACGCATGCAAATTTTAGCCTTGATGATTTTCAATGCAAGTTGTGTTCATTTTAATCCCATGAGTGAATGCATGCTCATTTTAAACCATGAAGTGTAAATGCAAGTTGTAGTTGTGATTGTTTTTTTTTTTGTTTGCTTGAGGATTTGAAAAAGATTTATAAAATCATCAACAAACAAGGGTTAGTATCCCCTTCCAGCTTGTCACATGCTACCAACAATAGATTAGTAACCCAAAAAGAACTAACCTAATGAAACTGAAAAGAGAAATATGGAAAATACTATCAAAAATTGAAAGTATACCTACAATAGGCAGATGTGTTGTTTTTCATGTCAAATGCGTTGCAACAACGGATGTGTCATTCGAGCCTGTAGATGCGTTGCAAAAATCAAATGTGTCGTTCGAGCTATTAGATGTGGCTCGATATTGTGGATGCGTCATTCTTGAAGGAAAATGCATCGTGACACATCAAATTCGGCTCAAAAAGTTTCATTTGCGGTATTTCGTACTTGTACCCCCATAAAATGATAAAAAACCATATAGAAATCTACAAAAAAAAAGTGTTTTTGGCATCAGGTTCACCAATGTAACTAAGGCAACAATCTAGGTTAGCATTAAAAAACAAATGCATAAACAAAACCCTAGCTAAACAATGAAGTACAAAGGAGTAAAAGTGCATAAAAACAAAGGAAAAGCTTCACTAAATAACCTTCATGTCCTCCATGATTGACCTTCATTTCCCTTCTCCATTTGTTGCAAAATGATGTTTGCCCTCAGATTTTTGATGAGCAACTATGACTATGACTAAGACCTAAGAAAATATTGAAGGATTTATACTCAACAATTGCAAGTGTGCAAGTATAAAGCAAGCATAAAGTATGAAGCATAAAATATTGAAGTTAAGAGATGTCCAAATGTGGTTGAAATTGCCTTTTTTATAGAAAAGTCAATTTTAGATGAATGGTTAGGATTGTTAGTTGAGAAATGCCCTAAGATTGAAGGTTGAAATTAAATGTGACAACCAACAATTAGGGTTAGGGAAAAATTAGAGTAAAATTTGAAATGAAGGGCTGAGATTTGATTTTGGTCAAGAATGCATGTGACAAGGAGATATTGGGCACAAAAAAAGAGGTTGCTAGAAAATAAAATAATAATTTAAAATTATTTGATTTTAAAGGCTGACTTGAGCTTTTGAATTATAAATTAATTTAATTCAAAAGTGGTGGGGTCATGTAGTGTCTTAATTTGATTTTAAAGGCTGACTTAATTTTAAATTTAAATTATTTGATTTTAAAGAGCCTTAATTTTAAATTATTTTGGTAATTAATTTTGTCCTATGATTCAACATGTAGTGTCTTAATTTTTGTGATGCAAATACCACTACTAGAAATGCTCACTCAATAGGACTATAGTTTAAATCATATCCGACTAGAGTGCAACTGCTATAATATATTGCTCTTTTCTTGTCATCATTGTCATTTTGTGCTAAGAGTGCCCCCAATACTGATGTAGTAGCTATCACATATAGTATTAGATGTCTTCTGTCAATTGGAGGCATGAGAACTAGTGGAGTCAATAGATAGTTCTTGATCTAATCAAATTCCTCTTGACACTTTTCTATCTAGTTGAAGGGGATTCCTTTTCTTAACAGATATTGAAATGGATGAATCTTGTCTGCTAATTGAGCAATGAACTTATGGATGGATTGTAGTCATCCTTGTAATGTTTTTAAATGACTGATGTTGGTTGGTAGTGGCATTTCCAAGATGGCTTTAACTTTGGTGGGATCAACCTCTATTCCTCCATGTGAGACAATATATCCAAGAAGCTTGCTTGATTGGACCTCGAAGACATATTTCTTTCGATTCAGCCTGGGTTGATACTTTTTTGGTCATGTGAGAATCTTGTCCAATACTACTAAGTGTCCACTTCATTTTAGAGATTTAGAGAGAAGGTCATTGACATAGTCTTCCATAAGGACATGCATATAGTCATGAAAAATTGTAGTCATAGCTCTCTGATAGATAGCTCCAACATTTTTCAATCCAAATGGCATAACTTCCAACAAAAGGTTCCCCAAGCACATGTGAAAGCTATCTTTGGTTGGTCTTCAGTAGCGATTCTTATCTAATTGTAACCTAAGAATCCGTCCATCAGTGATATCATCTCATACCCAACTGTGAGGTATACTATGATGTCAATTTTTGGTAAAGGAAAATTATCTTTGGGACAAGCTTTGTTGAGGTCTCTAAAATATGTGCAAATTTTGATTTGACCATTTGGCTTGGAGACAGGAACAAGATTTGATATCCACTCTACATAATCAATGGAGTGAATGAATTCAACATCTAGTAGTTTCTTTAGTTCCACATTGACAAGGAGTGCAATCGAGGGGTGCATTTTCCTTAACTTCTATTTATATGGCTTAGCATTAGGTAGCAGTGGCGAGTGATGCAGAACAAGTTTGGGATCCAATCTAGGCATATCAACATATGACCATATGAAATTGACTTGTATTTTTGAAAATAATGTTATAAACTAATGATTTTCCTCAGTGGTCAAGGATGCTGCTAACTATATCATTCTGGAGTTATTTGGTGTTCCAATGTTTATTTCCTCTATTTATTCTATAAGCAACAAATATCTCTCTCAGTCTATTGGGAGACAGTCTAGTCCTCCATCCTTAAGCACCTTAGAGAGGTTTTCACCTTTGGATATGTCCTTTATTTTTACTTTTTCATAGTCAACAGGTGCCTTTCGATTTTCACCTGAATACCTATTGTTTTTATTTTAATTTTTTCATCTTCACTTTTGCGACTAGAGGATAGGATGACCTCACCAAAGTATGCCGCATAATTGAGTTCTATGGAAAATCTAGCCTTATGATCCCCACTTGGTATTCCTTCATGAAGTCCCATGAACTCGATGATTGCTTCATCATTCTTGAAAGTGTCCAAACTTGGTGGTTCTCATTGATCCCAATCTATAAGTTGAGAGTAGACAAGGGGTAAGCTATCATTGGAATCATCAAGGGTCATGTTGTTGTAGGCAGATAGGGTAAAGGCAGAAGTAGAGTCACCAGGCTCCCAAGAGGTAGGATCAATAGATTGCCAAAAATAGTGTTTGATCCACTCTTCTTTTGTCAAAGGAATTTTTGGATGGGTACTAGGTGGGTTTCATGAGGAATCAATGGTAAGAATTTGATCAAATTCCTCAAATGGTTTATCAAGGTCCATGAAAGTAGTGGAGGATAGGGAGTCCCATTCATATTCATTAGAATCAACATCATAATCCCAAGAGTCCTCGTATGTCTCGCTCTCATCTGAAGCATCAAAAAACTCACTCGAAGGTAACTCGATACCTCAGATAGTCACTTTTACTAGAATGAACCCTAACCCTTGATGAATTATTAGCTTAGGAGGTTGTAAAGGTTCCAACATTCCTTGTTTATTTAGACCAAGGCTGCTATTTCCATCATATCCATGCCATTTCATTATTTAGAACCCTTTTGGATACTGGTAGTTTCTTAATTTCAATTTCCTCCTCTTCTTTGTATAACCATGTGAGAATGTGGTCATCTAGAGATTCTTTCGCAAGCTCCTCCCATATAGTGAAGGTGGTAGGAGGATTGTGGATGACAAGTTTGGGTTGCATGGGATTTGGTTTACCATAAGACTTTGGTGATTTCAATTGTAATTTTCCAATGAAAAAGAAACTCTTCATGTTGTATTATCTACATCCTCTATCTTGAATCTAGTTCTTGGGCATGGAAGGTGTGATGAATGAAGTGGAAGATTTGATGAGAGTGGATGGATCAATGTAGTGAGATGGAGTGGTAGATGAAGTGGAATATGAAGCCTCTCAATTGATGGGCACTTGGCATTCAACAATTCCTTTTAGGTTTGAACAATATTGAAAAGGATCAGTGTTGCCTAGAATAGTAATTTTAGTGCCATTGTGTGGGAACTTGAGGAATTGATGATAAGTGGAAGGGATAGCCCTCATGACATGAATCCATGGGCAGCCAAGAAGGAGATGTTAATGTAAATCTAGATCCAAGACACAAAATACTGTGTCTTGTATTGCTGGTCCAACTCTCACAAGAAGTGAAATTATACCTTCAGAAGAACATTCAAAATCATCATAAGCTTTGATCAAAATTTTAATGGTTTTATCAATACAATTCTTAGAGTATCCCAATGCTTTCACTAATTTTAGTGAACAAATGTTCAGACCTACTCCACCGTCTACTAGGACTCATATGATCTTGTGTTTACTAACACATACTTCAAGGTGTAGAGGGTCATTATGATTAGATTTTGGTGTGGAGAAGTCTTTTTTAGAGAAGGTGACATGGTGTGGCATAGCTAAGTATCCAACCATGGCCTGAAATTCATTGACATCTAGGTTTGAGGGTACAAATGCTTCTTGCAATTCCTTATCAAGGATGGTTCTATGCTATGGTGAAATGCGAAGGAGTTCCAAGATAGAAATTTGTGCAAGAGTTTTCCCTAACTGCTCTAAGAGGTTATATTGACCCTTTGGTTGGGGATTTGTGGAAGGACCTGAAGTAGTTATCTTGGTTTGATGGGTAGCAACAACACAATCCAATTTTGGCTTGTTTATAGTGATAGTGGAAATGTGATCTTCAAAGGGTCTCACATTAAGGATGATAGTGCTGTAATCATGTTTGAAAACTACATAATTGACATTATTGTTGTTTCCTAAATTGCAAGATTTTCCTTTATCATGGTCTTGTAAGTGTGATTTGAATATGGTGTGATCAACATTCATCTTGGCTTGTGAATTATCAACTGAAATGGTTCCATCTTCAATAAGGTTTTGAATGATATTCTTAAGTGTTCAACATCTAGGTGTCTTATGTCCTTTTGTACGGTGGTATTCACAATATTCATCATCTTTCCACCAATCAGGTTTGATCAATGTAGGTTCATAGTTCTTGGTGTTTGGTAGTGTGATGACACTTGATTGCAAGATCCATTTAAGGATTTGATTTGACGGGTTCACCCAAAGGGGTGTATGTTCTCTTGGCTCGTGGAGGATCTGTGCATTGTTAATTGTTTTGGACTGCGTTTAGCACTTGGTTTTGACCTTGTGTTTGTGTGTTTGGTGTATTGGATATGTTTGATGAGGAAGGACCTTTAAGTTGAATGATTGGACCTTTGGTTACTAGTTTAGCATAAAAAATTCCATCATTTGTGACATTTTGGTTTCAAGACCACTATTTTCTCTTGTCATTGTTAGGTTTGGGATTTTCTTTGTTGACTTTGACTATCCATTTTGCAATAAGACCCTTTTCAATAAGGACACCTTTCTCAAGAATCTCCTCAAAGGTTGTGCAACATTGGATTTTAATTTGAATCATCAACTCTCCTTTAAGGTTTTCCACAAACATGGTGACAAGTTGGTTTTTAGGAATGTGACAAGGGAATTTACTAACCAATCCTCACCATCTTTGGTAGAATGAGGTAAGTGATTCCCCTTTTTCTTGTTTTGTTGTGCTCAATGTTGCTAGGGTGACATCATTTTTAATGTTGAAGGAAAAGTGATTGATGAATTTGTCAACTAGTTCACCCCATGTTCTAATCCCTAGAGGAAGGTGTGCAAACCAATCTAAGGATGGTCCTGCGAGGCTTTATGGGAATAGTCTCATGAGATAGGTAGGGTCATATGAGACTTCCATACATGATATGTTAATTCTTGAATGTGTTCAATTGGATCTGCTATCCCCTTGTAATTAGGAAAATGCGGTGTTGTGAAATGCGAGGGAAAGGGTGGCATGTATAGACTTTTATCAAACGGAAAGGGGCACAGTTCCTCCACCGAATAAGTATTCTTATTGCTTCCCAATTGCATATTTGTCATTCATTGTTTAATGGACTGCATATGTTGTATCAAGAAGTCAGCAAGGGATGGAGTTACATTGCTTTGGTTAGGTGCCATGATGTTGGTGTTAAGGTCATATGTTGGATTTGAATTGGGATTGATGCTTTGTGACATATGACCTTGGTTTCCATATGGATGTGTGTTGCTTTGGTTTGGGATGAAATTGGCATTTAGATTTGTGCCAAAGGTCATGTTTTCATTTGGTATGGTGTTTTGGAATTGAGGTATAGAACCTTGATTCATGTTTTGGTTTTGAAAATTTAGTCATTGATTTGCAAGTGAGGGTGTAGATCCTTGGTTAATGTTTCGACATGAAGGTGTAGGCCCTTGATTGATGTTTTGATGTGGAGGAAGGTTTCCTTTGTTGGAATTTTGAAATGAAGGAATGGTTCCTTGATTGAAATTTTGAAATGAAGGTGTAGGTCCTTGGTTGGTATTCTGACATGTAGGTGTAGGTCCTTGAGTAGAGTTTTGGAATGACAGAAGGGATCCTTATTTTTTATTTTGGAGTGATGGAATAGACCCTTTATTTGTGTTTTGGAGTGAGGGAGTAGACCCTTTATTTATATTTTGGAGTGATGGAATAGACCCTTGATTTGTATTTTGGAGTGAGGGAGTAGACCCTTGATTATGGTTTTGATTTGGGACCCTTCATGAGATGATGTGCACCTTTCAAGGCTTATTTGGTGGAAGTTGATTTGATGAAGGTGTGTTTTGGAATCGAAATAAGGGTCCTTGATTTTTGTTTTGAGGTGTAGGTATAAAACCTTGGTTTTCATTTTGATTCAATGGTGTGGGGACTTGTGATGTGGAACCTTGATTTGTGTTATGAAAAAGGGGATTTGTAAAGGTTTTACCCATGGTATTTGAGGAATTTCCAAATGTGAAAGTTTGTCCTTGTGTAGTGGTATGGGTTACCTTGTTTCCAATTATCAGGATGCTTGGGATGTGTGTGGTGGTGGTATCCATGTGTGTAGTTTTCCGAGGGGATATGTTTAACATTTGTTGTGATGAGGGCATGCCAAGTGCAAATGGATTTTTAGTTTCTTCTTCTATAATGGTTGATACATCAAAGCCTTGAAGTAAGTTGGTGTTAAACAGGTGTAGGAAAATTGAGAGGGGGGTGAATTATTTGTCACACAAATTCAAACTTAAAACTTTATCACTTATCAAATATTCAACCACACTATTCTATTATTAAATATGAGCATGAAACACAAATAACAGAAAGTAAATCAACAAAATGAACACCATATTTTTATGTGGAAAACCCAATAAGGGAAAAACCACGGTGAGGGTTAACTCACAATATAAGATTATAAAATGAATACAAAGGCTCACTGCCAAGGGCTCACTTCCCAAAAGAGAAATCATTGTCCAAATACAAAGGCTCACTACCTAAAAAGGACTCACTATCCAACAGGAAGGCTCACTACCTACAGATACAAAAGAGAACAAAATATCCACCACAATAATTAAAGCACATTCGCAAGATTACAAAAACCTTTAGTTCACTACCTTCAACACATTGAAAAACTGTTGTCACAACTTACTCACACACTTCTACTCTTATGATTTGTGGCACACTTTCATCACTTTGCATCAAACTGTCATACAATTCTTCACAACTTGCCTTGTTTTTATACCATTCTCAACCTTAGAAACATTTACCAAGGTCGGCCACAATACATTGTTTCATAAATTAAAATTAGGTCGGCAACTCTAAATTCCCACAGTGGAATGGAATAAGAGTGGACCAATAAAAACATAAAAATAATATTCTTGAATCTTCTACAAGCTTCCTCAATTAAATTTTATTCTTCGAATGAAGTGTAAACACTAATTTGGCCAAGCCTAATGAATTTATTTTTATTATCAATGTTGCACACACTTCCTGACAAGAAGATGACACATGAACAACACAAAACACTTCATTATGCATGAGAATACATCTTAGAATCTTCCCGATACATCCGCAACAAAAACAATAGGTTTCAAACACTGAATTTCTTTCACAAATCTATCTGGGCTGTGCAGACACACACATAAATACTGAAACATGATTTCTAGATTACAAAACTCCAAACCTCTTGACCAAAGCATAGGAAAGACCTTCAAAAGACATCTACTAGATTCCCATGATCTGAAACAAAACATCAGAGGAATGTGGATCAAACATATTCCTCCTAGTTCACAGAACACTAACACTGCTGGTGGAACACACAAACTGATGGACACAATTTTCATGTACCATCTAACCAAAAACTAAAACTCAGACTATATCATCATCAGATCACCATCAAAACACTTTAGATCCACATAGGCATAAGATCAACATAGGAGAAATGTGGAGCATGTACCAGAGCACAATCTAAATACTTCCAATTCTCTAATTTCTTTTCTTTATTAATTTTCTCAAAACAACTTGGAAACTCATCATACTAACATATCTGCAACATCATAGAGGTAGCTCCATGTACTCACAACATCTCACTAGCATCTCAGCCACACATGTACAATCTACAACATACTGAACAGTGTTGACATCAATGACAACATTAATGACAACACCACCAAACAAGCTCATACTTGCAAAAATATCCCCCTTTGTCATTAATGGAAAAACATAAACTTTTCTCCCCCTTTGACATCAATGGAAAAGAACAATTACTCTAATTACTACCCCTTAGAAGTACACTCATATTGCAACAATGTAAATCTTTTCTACTCCCCTTGCGGATTAGACCCATCAATCAGTCCAGATAAATGAAGAATTTGTGAATTCACTAGACTAATGCACCTTCATGTGCACCTAGTTAGGAGGGCCAATGATCCCCAACCTCTCCCTAAATTTCTCAAAAGTATCCTTCAAAAGAGAAATATGTTTGCAATTTTTTCCTTTGTAGTTACATACTCCAATTTGACCTCATTCTCCAACACTTTCTCTCTCAGAAAATGATACTTGATAGATATGTGCTTCATTCTTGAATGCATAACTGGGTTCTTTGAAATGTTTATTGCACTTGTATTGTCACAAAAAATAGAAATAGGCTCATCACATACTACTCCAATGTCCTTCAAGGTTTGCTTCATCCACAAAAATTATGTATAGTAGGATGCTGCAACAATATATTCAACCTCTGCAGTGGATAAAGAAACCGAGTCTTGCTTTTTACTTAGCCATGAAACTAGTCTTCCACCAAGAAAGAAAGCACCACCATTGGTACTCTTCCGATCATCTACACATCCAACCCAATCAACATCTGTATAAGCACTCATGTTGAAATCATTACTCTTAGGATACCACAATCCAAATCCAGTGTGCCCTTTAAGATATCTAAATATTCTTTTTACAACCATAAGATGTGCTTCTCTAGGAGCTGCTTGGAATCTAGCAACTAAACATACTGCATGCATAATATCTAGTTTAGTAGCAGTGAGATATAGCAGTCCACCAATCATGGATTTGTATTTGCTCTGATCAGTCTTAGCAGATTCATCATCCTTGCTCAGTTTACATCCGGTTACCACAGGAGTACAAACTAGTTTAGAATCCTCGATCCCAAACTTTTTCAACAAATATTTTACATACTTAGATTGTGAAATGAATATCCCTTTGATAGTTTGATTCACTTGTAGACCAAGGAAGAAATTCAATTCACCAATCATAGACATCTCAAATTCTTTTTGCATTTCTTCAACAATTTTTTTAGACATGCCTTCAGTTCCTCCAAAAATGATGTCATCAACATAAACAACTACGATTAACATCTTATTACCTTGCACTTTAAAGTAGAGGTTGATGTCAGTAGAACCTTTGTTGAATCCTTGCTTTGTCATATATCTGTCTAGTCTTGCATACCAAGCTCTGGGAGCTTGCTTCAATCCATACAATTCTTTCTTCAATTTACAAACCATGTCTACTTTGTCAGATAGTTGAAACCCCTTAGGTTACTACATGTATACTTCTTCTTCCAAGCCACCATTCAGAAAGGCTGACTTAACATCCATCTGATATGCTTTGAAGTCCTTGTGTGCAGAAAATGCCAAAAAAATTCTGATAGCTTCCATTCTGGCCACAGGGGAAAATGTCTCCTCAAAATCTATGCCTTCAACTTGTGATTATCCTTTGCATACCAATCTTGCCTTATTTCTTACTACTTCTCCATTTTCATTCAGTTTTTTTCAGAACACCCATTTTGAGCCAATCACATTCTTGTTCATAGGTCTAGGGACTAGTTCCCATGTCTGATTCTTCTCTATCTGCCACAATTCCTCTTTCATAGCTCTCATCCATTTTTCATCTTCACATGCTTCTTTTACAAATTTAGGTTCTATTTTAGAGAGTAAACAAAAATTTACCTTAGCTGCAACTCTGCTTCTTGTCTTTACACCTTCACTCTTGTCTCCAATTATCTGATCTTCCAGATGATTCTTCAGTACATATTTAGGAGTCCTAGCAATAGGTTCCAATTCATTCTCTTCTTCTTCTACTTGTTCTTGTTCTTCCTTTTCTTTTTATTCTTCCTTCTCCTTATTTTCTTTAGGTATATGTCTGCAGATAGGATTATCAGTTTAACCTTCACTTATCTCAATAGGTCTGCGTATGTCTTCATCAACTTTCAAATTATCACTTTCAATGATCTTCCTTAAACTTTTGTTAAAGCATCTGTATGCCTTACTAGTGGTATAGTATCCAAGAAATATTCCTTCATCACATCTAGCATCAAACTTTCCAAGATTTTCATCATCTCTTTTAATATAGCATTTTCTTCCAAATACCTTAAAATATTTCATAGTAGGAATCTTACCAGTCCATAATTCAAAATGTGTCTTTATGCCATTGTGTCTGATTTGAACTTTGTTAAGAACATAAACAACAGTATGTATTGCTTCTCTCTAATATACATCCGGTGCATTAGATTCTTTCATCATAGTTCTAGCAGCTTCCTGTACTATCCTATTTTTCCTTTCAACTACTCCATTCTGCTATGGGGTTCTCAGAGTAGAATACTATATTTTTATGCCATGGTTCTCATAGAATGTATTAAATTCACCAAAAGTGAATTCACCACCTCTATTAGATCTCAAACACTTGATTTTCAAATTTACTTCATTTTCCACTCTTGCTTTGAATACCTTAAACCTATCTAAGGCCTAATTCTTTTCTCTAAGAAACGCAACCCATGTCATTTGAGTGTAATCATAAATAAGAAACATGAAATATCTATCACCATTCAAGATTCTAGTCTTAGTTGGACCACAAAGATCAATATGTACCAACTCCAACATACCAATAGTAGAATATTCTTTTCCTTTAAAGCTACATCTTATTTGCTTCCCCAGTTGAAAACTTCTATAGATAGCATTAGCAGGTCTTGTGATTCTAGGCAGTCCTCAAACTATTTCCTTTTTACTAATCCTGACTAGGTTATCAAAGTTCACATGTCCCATTCTACGGTGCCATAACCAACTTTCACTGATTTGAGATACAAGACAATGACCACCAACTCCTTTTAGCTAATAGATATTTTCGTGAGTTCTTCTTCTAGCAACAATCATATCTCCATTTCTGGATCCTTTCTTGATTTCATAGGTATTGTTCTTGTGCCGTAGAAAAAAGGACCCTTTTCTTGACATGGGATTAATTCATGATAAAATGGACTTAATGAGGTCTTAATCTAGTGTTGTGAGGCATTTTATGCACCCACACTAGGTCTTGGACTCTTGCAAATCGAATAACATGCTTCTAACATCTTGTAAAGATGTTGTAGAGTCTTGTAAAGGAATTTCTCACTTTTCTAGACCTAATTAACCTATTTATCCCTAATTAAACATTATAAAATGTGTTTAATAACATTATTACATCAATCTAGAAGGTTCTTAATGTAAACTTAATGATAAACTAGTTTTGTAATGTGTCTTGCACATTCACATTGGTTTTTGTGCCCTTATAGGCTACGTGGACCTAATTTTAGTGTTGTAAAGTGTATTTAATCACACTTTCACATTGATTTATGTGTCCCAAGCCCTATTCAACATTTACATCATCACTAATAGGCCTTAATTGACCCATATTGTGCATCTTGAGGCATAATTTGATCAAATAACATAGTCATCATATAAGCCTAATTTTCTTACTTCTCGGCATTCCAACTAGCAAAAATGACCCATGTGGGACACATTCGCCATTAGTGGCGAATTAGTCCCATCTAGGTGGGACCCATTCACCATTAGTTGTGAATGAGTCCCATTTTAAGTCATTTTCGGGGTTTGAGCGGGAAAAATTTGGTTTTAAGTTCAAATTTTCTACATGTCGGCCTGTGATGAGATATAATCGGGATACTAAGGCAAAATTGTCTATAAATAAGTGTTTTGATCCTCATTTTACATACACAAACTTATTCTTACATCTATTATCATTAATTCATCATTTATCTTCTCATCCAAGTCAAGCAAGCTAGGGTTTCTTCATTAGAAGTCATCAAATTAGCTTCCTAAAGCATTCAAGGGCTGAATCTACATGTTATGTTGTATAATTTAAAAATCAAATCATCATGAAAAGGTAATAATCTCCATTATTGAATGTTTCATTACTTTATTTCATCACTTTGGTTTAATCACCTAAACGGGGTTTGACCAAGGCAAACCCCCATGCCCTAACATTCAACATATCTCTCTCTTGTCTTGTTTGTTTGTAGATTAGGACTCTTGGAGGCTTAGGAATAATTGAAGATTTAATTTCAAAGTAATTCAAGTAATCTCTTCATCATTCAAGTCAAAGAACCAACAAAAAGTCACTTACAGGCCCGAAATTGGCAATTTCAGATCTAGACACTTGGAGGTGTAGATTGAGCAATCCGAAAGCCAAAGATTCCATTTTTGAGTTTTCAGAAAGTCCAAAGTGGACTAATTCACCATTAGTGGTGAATGAGTCACACTGTACATGTTTTTTGAAGATTTTTGTAGATTTAGACACCCTTTTGGCTAAAACGGGCTCTGGTATAGTCATCTCGAACTAGGACTGATTCGCCCAGTATGGAAAATGAGTTCCACGAGGCCTTAATTTCAGTAACAAAACCCTTATATATGTATTTTACAGCCTTCATCAAGATACTAGGTGCACACTCTCAGTTTGATTCATTTTTGTTAAGTTTTACATTCATTTCTAGTTCATTTCTGCATAACACAATGTGTTTTCAAACAAGTTGCATTTCAATAGTTTAGCATACTTAATCAGTCAATATTATTGATTAGTTGCATCTATAACATTTAATTTAGACATAATTTCATCACACATATCTTAGATTGAGTGAACCACCTAGGTTTTTGAGGTTTATCTCTCTCCTTTTAGGTGAAAAACCCTAAGAGTGCAAGAGAAGTACATAGACCCAAAAATCTATGGTTTAGTTTTGAAACAAAAAATTAAAGCCATTGCTACACATCTAAAAAACACTCAAAATATTGTGCATCAAACCCTTCACATAATATACATCATCAGTGCTATGCACTCCATCAAAACTAATTGAACCTTTACCACATATCTTAGCTACTAAATCATCACCGAACATGACTAAACCACCATCATATTTTTCAAGTTTAGTGAACTTACTCTTACCTCTGGTCATGCGATTTGAACATCCACTATCAATTATCCAGTAGTCTTCATCTTGTCTTGCATGAAATGCAGTAACCAGAGTACATTCCATCCTATTCTTCTTAACTTCCGAAGCCTTTTTGCTTACACACTTTCTAGGGTTAGTGGATACAAATTTATTTTCCAAAGCTAAGAATAAGAATTCACTATCATCAACCTCATTTTCAGATTCATCATTAGAAATACCCGCCTCTTCCTTAACATAGTACAACTTCTTATACTTCTTATCCTTCCTATCCTTATCCTTATAATCTTTGTTTTTTTTTATGTGCAGCCCTATTTAGACATCTTGAAGCATAATGACCAATATTACCACAACTAAATCATTTAAAGGGAAATATA
>VDFB02000015.1:199445021-199478491 GCA_007258455.2 Sequoia sempervirens | reverse complement strand
TAGCATTTTATGATGAGTTTACACTTAGTTTTCTACCACCTTTTATCTATGTGTTATGATTCAACTTGCATGGAGAGAGCTGTCAATTAGCATGTCTTTTCTATACACTGTAATGTCTCATTTTCCTATATAAATAGAGAGGCTAGTACTCTCATTTGGATGCATTATTCTACAAACTTATTCTACAAATTTACTCTGGTGCATTATTCTAAGAGCTATATACTATGAAAGATAAGAGATATTTTGTGAGAGCATTGCATTATTTTTAGTAAGAGGCTATAGTGAGGAATTGCTTTGGATTGATAAATAAAGCTAGGAAGTTGATATAGGAAGGTTGTGCATCAATTCAATCAATTGGTTAAGCGTATAATATGCATGAGGATCTAGTATTCTCTTATTTTGTCTTTATTTATGAAATATTGAGAATTGAATGATTTATTTGAACTATTTGAGTTTACTTGCAATAGGAAAACATAGCATTTTCTTTGGAAAGGAAAAAGAAGTTGTTTTATGCTTTTCTGTGAAAGTACTTGTATTTACTCCATAATAGGAGGGGATTTTTTTTATTAGTATTAAGATACTAGGATTGATTAAACATGGATAGCTTAAGGGTTATTCATAGCTAAATTTATTTGATTATATTAGATATCTAGTGAGTTATTCCTAGGATTTGATTTTCCATTGAAGGGAGGATAATTTGTACTTATGCCTTGTGAGTAGAAATACCATAGAGTTTGTGGGAAAAGGAATAGGATGTTTCTAGGGTTAAAGATTACCCATGGGAGGAAATACCTATGCATAGATTATAGTCAAATCGAGCATGAGTAGTGTATGTGAGTAGGATGACTATCACTTGAAATACTAAGTGAGAACACTTTGGCCAAAGTAGTGTTTTATCCTTTGGCTTCGTTGTCAATTCACCATGATCCATTTATGCATGCTAGTTCCAGATTGTAGGGTTTACAAGTTCTAGTCATGTAGGACATAACACTAAGCTCAGAATGGTTGGCATTATGAGGTTACTCCACCAATCTCTTTGTCAAAGTGTAGGGCCATCTATCTTATGATAGATGTGCGGGGGACCACATTTGAGTCTGTGCTTGGTGGAAAAGTGCTTGAGTGATGCTTCTCCTCCTCAGCAGGTGATAGAAGACCAAGATTTGAAAGGAGATTCTTGGACCATCTATATCTATTGCTTTGAACCTCAATTGAGCTATGTATGTATGTTGTACACATTCTTGGAATATTGAAATATGTGAATTATTATATTGGAATGAAATCAATGTTGATTATTGTTATGAAATCTATGTTCATTTTTTCTCAATAAAGAAAAGAAATTTTTTATGATAATGGTTAAGTTACATAGTTTATTTACTTGAAAGTGAAAACTTAGAAATTTTACTTTAGTGAAGGGTTGACATGTTACATAAAGTGATCTTGGGGATCAAAAACACACCTATCATTATCCTTCCCTTTAGGAGGTTTTCTTGGAGATTTCATCATCCCAAGGGACAACCTCAACCACATGTTACTGGTAGGGTATATAAAGGGGGGAGAATAAAAGTTGTACCCTAATCTAGTTGTGTCATGTTTTGCAAATCCTTGATCTATGAGTGATTCCAGTACAAGAGGTGAAGGATTGGTCCAAGCTTTCTCACTGAAAGTTATTGATCCACACTTGTGACAGGCTAATGTTCATAGTTGTGCCTCATCTACCCTTGTATTATTTAGAGGACTCCCCTAGAGAAAATTTATAGCCTAGCTTAAGACCATTCAGTCATAGCTTAGTGTGGTGTAGGGTAAAATATCATGCTTGAAGTTACTCACGATGTACTTTCTCTTGTTGATGTGACACCAATCCCTTCATAGGGCCTTGTCCTTCCAAGGTAAGGGGTGTAGAGGTGGTACATGACATTTTCATACCCTACTTACCCATTCATTTGAAGGTATTATATCTTTGATGGGTGGTCCCCCATTAATTTTACACTCTCACTTGACTAATCTTAGGATTGTGCTAATGTGCTTGTTGTGTCTTCATGTGTTAAACTAGTGATAAGCCACTCAACATTCATTACTGAAAATAGCCTTAGTACCCTAAAAAAGTCAAGTCAATTATCCCAAAAAAAATTGTGTGTGCATATCTCTTGCCAAATCATCTAACTATAGAATCACACTTTTATCATACCTAGCTCCACTTGTGCTCTACAAATTTGCACCTACATTTCCACCCAAAATTGTTCCTCTACTTTGCTAAGTTGTGCCTCTATCCAAAACATGCCTCTACTCTCCAAACAACTCCTTTGTCTAAAACCGTGTCTTTGCTTTTTCAAGTGGAACCTCTATCCAAAACCATGTGTGTGTCCTATCAAATAATGCTTCTATCCAAAGTTTTGATTGCATTATAGATGAAGTTGTGCTTGCACTCTGTCTTACAAATAGTGACCTTCAACAACTTCCTACCAACCCCCTTGGTCAGAAAATCAAATTTTACAGTTCCATAGCCTAACTATGGGTCTACCACAATACACCTTCATCATCTTCATTAATCCATCTTAATCCTCAATATATTCCCCTTTATCCAATTTACCCTTTCACATTCACCTTATTTAACCTTGGATTTGTCTTCAATAGTAATCTTCTCCCATCACAAAATAGCATCCTTATTATCAATGAACCCATACTTTTATCTACATCCCAATCAATACAAAATCATTTTTTTTCAAAATTAGGATCTAGATCCTTATACATCCTCCTCTAACTTAGGTGTTGCTTAAGAACTTTCCTATCCTAAGTAGAATTTTATGTTAGTGCATTGTTTTGGACTATTTAGCTTAAGGATTTGGCTCCCATAAGTTATTTTTTTCAAAAATCTCTTATCCAATCTTGCTTAGGAACTTATCTATCCTAAGTCAGCAAGAATACATCTAGAATCACCTTTTATCCCAAGGATCTAGATTTTCATTTTTTATGCAATTTTGGTCTTATATCTCTTATTCATAATCATCTACCAATAAAAAATCATGCTCACCCTAAAATATAAGGTTTCAAAGTCCCTCATTTAATGTAATAACCTCCATAAATTAAGCTTAATTTAAAACACAAATTACACATCATCACACATGCAAGGATGACACATGTCCAATGCACAAGATAAAGATAGAGAATTAAATTGAAATAATAATTAAAAGTACATGAGTTGTTTTAAAGACATTCATATGGGACTATTTCTATTACAATAGACCTCTTGGTCATTTACAATACGAAACAATACACTAAACACTTGTGCCTTCCTGACAAGATCTCTTCGACCTTGAACTTCTTCAACCATCTTGAGGGTGAGAACATTTTGGGAGAGCGTTTCCTCCCTACCACAAAGTGAAGCACTTCCCTAGAATTCTTTAGTCCATCAAAGAAAACCCGACCCAGCACAAGGGAAACTAGCAATGCAATACTGGATAGGAGTGATGGAATACGCACAATAAAACATAACATCATCTAATTCTATCATGTTCTCCACATAGAATACAACAAACATCACCATACTTGATGCTTATGCACATACAAGGTCAATTATTAGTGCAACATAATAGTTTACCATCTACTTTTCTTAGTGGAACATTTCTTAAGCAACAAGTAAATATTTGCAAATACAAGTATGCAAATCAAGATAACTAGTTTTTCAGCATGCAAGAAAACCCATTCAATAATCCTTTCACTTGTGCATATCAAGAAAGGTAGAGGTTCTATTATTTGAGCATGCAAGTAAAAACATGAAAGTAATTATATGAAATATAAAACAAAGAAGGTATAGCTCATGTATGTATGTATATAAATATATATGGGAATATATATGAGTATACATTCTTAAGTAATGAAATTCCATTACCACATTACCTCCTATCCAGTTACCATGAGGAAACATTTTAGATGGTTTTTAGCAAGCATTACCTCTCTTACGTGGAAAATATAATCAAATTCCATCAACCAAGAATTCTATCTTTAGAATGAATCTTCTTAGTCATCAAAACATGCAACCAACATTATGTATATAAATGAGGGCTCATAATCATGAAATCTATCATTATTTATGGTATCATAACTTCTTATCCATTACATATAAGGTAACATTCCAAAAACTTTATTCCTTTCTTAAATGGAATCATTCATTCATTATTTGAGTAAAGTAATAATTTGATAAACAGAACATTATCTTTATTAGGAAATTATTCCTTTTCTTATGTGGAATGTCAAATTCAACATGAACCAAAGATACATCTCTATTTTTAGAATGAATCTACATAGACATTTCTTCAAAAATTCAAGTAGCCAACATTATTTATATGTATGAATATAAACAATCCTCTTGATTCGAATTTTAATGACTTATATAATTTAAGAAGAGTGTAAGATTTATTAGCCCAAAGGGTCTCGTCAAGTCTATGTCTCTTCCTTCTCCTCAATCTCTAACTTGAGACATTCCCAAGTCTATATCTCTTCCTTCTCCTTAGGGTGTGAAATCGTGCTCAACTTTTGCATACAAATCCTCTGTGACATTTGTTTCTTCTCATGGAGAAAACCTTGAGCATGGGAAGTTGACATAATCTTTTGAAGTCACGAATGACCTAATGGACCACTTTCAGGTCCATTTCTATTCACCGAACATAGCAGAATTTCCCCAATATTTTCCACTATCCAAGCCCTACGCGCAAGTGGATTTTGAGTGCAGAGAGTCATTTAATTTAGTTCTTAATGAACATATTCAATAATCATCACTTTTAGCATCTCCATCTAATGGATCTTGCAAAAAAATATTCATCATTACATGGGTAGCAACGTCTATATATGATGGTTGTTCTATAGTGTCCTTTACTTATTTGACTTGGGTAGTATTTGTTAACCTCCTAAATTGTTGATACCTCCTACTATGCATTTTTTGTTGCATAAAATAGAGTGTCTGCCCTCCTTGGATATTAGCCATGTAAATGAATTTATTGTGAGTAGTAGTGGATTGATTTAGTTTTATGCTTTCATGAAATCTTTATCAAGACTTCTATATTGGGATGCAACTTATACTCTTTCATTTGGACAAAATCCCTTTTAGTGTCTTCTACTCACCTTTCCCTATAGCAAATTTTATCAAATGCATTCAGATTGTATACTACACATTTTATTTCTTTCTTAGTAGCAAGTTGTATTTTCTAATCTTTAACAATGAAAGCAAGAATTCGGCCTTCATTAGGTTCATTCCCCCTTGTCATTTGTTACTTCCTATTGATCCTTTGGAGTAGCATGGTTCAATTTGACAGTACTTGTTATTTTTTTAATCGTGGAACCATGAGACTTATTATCATCGATTTCTTCTTTTATATTGGTCATAATGGAACCACTAGCAGACTCAGAAACTGAATCTACAAATAGTGACTTCTTAGTATTTGAAATGTAATGTAGAATGTGTTCAAGAAAGAATCATGTTTTTTGAATCTCCAAGTATTGCTTTTGTTTCAATATAATTGATGTTGTGAACAACCACTAGCTCCTTTTTATAAGAAAAATCTTGAGATATTCAAAAGTATCTTGCTTTTCAAATGATACACATTCTTTTTTTTAATTATTCATTAATGTTTCTTTGGACAATCTCGAAAACCACTAGAATATCCTTTTCAAATATTTGATTATTATTCACAAATTGTATGAAAGGACTATCTACACATGTTGTACTGTTGAAGGATGCAGAAGTGAATCAACTCTATTTTGGAAAGATTGAGAATTCTTCAAATTGAACTTCTCTAATCCTCTAGATTCGTCCCATGAGTCTTTTGGGGGGGCTTGTCACACTTTGTTCCAATATTCAATCACTCGGTCATACTTCTAAAAGATTTACTCTCCATAATAATTCTGGGCACAACCCTAAAGAATTGAATTTTATGACACCTTGTCTCTTGTCATTATTCCATCAAAATCCCAAACCGAAGTGGGAATCATCAGAAGTTTCCTTTTGACAGTTTGCATTGTAACCAAAATAGGTCAAGTGGCCTCCAAAATTACTTTGGAAGCTAATCAAAAATTCTCTTGGAGCCACGAAAATGCTCCAGCATGTTGAGTTATCATAGGGGAATATGCTTGTCTAACGAATTAGCATGGATTCATCAAAATTGAAAACTGTTAATGCTCAAAGTTGTTTATTTAGCATTTTCTAAAAAATTGCACCTGCCAAACTCAACTAAAACCCACCAACTTGCCACTTTGTAAAAATATCAAATCTTATTTTGAGAATCTGCCACCATGGATATTAGCTCATTTAGGTTAAATGAACATGTGTGTAAAAGGGTTTCTCACCAATGCACTTCCTTGACAAAATATTGAACATCAAACTGACCCCTATGAAACTTTTTATGGGAATGCAGGTAGAAAAACTATGTAAATTCCATTTGGATTTGACTTTGAAAATATATCAAATGAGGTGTTGAAGCTCTAAGAATTGGTATGAAAGTAGATAAAGGTGGGAAGAATCTAAAACAACAATCATTTCATCATGAAAATCTTCCAGTTGATCAATATTGGATTCCAAAGTTGGTCTCTTTGACAGTCTTTACTGTGTAGACAGCAAACTTTCCCCAGAACCCTTCAACTTGATATTTTGAAACCTTGTCAAAACTAGTTGTAAGAAGCTAAAATCAAGCGTGCACTTTCACATATGGCAAATAAACATGCCTACAAGGTGGTTTTGCATGAAATTTCACTGGCTTCATTTTGTTATTTTTCAAAGTATGCCGTTTGAGCAGATTTCACCACTGTATTTTTGAGCCCTGAAATCAAATTCTTCATCATGGGAACCTAAAATTTTACAAAAAAAATGGTAGGAAATTTTAGGTTCCAATAGTGGCTCCATCTGGGGATGTATTCCCCTTGTGGGCATAGCAAGAATCTAGGTCTCTAGGAGAGCAGACCAAATGCCTTGTCCATTGGGCAGCAAAATCAAATTTCATTTCTACTTTGAATTGGAATGATTTGGAAAATCACACCACAACTGATGGCTCAAGGCCACCCAAAAAGAAAGGCCTTCATTTTCCTTTGTCATATACCTTATTTTGGTTTGGGTCCATCAAGTTCCTTTTGAGGAATTTCATGCAATAGGCCATGTTGTATCTTTTGTCATTGGAAAGTTTCAAAATAACTCCACCTTCATTACTGCTCTTATTTCCTTGTCTATTATTCAATTAACAATTAGGCATAACTTGAAAACTCATGCCCCATTCACCACACCAGGAACTTTCATCCTCAATGCAACATTTTCTATCATTGTGCTCATTTTCATGTATCATAGAATGATCTCCTAGCTAGTCTGAAAATTGAAAATATTTATAATCCACCACATACTTAAGATTATTAGGTCTGATTTCATCATAAGGTTGTATATAAAATCTGAAATTATCATATGGTCATTGATGCAAACTGCAAAAAGAACTTCTAGATGTATGGGGAGGAAAATAATTATGCTCATTCATGCTACTCACTCCATATTTTGCATGCTTCTCACATGTTTTTGAAAAAAAATCCATATCAATATCTTTTGAGGCCATTAGATTTGAAATATTTTCCACTTTTTCCATATCACTACTTGGTAGTGACATCAACCCTTGATCCATACACTCATCACTATGTACATTTGATCCAATTGATCTTGAACAAGCATTATGCACGATGTGCAAATTAATGTCATTCTCAAGAATCCCCAATTCTAATTTACATATCCATTCTTGAACAAAGATAGACATAGGATCTTGATTAGCCTGAAGAGTTCCCTCATCATTGTCACATAAAGTACTTTCACTGTCAAAGCAAATGCATGTTGAAGATGAAACTTTTGAATCATTCTTATGTGTATATTTCTAGTATTCAAGTGTTAGAAAATCTTAAATTTGCTCACTACTGAGTGAACACACTTCTTCTTCCATGTGTTCCACTACTTCTTCCTCTTGATCTCCATAAGAGTTGTAAGAATCATTTTGTTGAAAATCAAAATCCACAGGATTGCCCCTTTTAACATCTAGAATTTCAATGAGTTCATCACAACACACACTGCTTATATAATTTGGGATTGAACAATCAAAAGTACAGTCACAATTTGATATGGAAGGGAGACCCTTTATACATTCATCTTCATCATTCGGATTTTCATAACAACTATTTTCACTTGCATACACATCTTCTATGAACTGAACACAATCATTGTTGGCAATGCTATAACAATGCATAAATGGAAGTACTTTCATTGTTTGATCTTGAAATCTACTCAAATTATTATGTATACCATTTTTTGATGTGCATGCTTCTTCTTCATCAATTATGTCATCATAGTATCCACTTGTTAATGGATGTGTCATTTATTCACTATCAAGTAGGCTTTCTTCTTCACTTCCCTCATTCTTGATGTATTCCTCTAACATGGTGTCCTCAACAATATTTTCAATGCTACAATCATCCTCCAAGGTAGAAAATTGGTCCTCAATAATTTCATCTTCATTCATATCTGGAACATTATTATTGAAAACTTCACTTGTGCATGTTTCCTCTATTGACTGCATTGTTTTATTAGTTTCTCCATATTCACCAATGATATCATGATTAGACTCATCATTGATAACATCTTCATAACTTTTATTATCTATGATATCAATTAATACATCCACTTGATCAAAAGTAACTAGTTTTAATGACTTAGGCCAACTGATTGAATCAGGCCAATATATTTTCATGAACTACTCAATGAATACGGAGTGACCAGGTTGGGCATTGAGAGGTATTTGCATATAGCTCTTATGCAAGAGCATCTATCAACAACATCTATTCATCAAGGAAACTTCTATCCCAAACACAATTGGAGAAGGTCAAATTGAACAATCATCATTGTTTCACTTAACTCTTCATCAAAACTTCACATAGATTCCCTTGATTCTACAACCCCACAAAACATCACAACTTGACTCTACATCTATATCATACTTATACACAAATTCACCTTCATCAAATTGACTAAAAACACACAAAATCCTGATCAGAAAATAGAACCATTCACTTTCATTCTTTCACCAATACATTCCTCAATGTAACTCACTTCTAAACAAGGAAAAAAGGACTAACTTCACTCAATCTTACTTCTAATCCTTTATTTGACACTGAATCACAGTTACCATCACCAAATTTGTTGATACAAAACATGTACCATGAGAGAAACCTCTGAAACATTTAAATTGATCAACATGCATTCTCAAACCATCACTTTGCACCATGACTTCACATAGTTTAGATCACCAAGACAACAAACTATTTTTAGAACATTTTCCAAACCAATAACATACCTTCATTGTCTTCCCATTAACAGTCACAATCTCAAAAAATAAATCACCTATATACCACTATTACACAGATTTGCATTTTTTTAGCAGTCAAGTCACCATTTTCCACAATAGGTTCATCTTGCTCATATTACCAAAATCAGTAAGTCAACCTTCTAAAACTTTACTAGAGCATGTAGGAACCTTTACCAACATCACCAAGGCAGAAACAAATACTTTTCAACCATTAATTTCCCTATTTTAGCATATTTCCACATTCTTTTCTTTCAACCACAAAAATTGCTTGTAGCATGGCAAGACAACAAAAATGGGTACATTAGGAAATGAATATTGAAATTCCTTGAACCAAATAATATTTTGGGAACCCATTTATGTCAATTTAAACATATCTCTTCAAAAAATATCCTTACTTTAGAAAATACATCAACTACATGAATGTACCATGGTTAAAGTGCACCCAATTAGGTCATTTTTCCAAAGTAACCACCATCATTTTAACACCAAACTACTAAATAATTGTAAACATTCATAATTCATGTTCCAAAACTCAAGATTTAACCATTTTCAGGGACTAAAAAGCTCATTTTACTGCTAATCCACAAAACCCTTAATAATAGGCTTTATTCACACACAAGAATGAGGGTTTATTAGAAATACCCATTACAAACCTCCTTCCACTTAAAGATTGATTCAATCACCTTTGAATATGTCTTCTCCAATTATCCAAACACACTCACAACTTGATTGCATGCTTTCACATCGTTTTCCATCATGGAGCCATTCTTTTCATGAAGGAAACTCTTCAAATTCCCTATAGCAGCAACTCCATTTCTACATTCTTGCTTCCCCTGCACAAAACAACACAAAGACAACCTAAAACATCCTATTTAATCTACTCCATCTATCTACATGGCCTAATTCGGTGGAGTAGTCTTCATTTACCTATTAGACTCTCAAAATCCTTATTTTAAGGGTTTCTAACTGACTTATAAAGAATGGCTTACAATAGTTGTTCTGCTTAATCAAATCACTTCCAAATGGAATTAAAAAGAACTCCCTAATATACCAAGGGCAATAAGATTCAAGTCCCTATACAACAGTATAGACTGTACAAGTGAATAAATAATAGAAAGAACTCTGCAAATTAACAAAATAGGGTACTTTTATTGATGATAAACTTCAAGAGTACAAAAATCTGATTATTTTCTCAGCTCCACATTGCTTATATAGATGCTTCCAAACAATTTACTGACTTTACAACTACCTTCTTTGACCTTTCTCTTCATTTTTCCCTCAAAGACTCTTGAACTTCCTATTTTTTTGTATTTTACAAATTGGCAACTTTTAGCATTTTTTCATTTTTTTCTTTTTCTATCTTTTTCCCACCTAGTGACCTATACAAATACATTATGTATGACTTTATTACATAGATTTTCATGCTTTTTCCTTTGCTTTACAATTGAAATGAAAATTTTGATTTTTTTTCCTTTTGAGGACATTTAATGTTAAGGTGCTCCTGCACCATACAACCAGCCAACAAAACCTTTCCAAGTCCCTTGGAAACATATCAACTTTCCTTGTACCTACAAAACAAATTCAAATTTTCCTTGGATTGCTTCTTCTTTACTCTCTAAATCTTGTACTTTCCCTTGTATTTTCCTTCAACCCTGTCTTCATCACCATCTTCACATTGTCTTTTCCATCTATCTTCGTCTTTGTCTTCTCTTTCCTTCTCCTTTATTTTCCTCTGTCTATCAGGTTCACAATCACTTTTTTCTCTTTCAAAAGGACACAAGACTATCCTTCCACTCTGCTTCACTTCAGAAATCATCCTTGACCTTCTTTGACTTCTTTTCTTCATCCTCTTAACTACTCCCATCAATGGAGTACTCTTCAAGATACAAACTCAAGTGCTTCCTCAATCAAGAATCCATCTTCTCTACTGCTTCACCACACAACTCAGCAACTCAACAAACCATCCATCTTACCCAACAATAGACCCTAGAAAATGCCTCTCTCTTTTTCCTTGCACCTTCTACCCAGCTTAATCTCCATTGGAGGATGGTGACAATAGACCTTTCCTTGTCTGCCAACACACAACTTCTCAGAAACCTCCTTCTCTACAGCTAGATGGATCAAGCACCTATAACCAAACTCAACAACTTATCATCAACAATAACAAATTTCGCAAACCATAAATTCAACCAATCATCAAAATCTTGCTAGCTCTTATACCAATTAATGCAAGAGCATCTATCAACAACATCTATTCATCGAGGGAAATTTTGTCCCAAACATAATTGGAGAAGATCAAATTGAACAAGCATCATTGTTTCACTTAACTCTTCATCAAAATCTCATACAAATTCCCTTGATTCTACAACACCACAAAACATCACAACTTGACTCTACATCTATATCATACTTATACACAAATTCACCTTCATCAAATTGACTAAAAACACACAAAATCCTGATCAGAAAATAGAACCATTCACTTTCATTCTTTCACCAATACATTCTTCAATGTAACTCACTTCCAAACAAGGAATAAAAGGACTAACTTCACTCAATATTACTTCTAATCCTTTATCTAGCAATGAGTCACTATTACCATTACCAAATTTTCTAATACAAAACATGTACCATGAGAGAAACCTCTGAAAAATTTAAATTGATCAACATGCATTCTCAAACCATCACTTTGCACCATGACTTCACACAGTTTAGATCACCAAGACAACAAAATAGTTTCAAAACCTTTTCCAAACCAACAATATACCTTCATTGTCTTCCCATTAACAGTCACAATCTCAAAAAATCAATCACCTATACCACTGTTACACAGATTTGCATTTTTTTAGCAGTCAAGTCACCATTTTCCACAATAGGTTCTACTTGCTCATATTACCAAAATCAGTAAGTCAACCTTCTAAAACTTTACCAAAGCATCTAGGTAACTTAACAGCATCACCAAGGTAGAAACAAATACTTTCAACCATTAATTTCCCTATTTTAGTAGATTTCCACATTCTTTGTTTTCAACCACAAAAATTGCTTGTAGCGTGGAAAGACAACAAAAATGGGTATATCAAGCAATGCATATTGAAATTCCTTGAATCAAATATTGTTTTGGGAACCCATTTATGTCAATTTAAACATATCTCTTCAACAAATATCCTTACTTTAGAAAATACATCAACTACATGAATGTCCCATGGTTAAAGTGCACCCAATTAGGTTGGTTTTCCAAAGTAACCACCATCATTTCAACACCAAACTACTAAATAACTGTAAACAGTCATAATTCATGTTCCAAAACTCAAGATTTAACCATTTTTAGGTACTAAAAAGCTTGTTTTACTGCTGATCCACAAAACCCTTAATGATAGGATTTATTCATACACAAGAATGAGGGTTTATTAGAAATATCCATTACAAACCTCCTTCCACTTAAAGACTGCTTCAATCACCTTTGAATAGGTCTTCTCCAATTATCCAAACACACTCCCAACTTTATTGCATGCTTTCACATCATTTTCCATCATGGATCCATTCTTTTCATGAAGGAAACTCTTCAAATTCCCTATAGCAGCAACTTCATTTCTGCATTCTTTCTTCCCCTTCACAAAACAACACAAAGACAACCTAAAAAATCGTATTTAATCTACTCCATCGATCTACATGGCCTAATTCAATGGAGTAGTCTTCATTTACCTATTAGACTCTTAAAACCCTTGTTTTAAGGGTTTCTAACATACTTATAAAGAATGCTTACAATAGATGTTCTTCTTAATCAAATCACTTCCAAATGGACTTAAAAAGATACTAACTCCCTAATATACCAAGGAAAATAAGATTCAAGTCCCTATACAATAGTATAGACCGTACAACTGAATAAATAATAGAAAGAACTTTGCAAATTAATAAAATAGGGTACTTTTATTGATGATAAACTTCAAGAATACAAAAATATGATTATTTGATCACCTCCACATTGTTTATATAGATGTTTCCAAACAATTAACTAACTTTACAACTTCTTTCTTTGACCTGTCTCTTTATTTTTCCCTCAAAGACTCTTGAACTTCCTATTCTTTTGCATTTTACAAATTGACAACTTTTAGCATTCTTTCAATTTTTTCTTTTTCTATCTTTTTCCCACCTAGTGACCTATACAAATACATTATGTATGATCTTATACATAGATTTACATGATTTTTCCTTTGCTTTAAAATTGAAATGCAATTTTGAAATTTTTGTCTTTTGAGGACATTTAATGTCAAGGTGCTCCTGCACCAAGGTCTCTGCCATTCTTTCAAGAAGAGCGCATCAAGATTCTCCCTCATGCCTTTTTATGCCAAAGAATGTATATAAGGGGTTTATGCAATTTTCTAACTTCATGATGGATTCTTGAGTATGTGAATACTCATCATCTTCCTCACCAAACTACTGATTCTAATATATATTTTCAAGAGAATTCATATTTTCTTGAATAGGGATAGCAGGGTCAACAACATGTGTCATTTGTCGATGATGAATATAGAGCTAACTATGATGTAAAAGGAATTGAGGTAGGTGGGATAGGACAATAGGGGCATTCACGCATTGGAAACTTCTCTCACCCTTTGATGTATCATATTTCATTTCATTGTTTGTCAGAATAGACTAAGGCCTTGAATTTTGTGTATAACTCTCATAATTGTCATCATATTGGCTCAGAAATAGTATTTTGTGTTCTTCCCGTGAAGATATACTTTGCATGGGAAAGTTTATAAACCATTCCCTTACATCATCCCTCAAAGATCTTGAAAAAAATTTCATAATGACATCTTCGGGATAAATCTGAAAGTCCACAATGAAATCCCAAAATCATTGTACATGCTTACAAGATTATTCATATCCTTCTACATGAAATTTAGGGATATGCTTTATTAGTTCCATCAACTCATAGGGATAAGGATTTGGGTGGCCTTGGATATTATTGAAGTTAAACGGTTTATCAATGACAGACAAAATTTGGAGAGGCATATGGGTTTTGGTAGCTCACTAATCTTTGTCCAGGAGATACATGATAATCATTTATTTGATATGAGGCTTGTGGTGCATGAATGTTTAGTTGTGTATAATGAGAATTACTTCCATTGCAGAAATTTTCAGCTATATTATGAGATACATGGGGTGTCCAGGGATCACTATATTTACATATCCAACCTGTTTAGAGACTAGTATATGTTATGAAAGTGAAGCACGTTGAGCTTTCAATTGTGATAGCTCTCGAAGCAATTCACACCTCCTCTCTTTTTCTGACACATTCATTTTGACTAGAAAATGGTGTTGTCACAAGATGTCTTTGTATTTTTCATTGAGTCTTTTAACAGAGTCACCACTCACTTCTAGAAAAAGTGAGAAAAGTTTACAACTTCTTTAGATATGTTCCCAGTGGAGTCTTTTGATTTTCAGCAAACTTCTCAACTATGAATCTCCCTTCAATGGCTCTTTATGATGGTCTTCAACTGGATGTAACTGAATTACTCCCCAATAGATTCACCAATTTGTTAGGTCTCAAAAATGCATGTTTTTAAACCATTAGAGGGTGCTAATCTCTTAGTACATTTTTGGCCAACGAACAGGGTAAATGTGATTGATAACTCCCTACTCTTTAGGCTTTGCTAAACTAAGGCAGGTGTACCTAAATGACAAGGAATATTTGAATGTTTGGATATGATCTCTAATTTGGGAAATCTACTCAATATGGCACATGGGTGTGAAGTAGATGCAAAGCTTACTAACTAGTTCCTACTGAAAGTGTTTGAATAATCAAGAGTGTGAGTTGAATTTGTATAAAAAAATTCTAAAGTTGACCAGTGCCTAAGCTATTGGGTGAATGGAGTCGAAGGGTGGATGATGGTGATGGAGACAGACTTGTAAGATAGGAAAATCTAATCCTCAGCTTAACTCTAACTATTGGGAAATTTTGGATGTTTGCACCTTGTACAAACGTGCAGGTATGTTAGTTATTATGCTCTTCTTTATAGATCCCAGTGTTATTATCTCAAATTATTGTGATGTTATGAAAGTATTTTTAATTCTTAGCTTAAGGGAAACCAATCATACTAACTACCTTAAAAAGATTTTTAATCCCTAGGGGAACCAATTAAAATGAATTATCTAAAAGGATTTTTTAATTCTCTCTCACTAGAACCTAATCAAGACAATCACACAATTACAGTAAATGTGTCCAAACAAATCATATAGATTTGAATAATTTAAGAGAACCACTTTGGAGACAACATAGCAACACATAAGAATGAATAACAACACAATAGTTGAACACTAGAAGTAAATCACCAATTATAAACAATCTTCTCCATTATATTGCTTCAAAAGATGTACATTAATAAAAAAAGTCTCTGAGATGTGGAAATGGATGGATGGAATATGAAAACCATCTACTACTACTAATGATTTTTGAACCTACTATCTAATTTTTAATGATTATTCTTTCTTCATTTCATTTTATCTGGCATATATACATTATATCTTCTAGGGTTATGACCCTTCTCATCTGGTGTAGCTCTTTATTTAATCAATTTTTCTTTGGAAAATTAAAATACTTTATTTTTAATCTTCAATTGTCTTCTCATGAAATTAATCTTGATTTATTATCTCCAACACTTGCATTTATATTTTCACCAAATAAATATGTCCTTTAGGTTAAAATAATTACCCGCTCTCATAACTCCTTTGGTGAAAAATATTCTACCTGCAAGTCCAAATATTTTATAAATTTTACCTTTTATGCTTTTCGTGGGTAAAATAATTATTCACCTTATAATCCCCTCCGTAAAAATGTGAAGTTTATGCTTTCTTAACGTAATTTTATCTTCCACTATAATCACACTTTATTCAATTTTTCATTCATACTTTGACATTATGCATTCACTCTATGGGGTGACTTTACTTTATCAAGGGACTTCAAAATAACTCTTGTCGATACTTTTCATTCCTCTCGATGAATTTCAATCACATGTTTTTATTTTTTGGAACTATCAGGGGGACTTTTTATTATGTTCCATTGATGTGCACTTCTCTCTTCGATAAATATTTTATACCATGCCTTTGATAGAGCATCGGAAGGACTGGGTCTTTTGTCCTACCGATATTTGTTTCTCCCTCTGATAGAATCTTCAATCACGTGCCCTTTTGTATTTTTCCATATCAGAGAGACCACACAATGACTCCCATTGATTTTCCCATGTCTCTCTGATGGAATTTATGGTTTTTCCTTGGCTTGTGTAGTGATTCAATCTTCTGCTCCATCGTTAAAATCCAATTTTCACCTTAGACTATGAAATTGCACTCAACTTCTACATACAAATCCTCTGTGACATTTGTTTATTCTCATGGAGAAAACCTTGAGCATGGGAAGTCAACATAATCTATTGAAGTCGTGAATGTTCTCATGGACCACTTGTAATTCTAGTTCAATTCACCAAACGTAGCAGAATTTCCCCAATATTTTTCACTATCCAAGCCCTACATGCAAGTGGGTTTTCAGTGCAGTGAGTCATTTAAATTAGTTCTTAACGAACATATTCAATAATCATCACTTTTAGCATCTCCATCCAATGGCTCTTATGAAAAAATATTCATCATTCCATGGGTACCAACGTCTATATATGATGGTTGTTCTATAGTGTCCTTTACTTATTTGACCCAGGTAGTATTTGTTAACCTCCTTCTAAATTGTTGATACCTCCTACTATGCATTTTTTGCTGCATAAAATAGAGAGTTCGCCCTCCCTAGATATTAGCCATGTAAATGAATTCATTGTGAGCAGCAGTAGATCAATTTAGTTTTATTCTTTCATGAAATATTTATCAAGACTTCTATATTGGGATGCAACTTATACTCTTTCATTTGGATGAAATCCCTTTTGGTGTCTTCTACTCTCCTTGCCCTATATCAAATTTTATCAAATACATTCAGATTGTATATCACACATTTTATTTCTTTCTTAGTAGCAAGTTGGATTTTCCAATCTTCAACAACGTAAGCAAGAATTCTGCCTTCATTAGGTTCATTCCCCCTTGTCATTTTTTACTTCCTATTGATCCTTTGGAGTAGCATGGTTCAATTTGACAATACTTGTTATTTTTTTAATCGTGGAACCATGAGACTTATTATCATCGATTTCTTCTTTTATATTGGCCATAATGGAACCACTAGCAGACTCAAAACCTAAATCTATAGATAGTGACTTCTTATTATTTGAAATGTAATGTAGAATGTGTGTTCAAGAAAGAATCATGTTTTTTGAATCTCTAAGTTTGGATTTTTTCAATATATTTGATGTTGTGAACAACCATTGGCTCCTTTTTATAAGAAAAATCTTTGAGATATTCAATAGTATCTTGCTTTTCAAATGATACACATTCCCTTTTTAAAATTCTTCATTAATGTTTCTTTGAACAATCTCGAAAACCACTAGAATATCCTTTTCATTTTTTTGATTATTATTCACAAATGTATGGAAGGACTATCTACACATGTACTATTGAAGGATTTAAAAGTGAATCAAATCTATTCTGGAAAGATTTAGAATTCTTAAAATTGAACTTCTTTGATCCTTTAGATTCCCCCATGAGTCTTTTGGGGGGCTTGTCACACTTTGCTCCAATATTCAATCACTCAGTCATACTTCTAAAAGGTTTCTTCTCCATAATAATTCTAAGCACAACCCTAAAGAATTGAATTTTATAACACCTTGTCTCTTTCCATTATTCCATCAAAATCCCAAACCAAAGTGGGTAATCATCAGAATTTACCTTTTGTCAGTTTGCATTGTGACCAAAATAGGTCAAGTGGCCTCCAAAATTGCTTCAGAAAATTGATCAAAAATTATCTTCGAGCCATGAAAATGCACCAGCATGTTGATTTATGATAGGGGATTATGGTTGTCTAATAGATCAACATGAATTCATCAAAATTGAAAACTGTTAATGCTCAAAGTTGCGTGTTTAGCATATTCTGAAAAAAATGCACCTACCAAACTCAACTGAAACCCACCAACTTGCCACTTTGTAAAAATATCAAATCTTATTGTAAGAATCTACCACCATGGATATTAGCTCATTTAGCTAAAATGAACATGTGTGCAAAATGGTTTCTCACCAATGCACTTCTTTAACAAAATATTGAATGTCAAAGTGACCCCTGTGAAACTTTTTCTAGGAATGCAGGCAAAAAAACTATGTAAATTCCATTTGGTTTTGACTTTGAAAAAATACCAAATGAGGTGTTGAAGCTTTGAGAATTTGTATAAAAGTAGATAAAGGTGGGAAGAATCTTAAATAGCAATCATTTCATCACGACTATCTTCTAGTTGATCAATGTTGGCCTCCAAAGTTCTCTTTGACAGACTTTGTTGTGTGTAGACAACAAACTTTCCCTAGAACCCTTCAACTTGATATTTTGAAACCTTGTCAAAATTGACTATAAGAAGGTAAAATCAAGTATGCACTTTCACATATGGCAAATAAACATGCCTACAAGGTGGTTTTGCATGAAATTGCACTAGCTTCATTTTGTGATTTTTCAAAGTAGGTTGTTTGAGCAAATTTCACCACTGTATTTTTGAGCCCTGAATCAAATTCTTCATCATTGGAACCTAAAATTTTGTAAAAAGTGGTAAGAAATTTCAGGTTCGAAATTTCAGGTTCCAACAAAAGGCTTGACACTGCCATTGAGAATCATTTTTAGTCTTATTTACCTTAGAGACTACACTAATCAAGAACCACTTCTGGGTTAAGGAACCCAAATTCTTTAGCTTAGTAAGTTTCTTGCATTCTAATATTCATGTATGTTATCATGATTGAGGGTATGGATGTAATATAGTGGGCAAGATATTACAAGTGCTTATCTTCAAGGAACTTACAAAGAATCAACTTCAAAAGACGTCTACATACTATGCTTTTATAATAGGGAGACTTAATAAGGCTTGAGTGCCATCGAAAAATCGGTTCCTAGTCCATTCACTATAGATTATCATACTTATAATCCACTGATAAGAGAATCTACTAATGTGATGAACATGCAATGATTCTTTTTCAACTAACTAGATCGATATGTATACAATTATAAGTAGCTTAGACAATATGCAAGAACTGATGGCCAACGCTGATCATATACCAATGAGGGAAAAACATGGAAGATAACTTCACATAAGAAAGGAAAAAGAATGATATTGCTAAGATCATGCAAATGATGACGACCTTACTAGAGCACTATGAATTTTAGATATCTTTAAAGCAAGGAATTCGAGGGAAGATGGGTACCAAGACCCGATATAGTTAGATCTATGTCTCATTCTTACAAACAACAATAACGCCATTCTTCTGAAAAGAGGAAAAGAGACATTGTTAAACAGGCATAGGACAACTAAGAGGGGGGTGAATCAATTGTCACACAATTCAAACTTAAAACTTCAACACTTATTAATTCCACAACCACATTGTTTTGTTATTAAGTAAGAGCATGAAACACAAATAACAGAAAACATATCAACACAATGAACACCAAATTTTTTATGTGGAAAACCCAATGAGGGAAAAACCACGGTGAGGGTTAACTCACAATATAAGAGATTATAAAAAAAAGCTCACTGTCTATAGAAAGGACTCACTGTCCAACATGGAGGCTCACTACCTATAGATACAAAAGAGAACAAAAGATCCATCACAACAATTAATGCACATCTATAGGATTACAAAAACCTTCAACTCACTTCCTTCAACACAATGACAAACTGCTATCACAACTCACACACACACTTCTCTTATGATTTGTGGCTCACTTTCATCACTTTGCATCACACTGTCATACGACTCTTCACACTTCAACTTGCTTTTATACCATCCTCAACTTTAGAAAATTTCTTTAAGGTCGGCCACAAATACGTTATTTCATAAATTCAAAATAGGCCAGAAACTTAAAATTCTCGTGGTGGAAAGGAATAAGAGTGGACCAATAAAACATTTGACCAAGACCAGAAAAAAAAATAATGTCTAGGATCAATCAAACACTTCCTCAAATTAATTTTATTCTTTGAATGAAGTGTAAACTCTAGGTCGGCCAAACCTAATGAAAACACAAATAATCAATGATGTACATGCTTCCCAACCTAAAGATGACATGCAGAAACCACAACACACTTCCTCAAGCATGAGAATACATCTCAGAATCTTCTAGTTACATCTGCAGCAAAACAACAGACTTCAACCACTGAACATCTTTCATCATTCCATCTAGACTGTATAAACTTCATACTAAATTACTAAAACATGACTTCCGAATCACCAATCTTCAAACCTCTTTTCTAAAGCAGAGAAAAGACCTTCACAAGACATATTCCAAATCCACAAGATTTGAAACAAAACAAAGAAAAATTGTAGAGCAACAATATTTCTCCCAGTCTATAGAATACCAACTCTACCAGAACAATTCACATATCAGTGAATGTAACTTTCACATACCATCACACCAGAAGCTAAAGCTCAGGAGATATCACCACTAAATTACCATTATCAAACCTTCAGATCCGCACAAGCATAGGATCAACACAGGAGAAATGCAGGGCACATAGCAGAGCACATTCTAAACACTTTCAACATTCTATTTTCTCTTCTTTATTTAATTTTCTCAAAAGCACTTGGAAACTTATCAAACCAACACATCTGCAACACTATAAAGATAGCTCCATGTACTCACAACATCTCAACAGCATCATAACCATACATGTACAACCTACAACATACTAAATTGTGTTGACATTAATGACAACATTAATGAAAAAACCACCAAACTTGCTCATATCTGCAACAATCTCCCCCTTTGTCATTGATGGAAACACATGATGTGAAAAACCATCAAAGACAACATCATCCTTCACAATACAGGAAAAAATATTTTTCACATGAATTTTATCTCCCCCTTTGACATCAATGGAAAAGATCAACAGCTCTGATTACTCCCCCTTATGAGCACACTCATAATGCAACAATGAAAACCATTTCTACTCCCCCTGCAGAGTAGACCCATTTATCAATCCAAATAAATGAAGAATCTGTGAATTCACTGTACTGATGTACCTTCATGTTCACCTAGTTTGGAGGGCCAATGACCCCCAACATCTCCCTAAGATGCTCAAAAGTATCCTTTGGAAGAGCCTTAGTAAATATGTCTACAATTTGTTCCTTTGTTGTCACATACTCCAATTTGACCTCATTTTCCAACACTTTTTCTCTCAGAAAATGATACTTGATAGATATTTGTTTTATTCTTGAATATATAATTGGATTCTTTGAAATGTTTATTACACTTGTGTTGTCATAGAAAATAGAAATAGGCTCATCACATACCACACTAATGTCCTTCAGTGTCTACTTCATCCATAAAACATGTGTGTAGCAGGATGCTACAGCAATATATTTTTCTTTTGCTATGGATAACGAAATGGATTCTTACTTTTTTCTCAACCATGAAACTAATCTTCCACCAAGAAAGAAAGCACCACCACTGGTACTCTTCTGGTCATCTACACATCTAGCCCAATCAACATCTGTATAAGCACTCAGGGTGAAATCATTACTCTTAGGATACCATAGTCCATAATCTGGTTTACCTTCCAGATATCTAAATATCCTCTTTATAGCTACAACATGTGCCTCTTTAGGATCTACTTGGAATCTAGCAACTAAACACATGGCATGCATAATGTCTGGTCTGGTAGTGGTAAGGTACAACATTCCACCAATCATAGATCTATATTTTCTCTTATTCATCATCTTTGCTTAGTTTACATCTGGTTACCTTAGGAGTACAAACTAGTTTGGAATCATCCATCCCAAATTTCTTCAACAAGTCTTTTACATATTTATATTGTGAAATGAATATCCCTTTATAAGTTTGATTCACCTGCAGACCAAGAAATAAATTGAATTCACCAATCACAGACATCTCAAATTCTTTTTGCATCTCTTCATCAAACTTTTTACACATACCTTCATTTCCACCAAAAATGATATCATCAACATAAACAACTACTATCAACATTTTGTTACCTTGCACTTTGAAGTAAAGATTATTGTCAGCAGAACCTTTGTTGAATCCTTGCTTTGTCAAATATGTGTCCAGTCTTGCATACCAAGCTCTGGGAGCTTGCTTCAGCCCATACAATGCCTTCTTCAACTTACAAACCATGTCTGGTTTGTTAGACAACTAAAACCCTTCAGGTTGCTCCATGTACACTTCTTCCTCCAACTCACCATTCAGAAATGTTGACTTAACATCCATCTAATACACTTTGAAGTATTTGTGAGGAGAAAAATCCAAAAACATCCTTATAGCTTCCATTTTGGCCACAAGGGAAATTTTTTTAAAAAAATATATACCTTCAACTTGTGAATATCCCTTGCATACCAATCTTTCCTTATTCCTTACGACTTCTCCACTTTCATTCAACTTATTTCGGAACACCCATTTTGAACCAATCACATTTTTATTCATAGGCGTAGGGATTAGTTCCCATGTTTGATTCTTTTCTATCTACTACAAGTCTTCTTCCATAGCTCTCATCCAACTCTCATCTTCACATGCTTCACTTACAGATTTGGGTTCAATTTTAGATAATAGACACAAATTTACCTCAGCTACAACTCTGCTTCTTGTCTTCACACCTTCACTTTTATCTCCAATTATTTGATCCTCCAAATGATTCTTCTGAACATACTTAGGATTTTTGACAACAGGTTCCAGTTCATTTCCTTCTTCTCCTTCTTCTTCTTCCACTTGTTCTTCTTTCTCTTCTTCTTCATTCTCCTTGTTCTCCTCGGGTACATTCCCACAGATGGGATCATCAGATTCTACTTCACTAATCTCAATAGGTTTGCATATGTCTTCATCAACTTTCACATTAGCACTTTCAACAATCTTTTGTTAAAGCATTTGTATGCTTTCCTAGTAGTAGAGTATCCAAGAAAGATTCCTTCATCGCATATAGCATCAAACTTTCCAATATTTTTATCATCTCTTTTAATATAACATCTGCTTCCAAATACCTTGAAATACTTCACTGTAAGAATCTTACCAATACATAACTCAAAAGAAGTGTTAGTGTTGTGTCTGATATGAACTCTATTAAGAACATTGGAAGCAGATGTTATATTCAAAGAGATGATAAAATTCGGTACATTTGATTATTTAATATAACATCTGCTTCCAATGCACATTCGGTACATTTGATTATTTCATCATGGTTCTAGCAGCTTCTTGTACTATTTAATTTTTCCTTTCAACTACTCCATCCTATTGAGGGGTTCTCGGGGTAGAAAACTATCTTCTTATGTCATTTTGTTCACAAAATGCAATAAATTCACTAGAGGTGAATTCTCCACCTCTATCGGATCTCAAACACTTGATTTTCAAGTTTACTTCATTTTCCACTCTTGCTTTGAATACCTTAACCTATCCAGAGCCTGTGTCTTTTCTCTAAGAAAAGAAACCCATGTCATTTTAGTATAATTATCAATAAGCAACATGAAATATATTTCACCATTCATGCTTCCAGTCCTAGTTGGACCACAGAGATTAGTATGAATTAACTCCAGCATTTCGGTAGTAGAATGCTATTTTCCCTTAAAGTTGCATCTTGTCTATTTCCCCAATTGACAACTTCTGCAAATAGCATTACCAAGTCTTATGATTCTAGGTAGTCCTTGAACAATCTCTTTTTCACTGATCTTGACCAAGTTATCAAAATTCACATGTCCCATTCTCCAGTGCCATAACCAACTTTCACTAATTTGAGATACAAGGAAATGACCATCAACTTCTTTCAACTAATAGATATTTCCATGAGTTCTTCTTCCAATAGCAATCATATCTCCACTCTCAGACCCTTTTCTAATTTCGTGAGTATTATTCTGAAACACAAGTTTGAAACCATTGCTACACATCTTGCCAACACTCAAAAAGTTATGCCTCAAACCCTTCACATAATATACATCATCAGTACTATGCACTCCATCAAAACTAATTGAACCCTTCACACAATTCTTTGCTCTTGAATCATCACCAAACATAACTAAACCACCATCATATTTCTCAAGTTTAGTGAACTTACTCTTAGCTCTAGTCATATGATTAGAACATCCACTATCAATTACCCAACTTAGTCTTCATCCTCTCTTGCATGAACAGTGGTAACCAAAGTACCTTCCATCCTATTTCTCTTACTCTTTGGAGCCTTCTTGCTTACACATTTTCCAGGGTTAGTGGATACAGATTTACTTTCCAATGCTACAAATAAGCATTCACTATCATCAACCTCATTTTTAGATTCATCATCAAAAATTCCTATTTCTTCTTTAACATAGTACAACTTATATTTCTTATCCTTCCTATCCTTATCCTTATAATTCTTGTTCTTCTTATGCACAAATCTATTCAGACATCTCAAAGCATAATGACCAATATTACTGTTAAATAAATATTTGAGCAACTCCCTTCGGGTTTATCTTTTTGTATTGTGTGTGCGCCGGCCTGTGCATCGCCGAGTTTGCTCAGCTTTTTTATCAAAGTTTTGATTTTCCACTTTGCGCATCTACTCTTCGCAGCTTAGGGTATCGGCATTCCTTTCGGATCCTGGGAAACTCCACTGTGTTTCCACTTGTCGCGGTTATGAATGTTTTTGTTTCTTTTTTCCTTGAGGCCTCGTCATGCTGCGAAATGCTTCCATGAAGCCTTCATTCCTAAAAGGTGTTGGTGGGCCCCACATCTTGCTACGTGGCAACCGTTCACAAATCTTTCAACGCAGACATGAGATAGCAACCACGAGTAGCAAAATGCTGCCACACATCTTTTATGCTCAGCTGATGGAGCGTTCCCTCTGCTGTGATAAGGTTCTCAGCCCATTTGACACGTGTTGCATTTTCGCAAATCCTTAGTAGCAATGGGAGAAAGGTTCATGCGGGTGGTGAAAGGTTGACATGTGCCTAACAGCTGATCTATTATGCAGGTGATAAGTTAGATGAACTAAATAATGCTATTGGTTGCTGCTTGTCATAATCATTCACAGCGATGGATGACACTTGTCTGAAGCCAGGCTAGGACCACCACCATCATTACAGAGGATGCACCTGTGCCCGGGATGACTGGAGGATGTATTCCGGCTTGATGCTATTGTAACAGCCTTGGGAATATTCTAATTCAGGCATCATTGCAGAAGATTGTGAGATCTTTTTTGTTGCTGTTCTCCGAAGTGGTGGGAGGTTTTCCTGCTATATATACTTTCTCTGTTGATGAGAAAAGAGACCGGAACTAGAAAAAAACATGTTGGTTTTAGTAAAAAGACACCATGCCTTTATTACTGTTTTATTTAAATTGCAAAACTTTCAGACTATGCCAATTGTTCTGCCTTTTTGTTTTTCATGCTTTTGATTAGACTGTGAACTGTGCTTTATACTGTCTTGACACTTCATTTAAAGAACTTCTATATATGTTGGATGCAATTTTTCTTACCTAGACCATGTCTAATGACTCTTCTTGGCAGTGAGAATGTATGCAATATTATCTTATGTCAATAAATGAACTATCTATGTTATAATTTTAAGTCTCTCATGTTTTGGAATACAACAACACCATTCAGGCCCTTAAATCTATGATTTATCATGCCCATCATCAAATCTTGGCGCATCGCCTTAGGTTAGACTTTACTTTATTATATCTGCTTCCTTTTCCCTTTCCAAACCCCATTATAGAAGGAGTCGGCTTCTCTAAAACACTGAAGGTTACTCAGTTTAGTGCAAAAGGTCCCCCTTAAACTGAGTTTCCCATAAGACTCTATTACCTAGTCAAATTTTGGTGTCAACAATTTGTTCTTTTTCTAGTACACCCAGTGGGATCCGAACTTCATGAAATTGCATTGTAAAAGGGTGTATGAGCCATCGGCCTGTAACTAGATCCCAAACTATAGGTAACCCAAGTTTACTAGTACCTCCACTAGGGACAGTCCAAGTCGCTAATCAGCTAGTAACCGTTCCATTCCCACCACCCTTCCCTCTCACCATGTTGCTGAATGCCAATAGAAACTATGTAGCATGGGATTCCGAAAGTCCCCTGGTAGCCCTGGTAGCACCCGCCATTTGGGGCGCTATCCCAGTTTCGGCCATGAAATCTATCCCCAAATTTGTCAGAGATAGCTCAAAAATGCCAGCAGAACATTTGCAGGATGTGGCAGATGTTTGTCTGGTACATGGTATTACAGCACAGAATGTAGCCCTGAGGCTCATCGCTACGTCTTTCAAAGGCAAGGCTTTGGATTGGTACCAAACATTGACTCCTAATTCAATTCGCACCTGGGATGAGCTCGGAGATCGATTCTATGAGAGGTTCTCGAATGACGAAGATCGTTCTTCACTGTATTATCAACTTTCTGTCATAAGACGAGCCCCCCATGAGGCTCTAATGGACTTTAATTCCCGATTCCACACAAATTGGCAGAGGATCCCTGTTACCATACGCCCAAATCCCAAGTTGGAATTTATATTTTATCTGAAGTCCATCAATTCCAACATTTCCATGATGATCAAGTCTTTGGGAGGAGCTACTCTACCAGATGCTTATGGTACTGCTATCAAAGCCGAGAATCATTTGATAGATTGCAAAAAATTGCCTCCTCAACCTATTCTGCTGATATTCCCTAAAATATCAATCCCCGCACAAGAGGTCACATCAACTAGTGCACCTGTAACTACCCATTCAATATACACATGCGGCCACCCCTAAAAACGTGGCTTCTACATCAGGTTCTTCCAAGGATAAAATAAGCGACCTCAAGGAGATGTTGCAAACCATGGCAAATGACATAACGACTCTTAAGCGGAACCAAGCAATGTCCCTGCGGCCTGCGTATCAAAACTATCAAGGTGAGCAGTCTACTTATCAGCAAAATCAATATCAGGGTGTGCCTCACACTAATCCACCAACATTGACTGCAAACCAAATGGTGTCGGTACCTTCTCCACTAATGAGCGTGTCTCCAAGCTCGAGTAGGGAATTAACTGCAGGGCAGAACAACCTTATTGATGACATCAATTCATGGTGTTTCTCATGCATTGATGTGCATATGCCCTGGAACTGTCAGTGTGGAAACCTACAATAGAAGGAGGCAGAGCAACGCAACCAAGGCAGGACAATAGAAAATGGAGGTTATGTATATGCCTCACCACAAATGGAGAGCGCGGTCCTTACCGTGCAAATGCAAGGAATGTCTTTAGAACAAGAATCAGATATTGCTCCTGATCATGCACTTTTCTCTTGGATGGAAGAAGAAGAAACGGTGTTTGCTAATGACGCATTCATATCCAAAACACCGTAGATGCAGTCTGACTATAACACATGCTCAAATAGGAGATTCACTGGTGAGCTAGTTGTTTCACATCTAGATAGCCCACAACTCAGAGGCATGTCTGATCAAATTCTCAGTGCTTCAATCGTCCCTTCACCTTATCAACCATGGAAAGAGATTATTATAGAAATAACCAAGGAGCAGAAATATTTGAGTTTTCCACCTTTTAATGTGGTAGAGCAATTGAAGAAATCATCTGCTAATGTGTCTTTGTGGTACATTCTAGCTATCTGAGAACAGAAGACGCTATTACAGAAGGCGCTTCAAGAAGAGATCGACCTGGCATCAGCAGAGCTATCTGCCAGTGTAGAGGTTGTTTATCACATACCACCAACAAAGGTTCTTACAAATAATACAAAGGAATCTCCTGCTGAGGATAGAAGTAGGTCCCTGAGCCCTTCTTCTTGACTCTCATTGTAGGAAAGAAGCTATTACACAATGGTATGATTGATTCTGGCGCTAGTACAACGATTATGCCTAAATAGATAGCCGAAGCTTTGGGACTCAACTACAAACCTATGAAAACAGGGGTGATGCAGCTTAATGGAAATAAAGTTGAGACCGTAGGTGTCATCAAAGCACTTCCTTTAACTCTATTTGCTTGCCCTAGTATCACAGTCCCGCAAGACATAGTGATCATAAATGTTCCTCTTATGTTTGGTCTTTGTCTATCCCGAGAATTTACTTCAAAGGTGGGCAGATACCTATCCTTGGATTGGTCACATCTGATACTTAGGACCAAGCACGGCACAAAAATGAAGATAGAATCAGAGGCTCTACATTATGAACATGTGGCGGATGAGACCTTGATCAATTTTGAAGCTGCACATACCTCTATCACCAAGCAAGAAATGTATTGTGTTGATTTTCTAGAAGAGGAGAAGGTGAGCGAAGATCAGAATGATAAAGAAGATGCTCTATTGAGTGAACACATAAACAATGATCCTTTTAGAAATTATCATGGACAGGATTGGGCACATATGTAATTTATGATGAAGACCAAGTGCTTCTGAGGGTTGCCAAAGAATCCGAAGGTAACCAGGAAAATGAGCTATGGAAACTATACTTTGACGGAGCAAGAAGCAAAGTAGGTGTTGGAGCAGGGGTATATCTAATATCCCCACAAAATAAAAAAAATGGTTCAGGCCTTTCTGCTTTCATTTTGCCTGTTCACTGATCCGATGGACATTTTTTAGAGGAAATTGAAGTGTCTCATTTTTTCTCCAAAATCAGCACCATCAGAAAGAGCTCAGTGTCCTAGTTCCAACGCAACTCGAACGGAGCGAAAAGGAGTCTGTTTGCACGAGTTATGGCCAGTCAAACCTTTGGTCAAACTGGGATCAGGGGCATCTAGAAGGCAAAAAAAATGGCATCGTCAAAAATTAATGAAATTGACGTCATCGCGTAGAGCTCGTCGAGACGATTCCGACGGTGTTCGTTTCGTCAAAATCCGACATCGGACGTGAGAGTTATCAGCGGTCAAAGTTGCAGTTGACTTGGTGGACGGAGGGTACACTGATGACGTCATCATCCGTACAGCTGACGTCAGCACGAGGTACGAAATCCAAAGTGGACCAATCGGAAGCTGACACGTGGCAGTCCGTACGGTCCGTACATATCGATGTGGCACGATGATCTGGCAGGTGATTCATCGGTACAGAGCCAATCAGATGATGACACGTGTCTCCGTAATCCAGTCAGCGGTACACGTCATCAGTCAGCCCACGTCATCGGCTGAGTCAGCGGCACACGTCAGCATCCAGTTGGCATATGAGTTAGAGTACAGTCAGCAGATAAGATTACGTGGCAGGACAGGTGGCTACCGTGTCAGCGGGTGACGTGGACAGTCTCGACGAATGATCTCCTCACACGTGGCATCTGAGTCATCGGACACGTTGGCATCCAGTGGCAGACACATCACCACACTGTCGACATTCCACGTTTATGCACGATCAGCATCCACGTCGGCGTTCTCGGCGAATGAGTACTCGCCACGTGGCGCCCTCCTGGCGCGGCACGTGGACTCTCCCTCGGTCTGTGTTCGTTGAATTTTCTAACAAAAGTTTCTTTTGGCCCGCGTGGGGCTCGATCTCCATACCTCTCGTTCACAAGAATTCTAGGTTGCCATTCCACCACAACATCCGCGTCAATCTAGATATGGTAGTTTGTTTGTTTTGTTACATAATTTGCGGAGATTGGCTTTAAAAAAACCAGCGGCCGGGGTTGAACCCGTAACCACCGGCCGACTAAAATTATACACTGCCGATAGACCATTCGATAGAATTTGTATATATAAGGCCATCGGTCGGTTTTGTTACTTGTTTGAAAACCGAATGCCTTATAAAAACAAAAACAAACTCCCTAAATTGAAAATTAAACAAACTTTAATCTTTTTAAAGATTAAAACAAAATCTCCAAAGCCCGAAAATAAATAAATGGAAGGGCTTATATTATTTTAGGGAGATTTTTAAATATTATTATGTAAAATTTGGGAGATTTAGTTGTTTTTAGGGGGGATTTGGAATATTTTGCAAATCAATTGGTTAAGAGCCAAATTGAGCAAATTCTTTGTATAAAAAGGGGTGTAAGGTGAGAGTAAAGGACAAGTTTTTTTTTCAGGTGATGAAGTCCTGAATGCTGTGGAGTTAATCGAAAGAGAGGTCTTGTTGAAGAGTTTTCAAATCATTCTTGCATATCAGAGCATCGTTACGCTGCCGAATTGCTTGAAGAATGGTGGTGCTATTGTAATCGATTTTGGAGTTAATCGGATCGGTCTCTCTATTGGAGTGGACCTGGAGAAGTAGTCACATTCTGTGACGAACTCCGTTATCAAGCGTTGTTTGCACTTCTCTTCTTCTCTCTCTTTCTGTCTCTCATTTCTTTTCATTCTGTTATAATCACCTTGATTACGTTCTTTATGTTATTTCCTTAAGTTAATTTCATTTTAATTAACTTGAAATAATCATTGTAAAGCATTGTAAAAGTTTAAGCATTTAAACTGCAATTTAGTCTAGATCCTATACAGATCAAGTTTGGTATCAGAGCAAGTTGGCTATTATTGCAGTTATTTGTTGTTTTTGAATGCTAACGAGATCCAGAATTCAGAAGGGTGAAAGCAAGCTCGAAGACTTTGATCCTGAGATCAGGAAGCGTAAAACATTTCCAAAGATGTCAGTTTCTGGAATGGAGGTTCCTGAAGAAATCAGTGAGCAGGAGTTTCGAAGAGCATTCCTTGAGATGAAGGCTAAGGTGGATATTCTTTTTCAGGAGAGACAAGAACGGAAGGAACGTGAAGAAGGTTCGTCAAAGCAAGAAGATCGCAAAGACATGAAAGGGAAACATCATGAAGATGGCGGCAAGCAACCAGATCATCCCTTTTCTTCTTCTCCTCCCTCTTCTCCTTCTCCTTCTTCTCCATCTTCTCCTCATTCTATTTCTTCTAACCCTTTCAAGAGTGGGTATAAGCCTAAAATAAAACTGGATGTAAAATTTGATTTGCCTAAATATTGTGGTGAACTTAATGCTGAAAAATTGGATGATTGGATTCAACAAATAGAGGTCTATTGTAGAGTCCAGAACTTATTAGATGATGTTGATAGGATCCAATTAGCTACTCTTTGTTTAGGCAGTACAGCTTTAACTTGGTGGGAGAGTAGGTCTAAGGCAAAAATTTTACAACATGGTAGAGTCAGTTTAACTTGGGCAGAGTTTATTAATGCTCTTAAGAAGCAGTTTTATCCCTTAGGACATATGCAGCAATTAATGATGGATTGGCAAATGTTTAGGCAAGGGAAGGGTCAAACTATCCAAGAGTACACCCATGAGTTCAGGAAAAGGGCTATTTCTTTGAATGTTCCTTTGTACACCCAAGACACATTGTTGAAGTACATAGGAGGTTTACATTCCTATCTTAGGCATTCCATTTTGGTTTTTAACCCTTGTAACTTGGATGAAGTGTCTGTTCAAGCAACACACTTAGAGTCAAGGGGTAAAGGATCTTTCATAGATAAGTTTGATAATGATGTAAAGAAATCTTCTAAGAATGCAGAGACAGGAAAAGGAAAGAAGGCAGCTACAGTTAAGAAGGATGAGAAACTTTCTTGTTCTCATTGTGACAGGAAAGGTCATGATGAAGAACATTGTTGGCAGTTGCATCCAGAATTGAGGCCTAAGTGGGCTCAAAGACATAATCAGAAACAAAAAGGTAAGGATAAATCCATGAATGTTGTTATGGATCTTGGCTCAGATTCAGATGATGAGACTAAGATAACAGCGATGGGTCTAAAAGGTAAATCTTCTATTTCTGGTGTTTCTGTTGCTAGTTGTGCTTCTTCATCTACAGTTAATGTTTTCTCTGAAGATGTAAAAAGGAATGAGCTTTTTCATTTAAGGGTTATGGCTAAGAACACTAAAATTGATGCACTCATAGATAGTGGATCTAAGGTGAATTTAATTTCAGAAAGTGTTGTAAATAACTTGGGGTTAAAAACTACACAGCATAAGAAACCTTATCCACTAGGTTGGATTTGTGAAAATGATAAGTTGCAAGTAACGAAACAATGCACCTTAAGGTTCACAATCACTAGTAAATTTGCGGATGAAGTTCAGTTTGATGTAGTTCCACTGGATATCTATGGGATAGTGCTTGGTAGCCCTTATCTTTATGACAGAAAAGCAATCTTCTACAGGCAACAAAATCATTATCATTTGCTTAAGGATGGCATTTAGTACATAGTACATTCTCACAGGATTAAGACTGACCAATCTTTTGCAAACACAGGGCAGTTAAAGAGGGTAATTAATGCAAGTAAAGAGTTAACTCTTATGTCTGTCAGTACAGGTGGTTCTACACTTGAACTTGGAGTAGCTAACCAGGGTCAGATGTTGCAGGATGCACCCGCAGTACAACATGAGAAAAGGATGCTTGAAAGCATTAATGGATCCTTGGGTAAAAATGTTCCTGTTGTAAAGGATCGAATTGTTGTTGACTTATTCTCTTTCATTTCTGCATTGTTGTTCAGCTTGATGCTAGTCAATTTTTGTTGGTTAGTGGCTACGACAATTGATGTAGATGCTTATGGAAGTGATACAATATTGTTTATGTTCAACAATATTGTTGCAGTCTTCATTGTGCTTGTGAGTCAGGTATTCAGATGTACAGAGGATACAGGACAAGTGGGGAGGCCAAGTCCTCATTAATTGTTAGAGTAAATGTCACTTTTGGAGGTCCAAAAGGTCTTCAGTGGGGAGGCCTGATCCGGTGGACATTTTTTAGTGGAAATTGATGTGTCTCATTTTTTCTCCAAAATCAGCACCATCAGAAAGAGCTCAGTGTCCTGGTTCCAACGCAACTCGAACGGAGCGAAAAGGAGTCCGTTTGCACGAGTTATGGCCAGTCAAACCTTTGGTCAAACTGGGATCAGGGGCATCCAGAAGGCAAAAAAATGGCATTGTCAAAAATCAATGAAATCGACGTCATCGCGTAGAGCTCGTCGAGACGATTCCGACGGTGTTCGTTTCATCAAAATTCGACATCAGACGCGAGAGTTATCAGCGGTCAAAGTTGCAGTTGACTTGGTGGACGGAGGGTACACTGATGACGTCATCATCCGTACAGCTGACGTCAGCACGAGGTACGAAATCC
>VDFB02000015.1:199396230-199444921 GCA_007258455.2 Sequoia sempervirens | reverse complement strand
ACTTCTATATATGTTGGATGCAATTTTTCTTACCTAGACCATGTCTAATGACTCTTCTTGGCAGTGAGAATGTATGCAATATTATCTTATGTCAATAAATGAACTATCTATGTTATAATTTTAAGTCTCTCATGTTTTGGAATACAACAACACCATTCAGGCCCTTAAATCTATGATTTATCATGCCCATCATCAAATCTTGGCGCATCGCCTTAGGTTAGACTTTACTTTATTATATCTGCTTCCTTTTCCCTTTCCAAACCCCATTATAGAAGGAGTCGGCTTCTCTAAAACACTGAAGGTTACTCAGTTTAGTGCAAAAGGTCCCCCTTAAACTGAGTTTCCCATAAGACTCTATTACCTAGTCAAATTTTGGTGTCAACAATTTGTTCTTTTTCTAGTACACCCAGTGGGATCCGAACTTCATGAAATTGCATTGTAAAAGGGTGTATGAGCCATCGGCCTGTAACTAGATCCCAAACTATAGGTAACCCAAGTTTACTAGTACCTCCACTAGGGACAGTCCAAGTCGCTAATCAGCTAGTAACCGTTCCATTCCCACCACCCTTCCCTCTCACCATGTTGCTGAATGCCAATAGAAACTATGTAGCATGGGATTCCGAAAGTCCCCTGGTAGCCCTGGTAGCACCCGCCATTTGGGGCGCTATCCCAGTTTCGGCCATGAAATCTATCCCCAAATTTGTCAGAGATAGCTCAAAAATGCCAGCAGAACATTTGCAGGATGTGGCAGATGTTTGTCTGGTACATGGTATTACAGCACAGAATGTAGCCCTGAGGCTCATCGCTACGTCTTTCAAAGGCAAGGCTTTGGATTGGTACCAAACATTGACTCCTAATTCAATTCGCACCTGGGATGAGCTCGGAGATCGATTCTATGAGAGGTTCTCGAATGACGAAGATCGTTCTTCACTGTATTATCAACTTTCTGTCATAAGACGAGCCCCCCATGAGGCTCTAATGGACTTTAATTCCCGATTCCACACAAATTGGCAGAGGATCCCTGTTACCATACGCCCAAATCCCAAGTTGGAATTTATATTTTATCTGAAGTCCATCAATTCCAACATTTCCATGATGATCAAGTCTTTGGGAGGAGCTACTCTACCAGATGCTTATGGTACTGCTATCAAAGCCGAGAATCATTTGATAGATTGCAAAAAATTGCCTCCTCAACCTATTCTGCTGATATTCCCTAAAATATCAATCCCCGCACAAGAGGTCACATCAACTAGTGCACCTGTAACTACCCATTCAATATACACATGCGGCCACCCCTAAAAACGTGGCTTCTACATCAGGTTCTTCCAAGGATAAAATAAGCGACCTCAAGGAGATGTTGCAAACCATGGCAAATGACATAACGACTCTTAAGCGGAACCAAGCAATGTCCCTGCGGCCTGCGTATCAAAACTATCAAGGTGAGCAGTCTACTTATCAGCAAAATCAATATCAGGGTGTGCCTCACACTAATCCACCAACATTGACTGCAAACCAAATGGTGTCGGTACCTTCTCCACTAATGAGCGTGTCTCCAAGCTCGAGTAGGGAATTAACTGCAGGGCAGAACAACCTTATTGATGACATCAATTCATGGTGTTTCTCATGCATTGATGTGCATATGCCCTGGAACTGTCAGTGTGGAAACCTACAATAGAAGGAGGCAGAGCAACGCAACCAAGGCAGGACAATAGAAAATGGAGGTTATGTATATGCCTCACCACAAATGGAGAGCGCGGTCCTTACCGTGCAAATGCAAGGAATGTCTTTAGAACAAGAATCAGATATTGCTCCTGATCATGCACTTTTCTCTTGGATGGAAGAAGAAGAAACGGTGTTTGCTAATGACGCATTCATATCCAAAACACCGTAGATGCAGTCTGACTATAACACATGCTCAAATAGGAGATTCACTGGTGAGCTAGTTGTTTCACATCTAGATAGCCCACAACTCAGAGGCATGTCTGATCAAATTCTCAGTGCTTCAATCGTCCCTTCACCTTATCAACCATGGAAAGAGATTATTATAGAAATAACCAAGGAGCAGAAATATTTGAGTTTTCCACCTTTTAATGTGGTAGAGCAATTGAAGAAATCATCTGCTAATGTGTCTTTGTGGTACATTCTAGCTATCTGAGAACAGAAGACGCTATTACAGAAGGCGCTTCAAGAAGAGATCGACCTGGCATCAGCAGAGCTATCTGCCAGTGTAGAGGTTGTTTATCACATACCACCAACAAAGGTTCTTACAAATAATACAAAGGAATCTCCTGCTGAGGATAGAAGTAGGTCCCTGAGCCCTTCTTCTTGACTCTCATTGTAGGAAAGAAGCTATTACACAATGGTATGATTGATTCTGGCGCTAGTACAACGATTATGCCTAAATAGATAGCCGAAGCTTTGGGACTCAACTACAAACCTATGAAAACAGGGGTGATGCAGCTTAATGGAAATAAAGTTGAGACCGTAGGTGTCATCAAAGCACTTCCTTTAACTCTATTTGCTTGCCCTAGTATCACAGTCCCGCAAGACATAGTGATCATAAATGTTCCTCTTATGTTTGGTCTTTGTCTATCCCGAGAATTTACTTCAAAGGTGGGCAGATACCTATCCTTGGATTGGTCACATCTGATACTTAGGACCAAGCACGGCACAAAAATGAAGATAGAATCAGAGGCTCTACATTATGAACATGTGGCGGATGAGACCTTGATCAATTTTGAAGCTGCACATACCTCTATCACCAAGCAAGAAATGTATTGTGTTGATTTTCTAGAAGAGGAGAAGGTGAGCGAAGATCAGAATGATAAAGAAGATGCTCTATTGAGTGAACACATAAACAATGATCCTTTTAGAAATTATCATGGACAGGATTGGGCACATATGTAATTTATGATGAAGACCAAGTGCTTCTGAGGGTTGCCAAAGAATCCGAAGGTAACCAGGAAAATGAGCTATGGAAACTATACTTTGACGGAGCAAGAAGCAAAGTAGGTGTTGGAGCAGGGGTATATCTAATATCCCCACAAAATAAAAAAAATGGTTCAGGCCTTTCTGCTTTCATTTTGCCTGTTCACTGATCCGATGGACATTTTTTAGAGGAAATTGAAGTGTCTCATTTTTTCTCCAAAATCAGCACCATCAGAAAGAGCTCAGTGTCCTAGTTCCAACGCAACTCGAACGGAGCGAAAAGGAGTCTGTTTGCACGAGTTATGGCCAGTCAAACCTTTGGTCAAACTGGGATCAGGGGCATCTAGAAGGCAAAAAAAATGGCATCGTCAAAAATTAATGAAATTGACGTCATCGCGTAGAGCTCGTCGAGACGATTCCGACGGTGTTCGTTTCGTCAAAATCCGACATCGGACGTGAGAGTTATCAGCGGTCAAAGTTGCAGTTGACTTGGTGGACGGAGGGTACACTGATGACGTCATCATCCGTACAGCTGACGTCAGCACGAGGTACGAAATCCAAAGTGGACCAATCGGAAGCTGACACGTGGCAGTCCGTACGGTCCGTACATATCGATGTGGCACGATGATCTGGCAGGTGATTCATCGGTACAGAGCCAATCAGATGATGACACGTGTCTCCGTAATCCAGTCAGCGGTACACGTCATCAGTCAGCCCACGTCATCGGCTGAGTCAGCGGCACACGTCAGCATCCAGTTGGCATATGAGTTAGAGTACAGTCAGCAGATAAGATTACGTGGCAGGACAGGTGGCTACCGTGTCAGCGGGTGACGTGGACAGTCTCGACGAATGATCTCCTCACACGTGGCATCTGAGTCATCGGACACGTTGGCATCCAGTGGCAGACACGTCACCGCACTGTCAACATTCCACGTTTATGCACAATCAGCATCCACATCGGCATTCTCAGCGAATGAGTACTCGCCACGTGGCGCCCTCCTGGCGCGGCACGTGGACTCTCCCTCGGTCTGCGTTCGTTGAATTTTCTAACAAAAGTTTCTTTTGGCCCGCGTGGGGCTCGATCTCCATACCTCTCGTTCGCGAGAATTCTGGGTTGCCATTCCACCACAACATCCGCGTCAATCTATATTTGGTAGTTTGTTTGTTTTGTTACATAATTTGCGGAGATTGGCTTTAAAAAAACCAGTGGCCGGGGTTGAACCCGCAACCACTGGCCGACTAAAATTATACACTGCCGATAGACCATTCGATAGACTTTGTATATATAAGGCCATCGGTCGGTTTTGTTACTTGTTTGAAAACCGAATGCCTTATAAAAACAAAAACAAACTCCCTAAATTGAAAATTAAACAAACTTTAATCTTTTTAAAGATTAAAACAAAATCTCCAAAGCCCGAAAATAAATAAATGGAAGGGCTTATATTATTTTAGGGAGATTTTTAAATATTATTATGTAAAATTTGGGAGATTTAGTTGTTTTTAGGGGGGATTTGGAATATTTTGCAAATCAATTGGTTAAGAGCCAAATTGAGCAAATTTTATGTATAAAAAGGGGTGTAAGGTGAGAGTAAAGGACAAGTTTTTCAGGTGAAGGAAGTCTTGACGCTGAGGCAACACGGAAGAGAGGGGTCTTGTTGAAGAATTTTCAAGCCATTGTTGAATGTCAGAGCATGTTATGCTGCCGAATTGATGGTCTTGGTGCATCATTGTAATCGATTTTGGAGTTAATCGGATCGGTCTCTCTATTGGAGTGGACCCGGAGACGTAGTCACTTTCGTGACGAACTCCGTTATCAAGCGTTGTTTGCACTTCTCTTCTTCTCTCTCTTTCTGTCTCTCATTTCTTTTCATTCTGTTATAATCACCTTGATTACGTTCTTTATGTTATTTCCTTAAGTTAATTTCATTTTAATTAACTTGAAATAATCATTGTAAAGCATTGTAAAAGTTTAAGCATTTAAACTGCAATTTAGTCTAGATCCTATACAGATCACAAACAATGAGGCTGAATATGAAGGGTTAGTCCAAGGCCTAAGCCTTGTGGAACGAATGGGAATTAAGCAATTAATTGTGTTTGGAGATTCTGAACTGGTAGTTAACCAGGTCTGAGGAGTTTCTGCAGCAAAGAATGTCTGCATGAGATCCTATCAGCACCGAGTCTAGGACCTGATTGATAGTTTTGAAGCTTTCAACATCCAGATCGTTCCCCAAAGACAAAATAACAATGCAGATCGCATGGTTGTGATTGGTTCTTAGTTTGATCCTGTTTCTAACCTCCTTTATAACGAGCATTTAGTACGAGTGCTAGTCTGACCAGCGATCCCCGACAATGATCAGAGTTGGCAAGTCTTTGAAAGTGACGAACACATCACCTTGTTTATCCAGCACTCAGGGGAGTTCACTGATCAGCTTCAACCAAAGATTGTCGAGGCTTATGAAGGACAAATTATGCAGCTCAAATCTAATAAACTCCCAAAAGGATTAGTTACTCTTGAAAACTTTTTTGATTGTGATGATGCCCAAAATGATAAACGGAAGTTCGAGGTGGACAAAAGTGATTATGAGGACATTCGGGTCTTCGATGGTAGGAATCTCTGAGTCAAAAAAAATGTCTGGAACCATAATAAGGAAAGGCTTATCAGTTTCTGCAAAAAATATGTAGTGGCCTGGTCCTACGATGATCTAGAGGGTTACGATCCTGACATCATTCAACACACTATTGAGCTAACAGAAGGTGCAAAACAAGTCTGACAGAAACAGAGGCTAGTGAACCCTAAAATTGAGGCCCTCATGGCACTGGAGCTGACCAAGCTCATTGAGTCACACATCGTCTTCCCAATCAAACATAGTACTTGGGTATTGAATCTGGTCCTAGTTCAAAAGAAGAATGGGGATATCTGCTTGTGTGTGGACTTCTGAGACCTGAACAGAGCATCTCTGAAAGACCACTATCTGTTGCCTTCTATGGAGTCAATCCTACAAACTATGGTAGGATTGGAAATGTTCTCTCTATTGGATAGTTTCTCCGGCTACAACCAAATCTGAGTTAAAGAAGAGGATCAGCACAAGACTACGTTCACCACAAAGTGGGGAACATTTGCATATTATAAAATGCCTTTTGGTTTATCCAATGTAGGGACAACATTCGAGCGGGCAATGGACGTCGCATTCAGCCAACTAATCAATAAGTTTATTCTAATCTATTTGGATGACCTTACTATGTTCTCTAAATCTAAGGATGGTCATTTTGATCATTTGGAATTAGTTTTTCAAAAGTGTCAGGAGTTCAGAGTTTCCCTAAACCTGAAGAAATGTGTATTCGGAGTGCCGCAAGGTAAACTGTTGGGACATGTGTCTAGAGAAGGTGTTTCAATTGACCCCAAACAAGTGAAGGCTATCAAAGAACTTCCCCTTTTGGTAAATAAGAAAGGTGTCCAGTCTTTCCTAGGCAAAATAAATTTCGTCAACAAGTTTATTTCCAATTTTGTGGGAATGATTAGGGCCGATCACCCTAATGTTGAAGAAAGATCAAACATTCAAGTGGACAACCGAAGCTCGGGGGGCTTTTGAAAGGGTCAAGGAAGCTATTTCCACAGCCCCAGTTCTGGTTAATCTAGATCAATCCAAATATTTTATAATGTATGCTTTCAGTAGCAAGTCTAGTATTGCTACTGTTATAACCCAAAAGGATAACAAAGAAAAGGGGGAACATCTAGTGGCATTCTATTCATGGACCTTAAGGGAATATGAGGCGAATTATAATTTTGTTGAAAGATAGGCCTTTGCAATAGTAAAAGGACTTAAAAAGTTCTACCATCTAATTTCCTACAACAAGGTGCTGGTGTATGTCACACATTCCAGTGTGCATGAATATATCATGGAAGGGGAGATCATAGAGAAAAGGGCTAATTGTATCACTAAGATCCTTGAATATGACATTGAATTCAAGCCTACTAAAACTATTAAAGGAAGAGGACTGTGTGAATATATGGCACAGAGCGAGGAGGTACCTGTCGCAGAGGAGCAGCCATAGCTCATCTTGATAAATGAATTAGAATCGGAAGGCAGTTGGTTGACTGAGAGAATAAGGTTCATGCAAACCGAAAAGTATCTGCCAAGCCTCTCATCCCAAAAAAGGAGGTATTATCGGCTGCAGAATTGCAGGTATACACAAATAGGAGTCTTTTTCAAAAGGAATTTCAATGGTGTTCTCCTGTGATGCGTTACTTCAGAGTAGGCGAAGAGGATCCTCGACGTGTACCACAATAGCACTGTAGGTGGACATTTCTTTGCCAAAACCATCGCAATTAAAATCATGTGTGCTGGCTATTATTGGCCCACATTTTTCAGTGACTCCCACTCTTTAGTGAGGGCTTGTTAAAAATGTCAATTCTTCGCCGACAGAAGGAAGAATTCTGCAATGCCCCTCAGACCTATAGTGGCGGATGAACCATTTGCGCAATGGGGCCTGGACTTCATCGAAATGATCAACCCGATTTCTAGTGCTAGACACAAGTGGATTATGGCTACTATAAACTACTTCACAAGGTGGACAAAGGTTGTTCCTCTCAAAAGTGCAATAGAAACGAAAATTGTAGATTTTCTCGAGGAACTAGTGACAAAGTTTGGCCCTCCGAAAACTATCATTTCGGACAACACCATAGCATTCCTAGGTGCAAAGGTATGTCACTTTGCATTAAAGAATGGCATATTCCTTAAAACATCATCAAACTATTATCTACAAGGAAATGGTCTAGCAGAGTCAACAAACAAAAGCTTAGTCTGACTCCTTAAAAGGATTGACTCAGAACACTAGAGGGAATGGCATAAAAACATCCAAATAGCACTCTGGGCAAACCACATAACTCCTAAGCAAGTCCTTAAGACTTCACCTTATGAGTTGGTATACGGGAAAGAGGCATTGTTACCTATCTCCATGGAGATTCTGGCAATATAGTTGTTGAAATCTCTTGAGATAGAACAAAATGAAGCTATGGAGGTTCAACTCGCCGAACTATTGGAAGTACAGGAAAAAAGGAGAATTCCCTAATAGCAATGACAAGCCATCAATGGGTGGTCAAATGATGGTTTGACAAGAAGGCTTCTGACCAGGGTCTAAAATGCAGAGACTTAGTGCTAAAGTATGATAGCAGAGCTACAAAGCTAGGTCAGCACGGTAAATTTGATAGCCTATGGGAGGGTCCCTTTAAAATCATTCGGTGCAAAGAACACAATGCTTTTGAGCTGGAGAATATGGAATAGGAACCATTGGGAATCCTGATCAACGGGATTCATCTTAAACTGTTCCATTGGGCATTAATTTCTACTTTGTACATATGTAAATAGCACTTTTATTTTATTTTATGTTTCTTTGGCCAGTATTTTTTTGAATTAGTTTGTACTTATGTGGAATTAACCCATTATTATTGGTGGGTGGAACACCAGAGTTTCTTTACACAAAACACATCCATGTGCGAAGAAATAGCAAGTAAAAGTTGCAAGCCCAAAAAAACTTAAATACAGAATGAAAGAAAGAGCATGGATTTTCTTTAAATGATAGATATCTATTCATATATGTTCTTTTCATTACAAAAGTGGCTGGGAAGCCATATTTTAAAATTTACAAGCATATTGAGCTATTATATATATGATAGCCTTTTTGTTAGGCTTATATACAGCTATGGGCAGGTCTTTTGAGCAACAGGCAGGGAGACATATTTTGAGTTGGCAGGGAAACATTTTGAGCAACAGGCAAGGGTTTTTCATCCAAAGGCATGGCTAGCAGAAATTGATGCATTAATTATAATGTCCACTTCTTCCTCATCCATGGGTTCTTCAGCAACACTGGCAACATCATTTGGCACAATTGTCATTGGCGGGGGGAACACCAAGTTCTTGAAGTTAGTATACTAGTCTACATCGTAGAAAGGTATCACGTTGTAGCTACGAAACAGGAAGTGTAGGGCCTAAGTAACCCTCTGTTGGTGTTGGTCGTGGGTCTGTAGGCAAAATTCACTGAGGAACGGCAGCCAAATGACAACGACTTCTTCCTCAATGAAGCAACACAGGTCGCTGGCTGACGGCAGACCTACCCCATAGGCAGCATGAGCAACAACCTCACTGAGACCATTGAAGTATTTTTTGGGGAAGATTTCTTTAACCAACTTTAAGACAAGAGGCTGGGGAATACTCATGTCCAACATGGACACTACAAAGTGGGAGCATATGTCGGTGTTCACTCGATACTTGTCCTCATATCCTATACAGTCTTTGCCTAAAACCCACTTTATGGCTACCAAGACTAGAGAATGCTTATTTTTGGTCATCCTGTTTAGTCTCTTAGTTGAAATATCCTCTAGGAATGTTGTCTAATGCCGAACTTATCTATCACCTAACCTATGAGAAGGCTTGCTTAAGACTCTGCTACTGACCTATCACTTCTCAAAAGCTAAGTATGTTTTTCTCACTAGTTACTGGCCTATTTATAGAAAATTGATAAGGCGCATGCTAATCCGCTTCGAAAAAATGTGATACTATGCTAGTTGCTATCTTGAAAGGAAATCTTGTGTTTGCTCACATTTTCGGGCCCGTTACATCTGTGATAGCATGGCTTAATGCATGCTTGATTAAATGGAGTTGATTAATTAGTTTTAAAAAGGTGGCGCTCATTGGCAGTGAGACGTATGGTCCTAGGCTATTGTGTCATCTCTCAAGCACATCCCAAAGCCCAAGGCAATATTCATATCTTTTCAAGCTGTGATCGTTTGCTTGGCATAATCATTTTGGCCAGGATATTAATTGCCAGCGCATGCTAATGTAGGGTTAGCAAGCAAATTGTTGGCTCAAGTTCTAAGGAGATCACAGCGTATCACATGATCGCCAAATGCAAAAATGAACTCCGGCCGCCTCAAAATAGCAAGCAGTTCATTTTGCACAATTTGCAAAATTAACGGTACATGCTGAATTAAATGCAAAAGGCATGCTTTCGCCTATCACCTTGAGAAGGGTTTCTATTATTGCATGAAAAAGCTTAATATTTCAAAGTCTTTTCACAAACGCTAAGAATAAAAGTACATAGTTGGTTTCTTTCTATGTTTCTAGAACCAAACATTGTCGCAGCTAACCAGGAACTTGCAGAAATATTTAGAAAGAAAAATGTCAGAATCTTCATCTCAACCAATGCAGGAATAAATTAGCTAGGAGCTATTTACGGCTATTCATTCTTCAGTAGAGGTATATGTCTATGAGGATGTGGCATACGCTACGCCTGGTATACCCAGCAGGCCAAGGAGAGCCTACACAGAAGAGTTGAATAGACCCAAGAATTGGAGAAACCAGAAAAAAGTTGAAGAAAAATGGGACAATATCTACGACCCAAGGCTCACGAAAAACCCTAAGTCTATCAAAGAGGTAGTTTGTGCAAAGTTATCAGCACCAAAGGCAGACCAATCTACCGCGAATAGAGTTTGGTACAGTGATCTCCCTCAATACATGGTCCCACTAGTGCACTATTGCCTAGAGGTTGTTGATGCTACTATCTAGCGTTATAATCCTGATACCCACTACATTAAAGGCCGAAACTTAAAGGTGCATATCACTCCAGAGGCCATCTGGCACATGTTATGTATCTCAGACCCAAGTAAGAAGAAGGAAAATATCAAGACCTTTCGCCCAAGCAAAAGAGAAAAAATATGGAGGAAAATAAAAATTAGCTCAGAGTTCTTGTTAGAGGAGACTGGTAAGAAAGGAATCCCAGCCACTAAAGTGTCAAGTATTTCGTTGTCGCATGGTGTGTTTCGTGATGATCTCCAAGATGCCATGTTCATGCTAGCCTTTGTATGCGACCGAGACTCCGATGAAAAGATAGAGACCTTCAACTAGGACCGGAAATACAATTTCGCAAGCAACATGAACTCTTCTGGTATGATTTTGCTAAGTTTATGATTGAAGAAATGAAATAGAAAATTGAGAATTATCAGGCGAAGAAAAAATTTAGGTTTCTTTCCTTCTTGGTCCACATGTTTTTGCATCAAAACCCGTATTTCTTCACCCGATAATTTTCGCTATCAATTTTTGATGAGAAAAATAAAAGGAAGTCGGTGTCCACATGGATGCCTTTTCTTTCCACATCATATGATTATTATGCATTTGCAGACTATTTCATAGCCCCAGTCTTGAATGATTTGATTGAAGAAGGTGATATTATCCAGCTCGATAAGGAGTAGGTCAGATTTATGTAGAGCTTCACCCCTGCTTGTAACTGGTTCTTGGGCAAAGATTTTACTGGAAAACCTTTCCTGCTCCCAGCCTGCATTACAAATAGAGTGCTCACACTGGAAATGTTCCGACAAGTGTGTATCATTGATTTTACTTTCTGTAGTAGCGAAAAGGTCAAGAAGAAGGGATTCTTCACTTGTCCAAAGAATTTCAAGTCAGTGACTCTGATAAAGAAACAATCAGACCAATTGTCAGAGGACAAGTTGGCCTATCTAGGGTTGGTACTGGTAAATGATAAGTGGGAATACAACCCTTTCAACGACTTGTCGGAGCCACATATGAGGGTTACCCATGTTTCCCGACCATACTGGGAGAAGCAGCAAAACCCACAAGCAGACAAAGATGAGGATTTTGTTGAATTGGCGCAAATCCCTACGCCGGACACTAGAGGACCATGGCACAAGTTCTACTTTCATGTCGCTGTGGCCCAAGATAATGTCCCCATGGAGCGCGATATGTACAACAGTTTAAAGAAGGATGAAGAATGGAGTGAGGAGAAAATAAAGGCTTTTTGGAAATATCACCAGGAAATAGCATAGTTGGATGTTCCTTACAATCAACTAAAGGATGACTAGGAATTTGAAAGGTGGTGGAAGGAGGGCCATCCCAGCCTGAGCTCTAGTACTAATAGGAGCAAAGAGAGGGAGGACTCCGAGGAGCAGGAGGAGGAAGCGGCAACATCAACTTCCTCTGCGCAAAAGGAGAAAGTCTCCAGACAACCCGCCTATGTGGCCATAAACGTATGTTTTAATATATCAAGAGGCTCGCATACACTCACTTGGGTAGCTAAACCAGCCAGGTTATCACTTCAGTAGAAGGAGATGACTGTCGAAGCTAGTGAGATTCCACCTACGAAATGGTAGTGTATTATTGGAGAGGGTTCGCAAGAACCCACCGGAGGAGGAGTACTCGCTGCTAGTTAGGAGCCAGAGGTTGTGGGAGAGCCTCTGACATTTCTGGAGATGCCAACAACCAATCAACAGGTATAATTCACTCCTTCTTCTCTTGCATCTCATTCCTTGGTATCTGCCCCTGCCTCACTAGCAACCCCTGCCACAGGTACTAGCCCTCTACCTTCTACTTTTAGTCCAACTTATTCGGTTGGAATCGCCTAGTTTTCGCAGGCCCACCTACTCATAATTACTCCTCCACGTATGTTTATGCTCACCGCTGCCACTGAGACCTTCCTTGTCTCACTTTTAGAAAGCTTTCCCCCTATGAATACCCATTTTTTTTCCGCTATGATTACAAATCCTCTTCCATTGCAACAAGCTAACACCCCGTTAACAACTCCCCCTTTCCAACCAATCAGCCTTATGGCTAATTCCCTAGTCCAGTCATTACAAATGACTAGCCCTGTTGTTGGTTCTCAAACCAAACTATGGAACGTGCCTCACTTCTCTCCACAAACTGTCACTCTCCAAAAGAAATAAATACCCACACCTATGAAGGTTACCTATCCCTATACCTTGCCTTTTAGTGCTTCTTTCACAAGTGGACTAGTTTTATCACCAGCTGAATTCATAGCATAGATAGATTGCGAAAAGGAGGCACGCACGAATAGAATGAGGAAACACAAGGCAAAGGATGACAGTGTTTCTGCCAAGCCAAGAGTACAAGCTCTGTACGATGAGGCCTGACAAGAATTAAAATTTGCGACCATGTACCTGAGGGTAAGCAAGCCTCAGGGAAAAATGCAACCAGAAGAATATGAGATATATGTGGTCAGACTCGATATGAAGGTAGCCTGAATATAGGATAAAGTTGAAATCATGGAGGAAATGCAACGGGTAGTCACTTCCGACTTCCTCAAAACTGGTCACTAGCTAAAGAAGAAAGATGAGTAGCTCAAGGCAGTTAGGGAAAGGGTTAGTTTTCTGGAAAGGAAGGATAAATCCTTAGAGGCAGATATTGCTTGCATGACTGAAAGGGCACTGACAGCAAAGGATGAGAGGAACAAGCTTCAAGGAGAAATTGTGAAAACTCAGGTTGCTGACCCTAGCATAATAAAAGAGCTACAAAGGAAGAACCAGGGGGCAAAGCAAAATTTACAACAGAAAGATGAAGAGTTGGAGCGCCTCTGCCTTGAGCATAGTCAGGGGATGGCACAAAAAAGGAAAGAGTTGGAACGCCAACAGACTCAATATGAGCAAAGAATACAAGAGAAAGAGGTCAAATTTAAAGGCCTAAAGGCTCAAATAGAAGAAGAGCTCTGAGAGACAAAGGCTTCTCTAGATGAGCACTTAGCAATTCACTCTTAAGCCGACTAGACTTGGAATAAAGAAATGAGCAACTATGCGGAGCAGTTGGCGTTTGAGAAAAAGAAAAAGGCAGAATTAGCTGAGGCCATTATTTCAAGAGACACAGAGATTACTTCACTTAAAGCCTTTCTCCTACCTTCCCCTGTACAACCTACTATCATTCCGCTAGTTAGTCAATTATACATTTCTCACTAGGAGAAAATCAAAACCTTTTGCCTAACACTGCATCCTACCCACTGATTTATCGACAAGGCATAAGGCTCAGCCAGGAGGCCCATGATACGATTGAGTAATTCCCACAATTCATCTTGGAGAAGGTTCTTGAGGCAAAAGACTTGCTCAACAAGCTATACTCCGTCTCTGATGAGAACCTTTCCAGAGTGGGTATTGAAGATCAGGACGCTACTACTCAAACGGCAAAAAAAATTATCCATTGTCACTCTGCCTTCTAGCGCACTAAGGCAGCCGCGGCTATTCTAAGTAAGACACTAGATAGCATACAGGGATGTTTCTCTGAGTTAGGCATGATGGGATTGTCATCCCCGTTCCTCAAAGATGGCTCTATTGCCACGACTGTGCAGTTTGCGGCAATTATTGAAGAGAAGGAAGGTGACCTGGAGGCTTTCAGGGAGTTCAGCCATCCTCCAACGACAGCTGACATTGAGGCAGTCATTCATCCGCTCTCATAGCTACTATTTCATATACTAGCAGGGGTCAGTTTACCTGATGTGCTACCTCACAAAGAAGCTATTGATCTATGTGGAGCACAGGAGAATTTGAGCAGTATAGTGAAGTCGTCCAAAGATGAATGGTCACCTTTGTAGGTGGCTCTTTCTAATCTTTGACTCTATTATCCCAATGGATAAGGCTCTGGTCTACAGAACTAGAGAAATTTTGGGTTCTTTGTTCCTTAATTGAAATGCCCCTGTTAGTCGCCAAAAGTTGTTAAATAAATATTTGAGCAGCTCCCTTTGGGTTCATCTTTTTGTATTGTGTGTGCGCCAGCCTGTGCATCGCCAAGTTTGCTCGACTTTTTTATCAAATTTTTGATCTACCACTTTGTGCATCTACTCTTTGCAGCTTCGGGTATTGGCATTCCTTCTGGATCCTGGGAAACTCCGTTGTGTTTCCACGTATCGCGGTTACAGATGCTTTTGTTTCTTTTTTCCTTGAGGCCTTGTCAGGCTGCAAAATGCTTCCACAAATCCTTCATTCCTAAAAGGTGTTGGCAGGCCCCACATCTTGCTACGTGGCAACCATTTGCAAATCTTTCAACGCGAGGATGAAATAGCAACCGCAGGCAGCAAAATGCCGCCATGCGTCTTTTATGCCCAGCTGATGGAGTGTTCCCTCTACTGTGATAAGGTTCTCAGCCCATTTGACACATGTTACATTTTTATAAATCTTTGACAACAATACGAGAAAGGTTCATGCAGGCAGCGAAAGGCTGACACGTACCTAACGGTTGATTTGTTATGCAGGTGATAAGCCGGATGAACTAAATAATGCTATTGGTTGTTGCTTGTCATAATCATTCGCAACAATGGATGACACTTGTCTGATCGAGCCTGGCTGGGACCACCGCCATCATTATAGAGGATGCACCTATACTCGGGATAACTGGATGTTGTGTTCCGACTCAATGTTGTTGTAACAGCCTTCAGAATATTCTGATTCAGGCATCATTGCAGAAGATTGTGAGATCTTTTTTGTTGTTGTTCTCCAAAGTGGTGGGAGGTTTTCCTATTATATATACTTCTCTATTGATGAGAAAAGGGATCAGAACTAGAGAAAAACACGTTGGTTTTAGCAAAAAGACACCAGGCCTCTATTACTATTTTATTTAAATTGCAAAACTTTCAGACTGTGCCAATTTTTTGGCCTTTCTATTTTTCATGCTTTTGATTAAACTGTGAATTGTGTTTTATACTATCTTGACACTTCATTTAAAGAACTTCTATATATGTTGGATGCAAGTTTGCTTACCTAGACCATGTCTAATGACTCTTCTTGGCAGTGAGAATGTATGCAATATTATTTTATGTCAATAAGTAAACTGTCTATGCTATAATTTTAAGTCTCTCATGTTTTAGAATACAATAACACCATTCAGGCCCTTAAATCTATGATTTATTGTGCCCATCATCAAATCTTGGCGCATCACCTTAGGTTAGACTTTACTTTATTATATCTGCTTCTTTTTCCCTTTCCAAACCCCATTATAGAAGAAGTCGGCTTCTCTAAAAATATGGAGGTTACTCAGTTTAGCGCAAAATGTCCCCCTTAAATTGAGTTTCTCATAAGACTCTGTTACCTCGTCAAATTTTGGCGTCAACAATTACCACAACTAAAACATTTAAAGGGAAACATACATTTATACTTTATGGTTCCTTTCTTCAACTTCCTAGTGAAGTTTGCTTCCAATTCATCAGCACCATCACTATTTGGTTCCTCTTCAATCTTCAATGCCTTAAATGTCATTTATTTCTTTTCTTTTATCTTTTCTTCTTTCTGGAACTTTCTCAACTCAAATGCTTGCAAGGTACTGAACAACTGTTCCAAAGTGTAAGTCTTAGGATTATATACTTCTTCAATGACTGAGATCTTATAACTGTAGCACTCCAGTAAGGTTATCAAGATCTTCTCAATTATATCTTCATCTAATAGTTTTCCTGCTTGATTTCTAACTTCATTTGCAGTTAGTTCAACTCTTTGAAAGAAACTTGTAAACTCTTCACCTTCTTCCATCTTTAGGTTCACAAATTTTTGTTTCGCCACTAGCTTCTTTGTCAATTTCACTCTTTCATTTCCCTCATACATATCCTCCAACTTCTTCCAGACTTCATATGCAATTTCCAAAGAAGAAACCTTCTCTCGCTCATTTTTAGATAAACCATTGCAAATAACATACTTCACCTTCTCATTTTCTTCATAAGCAGAGATCTCATCTGTAGTAGTAAGACCATCAGACAGGGGTCTATACTTTGTCTCAACCACCTTCCAGGTCTTAAAACCAAAGGAGATAATATATCCTTTCATCAGTCCCTTCCAGTCATTGTAGTTAGTTCCATCGAACATAGGGATCGCCAACTTATGTGCCATCGGATCTTCCTTAAGTAGTTAAGCTCAAAAAAAAGGAACCAAAGCTCTGATACCAATTGTTAAACAGGCATAGGACAACTAAGAGGGGGGTTGAATCAGTTGTCACACAATTCAAACTTAAAACTTCAACACTTAGTAATTCCACAACCACACTGTTCTGTTATTAAGTAAGAGCATGTGAAACACAAATAAAAAAAGCAGATCAACACAATGAACACCAATTTTTTTACATGGAAACCCAATGATGGAAAAACCACAGTGAGGGTTAACTCAGAATATAAAATATTAGAAAACAAAGGCTCGCTGCCAAGGGCTCACTACCCAAAAGTGGACTCACTGGTCCAAATACAAAGGCTCACTACCTACAAAAAGGACTCACTGTCTAATAGGGAGGCTCACTGCCTACAGATACAAACGAGACAAAAAGATCCACCACCACAATTAATGCACATCCACAGGATTGCAGAAACCTCCAGCTCACTTCCTTCAACGCACTGAAAAATTGCTATCACAACTCACACACACTTCTACTCTTATGATTTTTGGCTCACTTTCGTCACTTTGCATCACACTGTCATATGACTCTTCACACTTCAACTTGCTTTTATACCATCCTCAACTTTAGAAACTTTCTCCAAGGTCAGTCACAAATACCTTATTTCATAAATTCAAAATAGGTCGGCAACTCAAAATTCCCATGGTGGAAAGGAATAAGAGTGGACCAATAAAATATTTAACCAAGACTGAAAAAAATAATAATGTCTCAGATCAATCACATGCTTCCTCAAATTAATTTTATTCTTTCAATGAAGTCTAAACACCAAGTTGGCCAAACCTAATGAAAACATAAATAATCAATCATGTACATGCTTCCCAACCTGAAGATGACACATGGATGCCACAACACACTTCCTTAAGCATGAGAATACATCTTAGAATCTTCTTGATACATCTCTAGCAAAACAACAAACTTCAACCACTGAACATCTTTCATCAGTCCATCCAGACTATATAAACTTCATACTAAATTACTGAAACATGATCTCCAGATCACCAATCTTCAAACCTCTTTACCAAAGCAAAGAAAAGACCTTCACAAGACATATTCCAAATCTACAAGATCTGAAACAAAATAGAGAAAAATTGCAGAGCAACAATATTTCTCCTAGTCTATAGAATACTAACTCCACCAAAATAGTTCACATACCAGTGAACGTAACTTTCACATACCATCACACCAAAAGCTAAAACTCAGGAGATATCACCACTAAATTACCATTATCAAACCTTCAAGTCTGCACAAGGATAGGATCAACATAGGAGAAATGCAAAGCACATACCAGAGCACATTTTGAACACTTTCAACATTTTGTTTTCTCTTGTTTATTTAATTTTCTCAAAGGCACTTGGAAACTTATCAAACAAACACATCTGAAGCACTATAAAGATAGCTCCATGTACTCACAACATTTCAGCAACATCACAGCCATCCATGTACAACTTACAACATACTGAACTATGTTGACATCAATGACAACATTAATGACAACACCACCAAACTTGCTCATATCTGCAATAGACATTTGGGATGACTTGTGATACATACCTAGCATGAGTTTAATCATGGTGTAGAGAACTGAAGTATTTCCCAATACACCTAAAACTTTCGTAGATCAAACTTCCCAACGAAAGACTGGAGATGACACATAATCTATTCAATCCTTTTTGAGCCATGAACCTAGTGTGAATGGTCGATGTTGATCACTCCTATTTTTGAATGGACGCGGGATGTGGAAATGGAAGAGAATTTTGGTTCAAAGTGTTGAGGTAATTTTGAGACTCATTATCAAACACATCCATTTAGTCTGACTAGCAAGAATCTAATTTCCTTCTATGAAAGGAAAATTAAACGAGCTTCTTCTTCTCTCAGCCCTCGTAGACTTCCACAAAGGTAATTAAGTTAAGAATGTTGAGCTTATCTACAATGAGGAACCCAACATAGATTTTGTGCCATCACAGAAGTTACTTGAGACCTCTGCAAATCAATGGCCTTCTATGCATTGTTGATGTTGCTATTTCCATTTCACTGAGTCGACTAGCATAGGGATTTGAGTCATTTTGTCGATCTCCTGTCCAAACATTTCTTGCTCGTCCATTATTTCCCATACCCTCCAAACATGCCTCCCTTCCCACGATACCTGAAGATAATGATTTCTAAAGAAAATATCTACCCTCCTGCCTCACGCTACTATTGTTACGACATTAGAGCAATATTATGGAGAAAGTTGTATCGACATGCAAATTAAATATTTTCTTGCAAAAAATTAAATGTCTTCTTGCAATTATTTATAATCCATTCATGCAAGTGAATATGGCTCATGCAAGCACTCTCCCATTACCTTATGCAATGTAAATGCATTTCATGCAAATTAATGTAGATGCATGCAAAATATTTGAATAATTGATTTCAATAATTCCTTCTATTTTATTTCACTTTATTTTCCATGCACCCAAATCACAAAAAGGTATTTCTTTTATTTATTTAATTAATTTTTATATTAATTACCTTTTCTTAATTTAATAGTGCTAGGAATGGGTTATAACATCCTTCCCCTCTAGGAAGAGACAACATCCCTAATGTCTTTCAAAATAAGCACTAAAGTATTTGAGGCTTCACTCTTCACCAAGCAAGTACTTTTCAATTCTTTTATCACTATGTCCAAGCTCATATAAGACATGGTCATCAAAACTCATATAAAATGTGATATGCATTTTTATCAACTAAATGCATTCAAATTTTCATGCAACCATGCATATTCAAGATTAGGAAAGCATGTTATTCAAAATGAGAGAGTGAGAAAGAGAGTCACAATCACAAGATAAAACAAACATTCATTAATTTTCTAAGTGTGTTTGTCTATTCCATTACTACCTTTCAACTTTCCAAAGCTAGTTTACCTCTTCTCCAACAATATTCTCACCCTCACGGAAGTGTTGATCTTTCTGTGGCACTCATGGAAACATCATCACACTTTAGTCCATGTTAGTACTCCAAATCAACAATCAAATTTAGAAATTAACTTCAACATTTCTTCTTATCCAATTAAGATGTAACCATCTCAATACTTAAGCAATAGAAACAATTTGCACAATTTCATATTTTCATAATCATATTCATGCACACATTTACCTATACTTACCATACCTTGGCATTTCGTTTCATTGGCTAGGTTGCTCATGTTTCTTCTTCAATGTTCATGTCTTTCCTTACACATACTTGTACTACTTCTAGCTCATACAAAATATTAGCACCTCATAGAAAAGTCAATATTGTAAGGAAAAGACTATGGTTCCAAATATAATTATCTTTCACTAGATCATACCTCGATCATATATATAAGTGGAAGTACAAAATTTCATCCACATACCTTCCTTCATGGATGATACTCCCATGCATCTATAGACCACCTATGCGCATTCTCCAATCTTCCAAGGCATTTTTTCCTTACAAAATCATTCTCATATAGAGACTCATTTATGATTATGGATCATCAATGTTTATGAGTCAAAGGTAACAATGATCACTCAAGAGAGTTAGTCACAAGATGAGAGATAACTTTGTACATGTTATATCTTCTCATATGCAAGTGTATCATTTATATGTTAATATGTTACAAGACACAACACTCGTACTAGTGATAGTGCATCATACAAGTAGTATTCAAGCAATGGTATGCAAAACATAATCTATGAAATCCATGACTATTTATCAACACGTGGCTAGTCATTGACTATCAATCGTCACTAACTATCAATCCACTCATGGCTATTCAAAATATGATAACATGATTTGGGTGCTTTTCCACCCAATCATGGTGATTATACTTCCACAGAGCTCTTCCTACTCGAAGATATATCGTCCCTACATGAAGTACCTAGCTACCTCAAAATATTTGGGGTAGGGGGGAATCTGGTGCATGCTCGTAATATCTACATGCATATATACATCTATAGAAATGCCTTATTTATAGGATGTGGCAGAGAATTATAGCAATACATTTTTCTAGGCTAACCATCTTTTTCAATGGTTTGGGCTTTGGCCAAAGCACTTGAAATAAATGGGAAGATCCTGAAAAGAGGATCGCCCTTCTCTGTTGTTCCACATTTGGTACCCATCCCAAAAGATAAAACCACTCAAGTATATCAACTTATATACTTATAAGAGAATATTTCTTTCTTAATTTAGCACATCGTGCATGAATGGAGAGTATAAAATAATGTTAATCACTCCAATAAGTTTAAGTCCTCTCAATGCATATCATACAATGTATGTTTTTTTTCTTTTATCTTACGTGGCATCACATATGCCACTCATCCAGAAGTTTGCAAGACAATTTCAATCATGATATTGTTTCAAGATCAGTGTGTTCTCTATAATTTAATCCCTTGACTTTTATGATGGTTCATGGTGAACTCAATAGGTTCCAATACTTAATATAATATAGGACCACAATGCTAAACATTTGGAATAGTCACCAGAAGATTCAAGAATAAGCTCAGAACAGAAGAATCGCCAAGTTCAACTCTAAGTTAGGAATCATCAATGAATCCAATAGTAAATCATGTACGACCAAGGGTCATGAAATCAGTCATCAAGAATTGATGACTAATCCAATCATATGGAAAACAAAAGTACAAGGGGTGGTCCTTACTATAGAAGAACATTTCCATCAAAGGAATCAAATAAATCATCAATTCAAAACACTTCACATAATTGTGTACATCCACAGTAAACACATAAAGGGAGTAAAAGGATACACGACACCTTTCATCCTAGGTGTGTCAAAGAACATATTCAATGACATTCACAAGTCATTCAATTCCTAGTTGCACATGTTCATGTAAAAGTTTCATGCTTCCATTTATTTCTTTCGAAGTCATATGGAAGACAAATCCCACATATACAAGTATTAGATTCACTTCCTCCAATTCAATCATAACTTTAGGAATTCCAATGTAATGTGCCCATCTATTTAACATTATGAATGAAAGACAAAGTCTACAGCAGCTATTTTCCATCATAGCATTACATGTCTATTCATTTCCAAATGTCATAGTTTGACTTGGCTTTCAATTGCCTCTTAGTCAATTTCAATTTTACATCAATAATTCAAAGCACAACATTCAAGGATGAAATTCCAAGGCTTATAGCATGAAGTCACTTTGATTACATATTCAAAGATAAACCATGCAATGGTACTCAAACAAACACGCATTATCTTATGCAAGAGATGACTTTTCATTTAGTCACACAAGAGCTACCCACTTAAGGGTCTACATAATCTACATCTCAAGTCACTATCACAATCCTGATAGCATGGCATCTAGATGCTTATGTAGGTCATCATATCGAAGTCCTTAAACTTGATGATCCTCAATAAATACATTATAACTTAGTTACCTTGGCTCTACAAGGTTGGTTCATTTAATCGTCACAATTTCACATCTTATAAGGATGTCAATATGAGATAGGATACATTATATCTCTATAAACATGATAGATTATCCAATTCTACCCTCAAAGAAAATGATATTAGTGACACTTGACCCATATCACTTTCCCAAGACACTACCAAGTGCTAACCATCTAGGTTTTACAAATTGTTGTGTATAATGCATTCTAAAGTCATAGGTATTTGCTCCCAATGACCCTCTAGGTCAACTTATCATAAGTTTAACGCTTCCACTTAAACATGCCATTAGGAATTATTACAAGAGTGAGGTAACACACACCTCAATCCAATACAACAATAATAGTACATTCTAGTTCATCTTATCCATTTCTGTCATTATGCAACACATGTCTCCTATCATATCAATATGCACCATGCAATGTTTGGAGCAATTCTTAAAAAATTTAATGCGTACTTAGTATGAAATGGATATGTTCCAACTATTTATTGTCATGCAATGGATAACCTTCGGATTCCTACATCCATTCAATCCATTCTTAATTTATCATGCATGCATATGCTCATTTCTACAAAAAAATTAAAATCAAGGCTCTATGCAAGTTTTAATGCAACATAAGTGGGCGGGTGCATGAAGTTGGGTACCAATTTTCTAGTCACTTATGAATTTTTTTTTTAAAACATGCTTGCGTTATAACATGAGTGCGTTATAACGCGCACACGTTATTTTGTGTTTAAAAAAAGATAAAAGTGAAATTATTTGCCTTGGAATAGCAACCCAAAGGCTTGGAGGGCATTCCCAACAAGGCCAAAGACGTGTTTTTGCAAATTCTACAATTTTTCACATAATCGGGTCCGTGCTCACCATCAAGATTGCATCTAGTTCAATATTGACAAAATCGAAAACATGGGTAATGTTAGGTTCTCTCTTAGCTATCCAATGATGTAATTTTTTTCACTTTTCGACAATGTTAAGCCTTTCATCCATAATTTCTTTTGTTTGTATGTCTATTTTTTGCCAAAAAGCAATGTTTTGTGTTTTTTTTGTTATAAATTAACCGTTCATCAAAATTTCAAATAAATTACATTTTTAGAAACTATACTCTATTCTACAAATTTAAAAAAATAAAAGAAAAGAAAAATCAATTATTTTCAAAAATTTGTAGGGGGAGCATGGCCAAAATTCTGCTTTTCAGGAAGTTACCACTTAGAAAATTAGTAAAAAATCAAATATTCATTAAAAATTATGAGAAAATTTGTGCACCAACTAGATGCTATTAGCTAACTTCTAACCATAGCGATTTTAAAAATACTACAAAAAAGTTCACCGTGCTCAGGTCATACAAGAGTTGCTATGTTATGTTTTTCTAACAAAAATAACACCAATTTCTGTACATCCCTCTTTTCAACCCCTTAATCTCAATAATTTTCAAAATAAATTAGTAGTTTAGAAATTAGACTCGGAGCACTTTGATCCTTGTTTTTGTTCCATCTCAAAATTTTGAGTGTAACTATCCTCAATTTCACGTCCAAGGTGAGCATTTCCTGATTTTAGAAAAAAAGTGGCCACTTAAGCCCCCTTTTTGGGAACCATCTTGGTGCACTTACCCAATTTTTCCTTTAAGGTATTTTAGCATAGCCTTGAAGACCAAAATTTTGGCTTGATCTTGCTCTGGTTTTCAATATACCTTCTAATTAAAAGGGAATATCATAATACAAAATTCTATTTAATTTCCTCATGATGTATTCATTTAAGAAACATCTTAGAAATATTTCAAGTCAACATTCATGAGTACACAAGTAATATGGTAAATGGGTCCTAGCATCCAAGAGAAGCAACTTGCATCTAATAGATCTTATCCAGAAAGCTCAGCAGGTGCGAGGCAACAACCACCCAATAATATACAAAAAAATAAGGAAAAAGCATCAAGCATGCAGGTCCAACATATGGATAAGATATGCAATCAGTTGTCAAAATCACCCAAGCGATGTCATCTAAGATACATAAGGATTTAGGTCATGCACACAAAAGTTTTAGGGTGTTACCAACTCAAAAATTGATCAAAATTCATCCTTTCTAATGACAAGTCTATGTGCCAAAGGCACTACCCCAAGAGTATCTAACTTGCTTCCAAGAACTCTAAGACAAGGGATGTCATCCCTTTCCTATCAGGTAGCAAAAGTCTAAAAGACTCTCTTTGCACGAATATACATACCAACTTGCTTATGCATCATGAGCTAAGCACTTGTTAGGAGGTTCATGCGATCAAGTGTTACAACTAAGCAAGGTGAACTCAAGGCCCTAGCATTGAACCTTAAGCTCTGATAACAAATGTAATAACCTCTGTAAATTAAGCTTTATTTAAAACACAAATTACACATCATCACACATACAAGGATGACGCGTGTCCAATGCACAAGAGAAAGATAGAGAATTATATTGAAATAATAATTAAAAGTACATGAGACATTTTAAAGGCTAGTTCATATGGGAATATTTCCCCTACAATAGACCTCTTGGTCATTTACAACACTAAACAATACATAGGAACACTTGTGCCTTCCTAACAGGATCTCTTCGACCTTGAACTTCTTCGACCATCTTAAGGGAGAGAACATTGTGGGAGCACATTTTCACCCTACGACAAAGTGAAGCACTTCCCTAGAATTCTTCATTCCATCAAAGAATACCCGACCCAGCACAAGGGAAACTAGCGATGCAATAGTGGATAAGAGTGATGGAATACATGCAATAAAACATAACATCATCTAATTCTATCATGTTCTTCACATAGAATACATCAAACGTTACCATACTTGATGCTCATGCACATACAAGCTCAATCATGAGTGCAACATAATAGTTTACCATCTATGTTGCTTAGCCCAACATTTCTTAAGCAACAAGTAAATCTTTACAAATACAAGTATGCAAATCAAGGTAACTAGTTTGTCAGCATGCAAGAAAACCCATTCAATAATCCTTTCACCTGTGCATATCAAGAAAGGTAGAGGTTCTATTATTTGAGCATGCAAGTACAAACATGAAAGTAATTAAATGCAATATAAAATGAAGGTATAGCTCATGTATGTATGTATATACATATATATGGGAATATATGAGAATACATTCTTAAGTAAAGAAATTCCATTACCAAATTACCTCCTATCCAATTATCATGAGGAAATGTGTTTGATGGTTTTGAGCAAGCATTACCTCTCTTACATGGAAAACATAACCAAATTCCATCAAGCAAGCATTCTATCTTTAGAATGAATCTTCTTAGTCATCAAAACATGCAACCAACATTATGTATATAAATGAGGGTTCATAATGCATGACATCATGAAATCTATCATTATTTATGGTATCATAACTTCTTATCCATTACATATAAGGTAACATTCCAAAAACCTTATTCCTTTCTTAAATGGAATCATTCATTCATTATTCGAGTAAAGTAATAATTTGATAAAAAGAACATTATCTTTATCATAAAACTATTCCTTTTCTTATGTGGAATATCAAATTCAAAATGAACCAAAGATACATCTCTATTTTTAGAATGAATCTACATAGAAATTTCTTCAAAAATTCAAGTACCCAACATTATTTATATGTATGGAGGTTCATAATACATGAATATAAGCAATCATCCTGATTCGACTTTTAATGACATATAATTTAAGAAGAGTGTAAGATTTATTAGCCCAAAGGCTCTCGTCAAGTCTATATCTCTTCATTCTCCTCAGTCTCCAACTTGAGACGTTCTCAAAATATCCTATCTTGATATGGTAAAGGTGTTATCCTATAAGATTTTAATCACAATAATATTTTAACCCATAACTATTTTGTAGGATGTTGTTGTATGACCACAACCAGCCATTCTTGATATGAACATATATTCATTTTAAAGGTTACATTCAAACATAACTCTTCAAGCTAAACGATGATTCCCTCCATTAAGAATTCTTCATGTTACCACAAGGATGAGAATAACCTTATTAAGGAAATTTGACCTTTAACTTATATCTAAGTGGTACCCTTTTTAAGGCCCTTCTAAATATCATTATTTCAAAGGGGAAATGGTACATTATTAGAATATTCTATGAATCTATTTGCTTATAACGATATGCATATTCAATTTGCTCGACCCGAGAACACACACATATATATTTTTATAGGCTGAGCTTGAATTCTCCCTTGGCTCATATGAATTGGGTATCAGTATTTGTTCACATGTGGAGCAGGAGTCGCCTTTTAAGCATTCCCAAAAATAAGGTATATTTGTGACAGTCGAAAATAGATATATATATAAGTGGAAGAGTTCAGTATGGTCAACATCTAGAAGAGACTCTTCCACGGAACAAGTTCAGGCTTATCCAAAAATTACAAGGAAATCATTAATGTTCCAAGGCCAAGATATTCCTCAAGACTGATCTATGCTAAGGGAAGGGTTTTTACATCCTAGAACAAGCTCTTTCCATCGAATTCTAAATATACATGACGGAAGGATTTGAAGGAAATTGACCGTGGAGATAGAGAACACCCACAGTTCATTCTAATTGCCAATTAGCGAGGCCGAGGCTTCCATGAAAACAAAATAAGGTTTAAGTTTCACTTTCGATCTTCCCCATAATATCAAGACAGTTGCCCAAATGAGAAGGGTGTGTAGATCCTTATCAGGCTGTCCCATATCCAAAGCCTATCAGTGTTACACAGCCAACAAGGCACAAAGCCCTTCCAATCAAACTACTAAACTAGCCATCAAAGGCTCAACACTGCCATTGAGAATCATTTTAAGTCTTATTTACCTCGTAGACTACACTACTCGGGAACTGCCTCTAGTTAAGGAACCCGAATTCTTTAGCTCAGTAAGTTTCTTGCATTCTGATAGGCATGAATGTTATCATGACCGAGGGTATGAATGTAATACAGCGAGCAAGACATCACGATTATTATCTTCAAGGAACTTACAAAGAACTGACCTCTAAAGACTTCTACAAGCTATGATTTTATAACAGGGAGACTTGATAAGGCTCGAGTGCCATCGAGCAAATCGGTTCCTAGTCCATTCACTATGGATTATCATACTTCTAATCCACTGATAATAGAATCCGTTAATGTGATGAAAATGCAACGATTCTTTTGTAACTGACCAGATAGATATGTATACAATTATAAGCAGCTTAGACAATATGCAAGAACTGATAGCCAACGTCGATCATATACCAATGTAGGAAAAGCATGGAAGACAACTTCACATAAGAAAGGCGAAAGTATGATATTGCTAAGATCATGCAAATGATGACCACCTGACTAGAGCAGTCTGAATTCTAGATATCTTTGAAGCAAGGAATTCGAGGGAAGATGGGTGCCAAGACTCTATATAGTTAGATATGTGTCTCATTCTTACAGAAAACAATAACAACATTCTACCGAAAAGAGGTAAAGAGACATTTGGGACGACTCTAGATACATACCTGGCGCAAGTTTAATCAGGATGTAGACAATTGAAGTATTGCTTAGTACACCTACAACCTTCGTAGATCAAACTTCACAGCGAAAGACCGGAGGTGACACACAATCTGTTCAGTCCTTTATGAACCATGAACCTAGTGTGAATGGCTGATGTTGATCACTCCTATTTTTGGATGGACGCAAGATGTAGCAGTGGAAGAGAATTTTGGTTCAAAGTGTTGAGGGAATTTGGAGACTCGTTATCAAACACATCCATTCAGTCTGACTAGCAAGAATCTGATTTCCTTCTATGAAAGGAAAAGTAAACAAGCTTCTTCTTCTCTCGGCCCTCGAAGACTTCCACAAAGGTAATTAAGTTAAGAATGCTGAGCTTATCTACAATGAGGAACCCAACATAGATTCCATGCCATCACAGAAGTTACTGGAGACCTCTACAGATCGATGGCCTTCTATCCACTATTGATGTTGCTATTTCCATTTCACTGGGTCGACTAGCACAGGGATGTTAGGGATTAAGATTGTCTAGAAAATAGTAGAATGTTTCTAGAAACTTCCATATGCTAGAACATTCCTGGAGCTGTTCTAGAAAAGAACATTCTAAGAACTGTTGTAAAAAAGAACAATCCAGATTTTAGAATTCTCTAGATTACTAGAAGTTTCCAAGCTCCACTATAAATATAAAGCTGTTTATTACAAACAGCACTGCAGTTGTAAGTTGTTGGATTGTTTGGAATACAAGTTAGACTGTTATATTTGCAGCTGTTGCTTATTATTTTTATGCCCTGTTTTGCCCTGTTTTTATTTATTTGTTGCTGTTGTTATATTTTGGGTCTGTTTTAACATGGTATCAGAGCTAGATTTGGCTAGATTCAGCTAGAGATTCATCTAGAGGTTCAACTAGAAATATTGTTAGAGGGATATGCTGCAGAAAAATATATTGCTGGAAGTGGTTTGTTTGCAGGGCTGATATATTATTGGAGTGATATTTTGTTGCAGGGCTGTTATATTGCTGGAGTATTGCTAGATCTGTTTGAAAGTTGATTTTTTTTTCTAACATGGGCTCTTCAAATGAAGTTTTTCCTATCTTTGATGGAAGTGGTTTTGCAGATTGGAAGATTGCAGTCAAGAATGCTTTGAGAGAAAAGGCTCTATGGAGGATAGTGAATAAGGAAATTGGAGAACCTCAAACTGATAGAGAAAAGGAGTTGTGGAAATGCAAGTTGGAACAAGCTAGAGGTATTATTGGTAAAGCTTTGAGCCCTAATCTAAATAGAAGATTTGTTGATGTTGATAATCCAATAGAGCTGTGGGAGACTTTAGAAAAGGATTATAAAGATGCAGACATTGCTAGCATGTTTAGTATAGAAGAAAAATTGATGAATTTAGATCCATCTGATTTTGAAAAAATGTCTGATTACTTCAATGAAGTTACTTTTTTAAATGCCCAGCTAAAAAAAATAGGTGCTGAATATGCAAAAAAAGATTTTCAGTTGATTGCAATGGTTGAAAGTAAGCTTCCCCAGCCATATAAGGTATTTAAGGAATCAAGAAAAAGGGTTCTTCAACTAAATCCCAATACCCCCCAGCAAACTTTTGATCAATTTTGCAAGTCTGTTTTAGATGAAGAAGTTCAGCTTATTAAAGAAGGGCATATTAAGAAGAATCATGCATATACAGCCAAAAGTAATTTTTTTAGAAATGATGGAAAGAAGAATTGGAAAGGAAATAATAAATTTCAAAATAATGAAGGTTCTAACCATTTTTCTAGAAATGATGGTGCAGAAAAGCAAGCTGGAAGAAAACCCATTATTTGCAGGTATTGTGGGGGTGAGAATCACATGGAAAAATTTTGTCTGAAGAAGAGGGACAATGAAAGGCAGCAATATAAGTCCAAGCAAGAAAGGTTTAATGATGGAAAGATGGATAAAAATAGCTTTCTGGCTGTGTCCGTTCAAAAACAAGGAAAAGGTAAATCCACTGTTAAAGGGAGTTATTTTGCTTCAGATTTTAATAAAGAATGGATTCTAGATTCAGGAGCATCTTATCACATGACTGGAGATAGATCTTTATTTGTTGATTTTAATGAAGAAATGAATTCTGATCAAGAAATAACTATTGGTAATAAAATGAAGCTTCCAGTTTTAGGAACGGGAACTGTTAATGTGACAAAAGGGACTTTGAAAAATGTTTTATTGGTAAAAGGATTAGGGGTAAATCTTATTTCAGTATATAAAATTGTTCAGGCTGGATATGAGTTTGTTGTCAATGCTGATCAAGTTATTGTTAGAGATAAAAAAGATCCAAGCAATATAATTGCTATTGGTAGAGTTGATCATGAAGAGAGTCTATTTAAATTTGTGGGGTTTGTTGATGATAAATACACACTCTCTCATGCTTTTATTGCTCAGACAGATTATATGTCAAAACTTTGGCATGCTAGACTTGGACATATAAATTATAGGAAATTACAAGATATGGTTAGAATGGATATGGTTAGAGGATTAACAAAAGTTTCAGCTTCTGAAGGTGTTTGTGAAGGATGTGTGTTAGGGAAACATCACCGAGAACCTTTTGATTCAGGAAAAGCATGGAGAGCTAATCATCCACTACAACTCATTCATAGTGACTTATGTGAACCAGGTTATACTTCACTCTCAGGTGCCAGGTACCTTCTCACTTTTATTGATGATTATAGCAGGAGAGTATGGGTTTATTTTCTTGAAAAGAAAAATGAAGTATTTGAAGTTTTTCAGAAATTTAAGGCACTAGTTGAAAATCAAAGTGGGAAAAGAATTAAATGCTTAAGGACGGATAATGGGGGTGAATATTGCAATTATGAATTTGAGTCATTTTGTGAAAATTATGGTATTAAGGTGCAAAGAACAGTTCCTTATACTCCTCAACAAAATGGGGTGGCTGAACGAATGAATAGAACCCTTTTAGAGATGGCTCGTTGTATGTTACATTTTAAAAGTTTGGATAATAAATTTTGGGGTTTGGCTGTCTCTTGTGCTGCACATATTTTGAATAGAATTCCTACTAATGCTCTCAAATATGTTACTCCTGAAGAAGCATGGAGTGGAAAAAAGCCTCATGTTGGGTATTTTAAGGTGTTTGGATGTGTTGCTTGGGCACACATTCCTGATGAAAAGAGAAAAAAATTAGAACCAAAAGGTCATAAGTGTTTGTTTATGGGTTATAGTGAAGAATCAAAGGCTTACAGGTTATATGATTTGACAACAAACAAGGTCTTTGTTAGTAGAGATGTAAAGTTTGATGAAGAATCACAACTTATACCCACTTCTCATTCTACAACAGCAAATGCTTCCAACTTTTCAGATTTTTTCCAAAGAAATGTTGATGAGGATGAGTTGTGCACTTCTACAAATGATGAAAATATCATTGAAAATGAAACAACTAATGTTTTTGACCAGCCATTTTCTGCAGGTAGTGACAATGAAGAAGAAGACTTTTCAGCTAGACAAAAGACAAGGAGCATTGAAGATATATATGAACAAGGATCAAAACTTCAAGGAAGGAATGGTAGTGCTTTTATGGCCAAAGTATTACAGATTGATGATCCAATTTCATATAAGCAAGATAGAGGGAAGAAAAAATGGGAGCAACCTATGAAAGAAGAATATGGTGGTGATATAAATGACCAAAAATCTGTTGGAACCTATGATTTTCATATTGGGTCAAGACCAATTACATGGAGCAGCAAAAAGAAAATTACTACATCATTGTCTTCTTGTGGAGCAGAATATAGAGCAGCAAAAGACTTAGGAAAGGAAGCAATTTGGATTCGAAAGGTGAACATTAAGGGGGGATAGTGTTATAATGTTCCCCTCTCCTTTGTATCTTTTTTGTAACATTCTATCCAATCTTAAGGGGGGATGTTAGGGATTAAGATTGTCTAGAAAATAGTAGAATGTTTCTAGAAACTTCCATATGCTAGAACATTCTTGGAGCTGTTCTAGAAAAGAACATTCTAAGAACTGTTGTAAAAAAGAACAATCCAGATTTTAGAATTCTCTAGATTACTAGAAGTTTTCAAGCTCCACTATAAATATGAAGTTGTTCATTACAAACAGCACTGCAGTTGTAAGTTGTTGGATTGTTTGAAATACAAGTTAGACTGTTATATTTGCAGCTGTTGCTTATTATTTTTATGCCCTGTTTTGCCCTGTTTTTATTTATTTGTTGCTGTTGTTATATTTTGGGCCTGTTTTAACAAGGGATTTGAGCCTTTCCGTCAATCTCCTGTCCAAACATTTCTTGCTCCTCCATTATTTTCAATACCCTCCGAACATGCCTCCCTTCCCACGATACCTGAAGATAATGATTTCTAAAACAGATATCTACCCTCCTGCCTCAAGCTACTGTAGTTACGACATTGAGAGAAATATTATGGAGAAAGTTGTATCGACATGCAAATTAAATATTTTCATGCAAACAATTAAATGCCTTCTTGCAATTATTATAACCCATTCATGTAAGTGAATATGGCGCATACATGCACTCGCCCGTTACCTTACGCAAATGTAAATGCATTTCATGCAAATTAATGGAGATGCATGCAAAATCTTTGAATAATTAATTTCAATAATTCCTTCTATTTTATTTCACTTTATTTTCCATGCACCCAAATCGCAAAAAGGTATTTCCTTTATTTATTTAATTAATTTTTATATTAATTACCTTTTCTTAATTTAATAGTGTTAGGAATGGGTTATGACATTTAATCAATCATCCATATCAATCACAATATTTCCTCACATTCCTATCATCAAACCTATCCATTGAACATCTATATCCAAAGCTCTCCTCTAAAAGAGTGCATTCCTTGTATGTTGATCACTAGAGCTCAAGCTAAAAATAATATGGACTCCCAAGAAAGATTCACCATAGAAGACATCAATAATAAACCCACATCACCCCATGATGAATAAGTCTATGTGGACCAACTTAAATATTCTCCTAGGTTGTAAGCATTTTCTCAAGACCCCTACAACCAAGAGATGATGCAAAAGATATTTGAACTTCATAAAGACACTAATTTATTAGATCTCTTGATAAAGGGGGGAAAACTCCCATCAACCTTTGACATCTCATAAATTAGAAGGCAAGAAACTTCTAATATTCCATCATCCTCCATCCATCCCTTAACTAGAATTTTGGGATCCCAATTCAATCCTAACCATCCCTCCCATACATTCACCCTTTCATTTGCATCCCAACCAATCTTAGAACAAGTCCTTCCTTACTCAAATATTTTCTTCCCAATTAGGACTCAACATTCCAACAAATACCACATATCTATCTACTCAACCCACCATACCTATCCAACATCCCATAACATCTACCAATGCTAACTATATCCAACCACAAGTATCCCATGTATCTACATATCAACACACCCATCAATACGTCTCTAACATCTCTCAACACACAAATACTTCTAATACAAACCATACCTCCACACCCCTTTATCAAACCCAAAACCATCATCAGCATATAAATGCCACGCCATACAACAACATTGATCTTGCTCAAAACTACAAAATATGAAGAAGACTAAGAAGACTTATAGGTTTTAGGATGTGAAGAAGGGGATTCACCACTCCCAAGTCCCAAGATAAATAGGTTCTAAATGGATTGGATTTCCCTCACTCACCTCAATGAAAAAAGTTCAAGTGGCAGAGGTTACAAGATGAAAGAGATTGAAAAAACATGCTTAAAAGAGAGTTTATGATATTTCCTCAAATAAAGGACTTTGAGGATCGAAAGAGAAGATTACATAGGCCTCCAAGACAAGTTGGAAATATCTCAAACAAAGGACGTCAATGCATGACTCAGATGACAATGTGGTGTGTTTTTGTCTCATGGACGTGTTGGTTTCTTTTACGAGTAGAAAGCTAAACTTGTACACAGGAGCTCACGGGAGCTCACAGAATCTACTATCTACCTAGAATCGAAAGTCTAACTATTTTACTAAGTTAACAGAAATCTAGAAAGAAAGAAAATTATGAGGGTAAGTTATCTACCCATGAAACATGGGTCAATGAGTTTGACTCGTAAAACTACATGGTTGAATCCTGATAGCAATATCACGAGGGTAAGTGTTGAGATATGGTGTTGTAAACCATTGCATAAAATTATTTATTATATTATTGTTATTAAATAATTATTTAGTTATGATACACATTGGTGGTGTTGTTAATCACACTAGGTAATTATTTTGGGGTCCACTTGATGTTGTATTGTAACATTGTATTATTATTTAATGTGTGGGAGACGTGATGATAATTTAATATTGGGGAAATATTAAATAAATTGACATGTATTAGTACCAAATATTAAATAAGGGGTTAGTGATTTTGTATTCACATGGTTTTTTGGTACATGGTTTCACCTTACCACTAGTTGTATTATGTGTGAGCTTGTGTCTATAAAAGCAAACACATGTGTAGTGGTTTAGGTTGGCTAAGTGGTTTGGTTGTCATTATTGCTCATCTTCTTGAGAGTGCATTTGTAAAACATGGCATGAGATGTGCAAATTCATGCTTGGGCACATGGGAATGCATTGGAGGGTTTAATGCTTCAGAAGTGTTCACTGTAACTCTTGTATATGTTTCATGGCTGATTAATATGATGGAGTATGGATGCTTTTGGAGGCTAGGTTTTTCCCTCTTGATGGTTTTCCTAAGGTATATCTTGTGTCATCTTTGATGGGTATGTTTTATATTCTCTTGCACATAGATTATGAGCACTTATTTGCATTGTTATCTCTTTTGGGTTATGTGGAAATTGTCATACAATGGTTGCAAGTTTCCTTACAAGTGGTATCAAAACTTTCATGGTTGGAGATTTTTTGTTATAACCCTGGGTTGAGAAAATCTTAGTTAAGTTTGAATCTATGCAATGCATGAGATAATGAAAGACATGGCAAGTTGTAAAGGTTTTGTAGGTTGTTTATTGTAGATCTAAGGGTTTTGGGTTTGTTGTTATAATGGGTTGTTTGCAGATTTGGGGTGTGAAAAAATTAGTGCAAAATAGGGTTTTCTTAGTTGTGCATTCAAATAGGGGTTTTGTGGGGGAAATTTCACAAATGACCTCCTGGGAAAAAATGGACCTCATGGTTGGATTCAGGTTGGTCGAAAGATGAATTTTGATATATAATTTTCCCTATTTTAGTTACTGAAAAAAATGCATTTTTTTTGTAAAATCTCCTTTTGCTGTTATAAGGTCGACATTATTGTATGCGGAAAATTAAAAAAAAAAAAAAAAGAAAGTCTTGTTGCTAAAATTTTTTCTTGCAAAAATTAAAAACCATGTATAAAAACTCGAAAAAGTTTTTAAAAGAAAATTTTTAAAAATATAATAAGGGTTTTGGGGGGTCCGCTCCCCCCCCCCTCCATACCCACCTGGCATACTACTGATGGTAGTACCAACAAGTATTATGGGTGGTTTTCTGTTAATTGTTTTCGGCAGCCTACAGGTACTCCCGCTAGCAAGAGGCCCGACGAGGTCCACATAAAAGGCCCACCAAACCTTTTTAAAAGGTTTTTTAAAGTTTTAAATTTTTCACCATTTTTAAAATCTGCCCATGATTTTAATTAAAGGGCCTGATGAATATTTTTGTATGTGGAGATTTAAATGGAATTTATAATATTTCAGGTCCAGCATGCAATGAGCGGTGCCGCTTAGGTGGGGCTGCCACTCAACCACCTAAAAATTTTTTGCCTCAAGTGCAAAATATATTTTTTCTTTTGAGGGGCATAACTTTCACCCAGATGCTCCATTTTTTGACTTCTTTGACTCGTTGGAAAGGTGACTCAGAGCTCTATACTGTGGTGCTAGATATTTTTCCATATTTTGCAATTTTGATAGTGTTTTACTTGGTAGAAGTTAGGTGTTCTATTTTAGCTTCAAGAGGTGATATTGGGTGCATATGAAGTCAAATTTTAGACTTCAAATAGTTGACAGAAAGCTTGTTCAGATAACTACATAGTGGATCAGGTTTGGAGTTGTTTTGAGATGATTTATTTTTTGATATTCTATCCAGAGTTGTTTATGGGTTTCTTTGGCTATGGTGATACTATGAGCTTATGGATTGTCAGATCTACGATATTTGATATTGGATTCATTATATGCTCAATTGTACATCTCAAATTACTCTCTTTTTGACATGGTTATCAGTTTTTTTGGATTTGTATGCTTCATTGTTGTATCTACAAGTTGTGTTACATTTTTGGTGATCTATACTTCTTGCACCAATGAGTTGGACATGGGTTGCCTATGCCCATAGATATTTCAGTGTTGATGCATTTTCAATTTTGGTGGCTTGGTTTAGTCACTTGGTTTGTTGGTTTTGATGTCATGTTGAGGAGATGAGATGGTATTACTAGGTATAGTCATGATGTGAGACCTATATAGTTGACTATGATGTGCAGACATGTGGACACGATTGGGTTGAGTTGTTGGTACATTTGGTGTTGATCATGGTGTCATGGAAGTTTCTTGTGATTTAGAGACTTTGCAATGTCATGATGGTTTATGCAAATGCATTGTTGGTGGTGTTGGATTGGATCTTGATTCAAGTTGTGGTGGTGAATCTTCTTAGTATGAGGATCATGGTTTACTTTTCTTTCTTATTGAGGAGCTCATGTTGCATTTGAGTTCTTTGATTATGTCACGGTACTCTTGGATGATCTTCATTAGGAGGTTTTTATTACGATTTCATGATATAGCTTGTTACATTCATTGGTTATACACTTTCAGTGGGAGCTTTTGACAGTGATGGTTTGGCAGTGATGGATATGTTTATGATGGTTTGTTGGAAGTTGTATGTTTCTTCTTGGCTTGGAGATCTTGGTTTCACTTGTATGTTACTCATATTGTAGTTGAGTGTGTGTAGACCTAGATGATCTTCATGGAGAGGATAGTTTTCATGATGCCATGTGTAGCTCATATCATGGTTCAATGGGAGTTTTTGGCAGTGACGTGGATGCATTATTGGTATGGTTATCTTCATGTGATTGGGGTTATGTTTTCTTGGTTTAGAGTGTTGGTTATTATGTCATGGTTTACTCTCAATGCACACTTAGAGTTTGGCATGGTACTTGTTCTCTTGAGACCAGCATACATATGCATATATGTTATGGTGCATGTGATCTCCTAGGAGGAGATGGTTAGATCATGGATGTCATATTTATGTTCCTGATTCATGATTGAAGCTTTGACATTGATCATGTGTGGTTCTCTTTTTGTTGGGTACATTGATCATTTTCTTGATTAATTCATGATGGTGCTATGTTTTATTTGGATTTTGGCATGTATTGATTGGTTACAGGTACTCATGGATACTTGGAGACTTAGGTGATGGTTGGAGTTATCATGTGACTAGAAATATTTTTTTGAGATGGTTACTCTTTGGAGGTTTCAGCAGGAAGATCGAGGGACTTTCACCTAGATATGGAAGTGAGTTCATGATAGAATGATATAGGATATTGTTCTTGGAGTGATTCATGATGACTTGGTTATCCTAGAGGAGCATTCTCATTCCCACTCTTGGTCTGCTCAGAAGTTTATTATTTAAGAGGTATTTTCCCATTATATCTTTCAAATGTGTTATGTTTCGTGCTTTGATTTCTCATGGGATTGAGTTGATTCATGGATTTTGATTATGGATACTCATTTGAGGATTAGTTAGCATGAATTTATATGATTTATCTTTCATAGATATGGATCTTGATCTATGGATAGTTAGTTATGGAGGATTCATTTTGATGGATGTTATGGCATGGTTATCTCCTTTTGCATTTGAGTTTATGATATCATTCTTTGATGAGGATTGTTAGGAGATGGTTTGTGAGCTGATTTCCAATTATGGGGATGGTTACTATGATTTTGATCTTCTTGATTTGAGAGGCTTACATCCATGTGTTGGCATTATTACATTGGTTCATATGTTGTACTTGATCTATGAGATTGGGTTTTATGGATGTTGTTGAGGCCTTTCATTTGGGGATGTTAGGGGATCATACTGTTTACAACAATACACTTTTTAGGTGTCGGTAGGAGGACATTATGGTTTACAGGTTTCTCTCTTCTTGGTTCCTTCCTTGGATGTTCATGTACATGTGTTTTTAGAGGATGGTGGCAACATGTTGTGAGAGATTGTGCAACTTATTAGGTTGCATGTGTGGATCATTGTTATTGTTCTTGGTACTTCATACTTTGATTTAATTAGCACACCTTGATACAATGTTGATTGGTAGAATTGATATGCTTTGACATTACCTATGCAATGGGAGTTCCTAGATATGTATGTTCTTCATTGACACATTTGATGCAGGGAGCTTGGTTGAAATTTACAGGTTGCATATGTTCTTGGAATGATTTTATTGATGTATTGATACCTTGGAGGTATGGATGGTTGGATGTATTAGCATGTGTTGTGGATGTTATTTCCAATCGTGTGGGTTTTTCAGTTGACAGTATCTTAGTTAGAGCCTTTGTTATCACTTGGATTTGATGCTTGTGCTCATGGATTGGTGCATCTTCACCTTGGCATGTGTTCCTCTTCTTCCATAGGTGGCATGTTGGAGGATGAGAGGAGTTTTGGCTTGAGATGGTGGTCACTTTGTTTGTATTGCATTTATCTTGATGGAGCATGAGAGCATGTTACAAATTCATGTGGTTTCATGTATGGCTATGATGATGTATTTCGTGTATTGATCTCTTATGCAATGTATACAACAAGTGGGAGAATGTTGAGATATGGTGTTGTACACCATTGCATAAAATTATTTATTATATTATTGTAATTAAATAATTATTTAGTTGTGATATACCTTGGTGTTGTTCATCACACTAGGTAATTATTTGTGGGTCCACTTAATGTTGTATTGTAACATTGTATTATTATTTAATGTGTGGGAGACATGTAATAATAATTTAATAGTGGGGAAATATTAAATAAAGTGATGTCTTAGTACCGAATATTAAATAAGGGGTTAGTGGTTTTTTATTCACATGGTTTTCTAGTACATGGTTTCACCTTACCACTAGTTGTATTCTGTGTGAGCTTGTGTCTATAAAAGCAAACACATGTGTAGTGATTTAGGTTGGCTAAGTGGTTTGGCTATCATTATTGTGCTTAGACACATGGGAATGCATTGGAGGGATTGATGCTTCAAAAGTGTTCATTGTAACTCTTGTATTTGCTTCATGGTTGATTAATATGATGGAGTATGGATGCTTTTGGAGGCTGGTTTTTCCCTCTTGAGGGTTTTCCCAAGGTATATCTTGTGTCATACTTGATGGGTATATTGTATATTCTCTTGCATGATGGGTATAACTTATTTGCATTGTTATCTCTTTTGAGTTATGTGGAAATTTTTATTCAATGGCTGCAAGTTTCCTTACAATAAGAATTAACTGAGGGAAGGTGCTATGCTACAAAGTCTCCTGCAAAGCTTCTCATAAACAACCTGTACATAAAGCAGATGGGGAAAATTTTTGGGGCTATTTCAGATCTTGCCTTCATCAAACCCCCTATCAATGAGTGTTTTAGCACTGCACAACATAGATAAAACAAAAGTTTCTATCTCTCTTGAAAGGTAATTCTCTTCAAAAAACTTCAAAGAATAACCCAAAGGTTTATAAAGTCAAGTCTTGACAATGCAAAAATAGCTCATTAGTGATATGATTTGTTGGTAATCACAAAGGGCATTTATGGTGAAACAAGATTGGAAGCTTATAGGGTTGTAATGAGATTTTAAGAAGTCTAAGGACTAGTTAAAACCCTTGCTGTATTTTTAGAACAAAAGTCTGAAAATAGTCTTCTTATCATCAAATGTAACAATCTGGTGATGCTTTTGATTCTAAACTAACACAAATTTTAAAAGAAATATCAAAAGATAAGGGTTCAAGAAAATTTCATAAATTTGAAACCTAATGATAGTTGTAGTATTGGTTGATGCTTTAGATAAACAAACTCCTAATAAACAAATTCCTACTTAACTAGAATTAGATTCATAATATCACAAAAATGGTGTGATCTTCCAAGGTGATTTTCAAATTTTTAGACCATAACATTCATACACAAGTGCATAAAAATGTACACAATTGAGCTTGACAACATAAAATGAGCTCTGACTAACCTTGCAAAGTAACTTACAGTCAGAAAATTATGAAAGGTATGAGTAGGAAGATCATCAAATATCCTAACACTTTTCCACTAATCAAACTAAACATAAACTAAGAATGTTGAAATTAAAACTAAAATATAGAATCATGCATACATCTAAAGAAAACAAGGAATTCACCGACACTTCAATGCCTTCACTTGTATTACTTCAAAATTCCTTGTACAACAATTCATCTCTCCCTTTGCAAATGAGAGGAAGATGATGTTTATAGATTTTATAATCCAAATCAACAGTCGAGATTAAATCCCATTCAAGGGCCCAAATTCAATCACCTTGTGGTTTTAGATACATTCAATGCATTTACAATATTCTACAATATAAAATATGCTCACATGTGAACCTAGGAGAATGTAAAATATTCCTATCCTATTTTATATTCAATAAATATCCTACACAACCTCCAAAATCAGGGTGCACGCACTTTGATGTAACCACTTTCATCCTGTAGCTAGAAATTACAAAAATTTGTCTTCTATAAAAATGTTTCTAACTTCTCTCTATTTTACAGCATATTTAACAAAATTTATCAAGGTCTTTGAAAGTTGTTCTTGAGGTGGCAACTGATCTCTACTGATTTTGAAAGTTATTGACTTGTATTCCTCCATTAGCTTTGCGTGCAGGCCTGCACATGAATGTCTCCTCTAGACCAATTGTTCTGAACTTGTAAAGGCACGTGCAACCAAGTCCAAAACATCTTTGTTCAAGCCATCCATAGTTCCATTTTCAATTCTTTCCCTCTGTGCTCACCTGATTGCTCTAGTATCCAATTTTACTACAGAAATTTCTACTCCATCTAGAAGCTGCAAAATTTCATCACAATCTGCCATCGAATTCGTGATCATTTCATCAATTAACTAAAGATCTAGTAGTACCTTAGTGAGGACCTACCTTCTGAATTCCATGGTAAATAGCCATGTCTCAGGCTCATTTAGCTCATCCTTGGTCAAATTTTTTTCTTCTTCCAAAATCTTTGCAGACAGATTATTGATGTAGTGCAACTTTGGATAAGTAATATTGTAATATTCGAGGAACACTGTACACTTCAATTTCTTTATCAACCTTTGTCTTCAAAATTTGGAAATGATTGTGCATTTCCACTCCAACTTATCCTCAATTACAACCACACAATTGATCCAATCAGAAGTGGACTTAGTCCAAATTCTCATATGTTCCACTTTGTTTACTTCCTCCTTAGAAAAAATTATCAGAGTAGGAGACTTTGTTGGCCCCTCTTAGCTTGACACAACCAACTATTGAATGAAGGCAGTCAACTCGACCACATGTGCTTTCAATTCCTTCTTGGTTTCCTAGTCCTTATCCATTTGATTCAAGTGTTAGATACATAACCTTGGAACTCATCAATCTTTTGTGTTTTGGTGGCTAGCCCGATGTTAACCATGTAACTTGATACTCAGCAGTTGAAATGGTGGTATCATCTTTATCCATTGTCGGAGTGGCAATGTGGATAAAATGCTAGCCCAAGTTATCAGTCATGACATGCGACTGTATCTTTACTTTCTTTCTCTCTTCGAAATTTTATCCAACACGAACCATGATGGCCTTAAGATGTGCCCTTGGGTCATGTACTAGCAGATCCTTATCCTTCAACTGTTGCTCTGACCACAACGGAGCTTGTGCCTGCTTCACAAAGGATGCAATATTAACTTCCTATTCTTATGTCTTGTCTTGTTGCTCTTCTTGTTGTAGCTTATCTTCATTGTTAGGAGCATATTTTTTTATCTTCTCTTCCATATTCTCCTCTTCTATCACCTTTTGGCTTTTACAATATTCAATATATGCCTCCTTTTCCTTCTCTTCTTTCTTTTCTTCTTCATAGAGCCTTTCTTCCTCCTTATCTTCTTATTCTTTATCCCTTTCTTCTTCTCCCTCAGGGATTTCCCCGTTTAGCTGCTCCTCAAAATTTTGTTAAATTCTCTTTCTTTCAAATCTCATTCTCCATCTTTTGAGGCTTCCTCATCATTTTCTATGATCCTCAATCCCTTTGTTGGTTCTTCAAAGGAATCATCTTGCTCCAGATCAAAAAATTCCTCACCTATGTCAACTACCTCTTCAAGCTTTTCCTTTTCTTTTTGCTACATCTCTTCCCAAATTCTTTCTACATTTTCCAGTTTGTGTGGCTCCAAAGGATGAGGGAAAGTAGGTAGAGTGACGATGAGTTGATACATGAGGATTTTTTCTTCTGGTGATAACAAAGTAGGGCATGTTCTGCAAATATGCTACAAAGGACTATGGTAGCATAGTAGGAAAAGGAAAAATAGAGGGAACAGTTGGTGGAAAAGTAGAAAAGTTGGGTTGCGAAACTGGAAGTGAGGAAGATGGAGATGATGATGCTAATGAGGATGAGTCAATCACAACCACTAAAGTGGTAGGAGTGGTGGACGGAAGGTGGACAGAGATGTCCATGATGGGTGGAGATTAAATGGGTGGCAAAAGAGGAGAGGATGTCGATGGAGGTGATGCAGTGGATGGTTGAGGTGAAGGTGGATGAGGAGGTGATTGTGCTAGCTGATCTTCCTCATGCAGGGAAGGTTCTTCCTTGATAGTATCCATGATGGAGGTCCCTCCACCCTTCAACAACCTTCCTCTCGTATACTCATGGCTTCTAAGTGGGTTGCCTCTTTGATGTATCTTTCCTTTTCTGAGAGAGAGTGAGAGAGGGAGATGCTACCTTCTTATTTGATGATCCTTCTTCAGCCTTATCCTCCATTTTCCTTCCTTCATCACTCTTGGGATCCTTTTCTCACTCCCACTCACCAAAGGTGAGCTCTATTCCTTGTTGTTCCAACTATGCAATTTGGTCATCAAGCTACTTCTTAGTCCTTTGTAGTACTGGACGAGTGACAACATTGATGTAAGTCTCCTCTTCTACCGTCTAGTCAATCAGTGGCAATGGAGCCTTGGCTATTTTCTCATACGCTGCCTCATCTAACCTTTTATCATCATCTTCCACCTGATTGGGCACTGTATATATGTCTAGATTTTTGATGATCTCCAAAGACATTCTCATATAGAGCCTCCTTCTGACCTCTTGATCATTTTCACAATTGGCCTAGAAGTCTTCTATGTGGGGCTTATATGCATGTTGCCTCCTGACTTATTTTTTCAACTTCCCCCAAGGGTTGACACTCCCCCTTGCAGTGTGGAAAAATAGTCCATACTCTTGGATCTCTTTGTTTGAATTCTCTATTGAAATTATTGTTAGACATGAATACATCCCTCTCCCAAGGGTCATGGGATTGGGCACACCTGCTCTATTCTTTGATTACAACAATTGATATGTGGTACACAATTTTTGTGTAAGCTCTAGCAAGACGATCTTATCATTTGGGTACCTTGGCAGTATATACAGGGTCCCAAAGAAACCCTCAATCCTAAAGTATGTGAACTTGGGAAATTAGATGAACCAGTAGCTAAAGTTCTTCACCATTGCCTTGGCACAATAGGACATTATGTTCACAAACTCATTTGACAAATATTTTAGAATAAACATGATGAAAGCATCGTTTACTCTCTTATAGTTCCTTTTGAAATTTTTGAATTGTAGCTATGGATATCATTTGTAAACAATGGTTTCATCTAGACCCATCCCAAAATTTCCTCTGCAAGTCAAAACTCTATATGGGAAGTTAGCTTCAAGCATATATATAACATAGGAGGTCATATAGAATTCCTGGGTCTTCTTACTGATGATGTATGTTATCACTGATTATCTTCGCCTAGTGGAACTTGGTGCTTCCTCTTAGAATTTTCTCAATGAAATACCACATCCACTCCTCAAAGATGCTAGAGGTGGGAATCCCCACGATCCTGCTTAGCAATGTCACCAAATAATTGACATCTTCCATGAAGTCACTTTTGTATAGCTTCTTGGAAAGCTTTCTTATATTGGGTTGAGGAGTCTCCATCCTAGTGGTACTTTCAAAATCCATGGCTATTTTTGAAATTTTGATTTCTTTAGGGTTCTAAAATTACAAGATAAGGCTTCCAAAACCCTTATGTACTTAAACCCTAAACCCCTTAACTTGGTGTGCACTTTTGTTATAAAATCATGTTGACCCCTTGTTCTTAGTTCTCGATTGGCCAAGTTACAACTTATGTCTAGGGTGGTCATTCTTTAACCGGCCTCTTTACCTTCTCTTTCTGGCCACGGCCCCATTTAATTATTTGATCATTATCCCTAGGTCAAAAAAAAAATTCCCTTGGAAGTCTTACTTACCTAGCCAAGTCCCCCTTTTAAGTTGCTAACATTGTGCATGTGTAGATTGAAGTTTTCATATAGGAAGTTGGATCTAAGTGATTTGATCCTAACTGTTCCCCACTCCCCTGTTAGGTTTTAATATTTATTAAAATATTCCAATGGGTTGACAAGCGGGTGATAAGTGTCCCTCTTTCAAGCGAGGCCCATCATCCTGCAAAGGCATTGAGTGCCAGGCTTTGATAGATCAATGGTGGTGATGAGATGATGTGGGTCAATCCTAATCATTCCCCACTAGCCCGTGGGGGACCCATTGGTATCTCCTATCAAATAGATGGGAAGCGGGGAGGTGACATGTGGTGATATATCTCTTGGTCGCTTCACATCACCATTGTGAAGCAAAGTCATATGGTGGTTTCTATGATGAGCGATGAAAGTGGGATGAAAGTAGGTGATGTCAAGGGTGGACAGTTGGTGGTAGCCCGCTAACCTACTTGGATTTTGTAGGGTTGTGTTCTTTGCTAGTGATATAGAGGGGGACGGCCCAAATTTGAAGGTGGAGATCAACGGCTATGTTTTAAACATTCATTGGGAATTCGATCTTGTCCCTTCATTTTGCATCTGATGGCCAAAATTTAAATGCCAATGGCTAGCTGCCTCATTTAATGAGTAAAGATAGAACAGTAATAGTGTATCTGCATTTCAACTACCAAGTCAAATCTAAATGGTTCTATCTTGAACTTATGGCTTCTTAAAAGAAAAATTGATTGTTGAGCGGTGCCATTCATTCCTTGAAGTGTTGCAGAGGCTAAATATCTTTTTTAGTGTATGTTTTTCCTTATCTTGATCACGGATTTCCCAGGCGTCCATGGCTACATTCATGAATTTTGACCATGTTGAAGTGTGCTCAAGGTGTTAAGGGTTTTTATGATTGGTTGTTGCTCTGTTTTGGGGGTAAATTTTTCTATTTGCAATCTAATCAGATTTAATCCTTTCTATAACTATGATTGAGTTAGGGTTAGGGTTTGAATTTGAATTCTTAGTTATGCCTGCACTATAAAGGAAATTTTTGTTGTTTTTGTTTTGGTTCAGACTTCTACTCTCTAACCTGAGTGATCTGGTGTAGTGTTTCCCTTCCACGATTCTATTTTAGCTTCCTATAATTATTTTCTTGAGTCAAGTTGAATAGGGTAAGTCATTTGGACATAGATAGGGAATGTTGTAAATGATGCTCTATAATAACCACAAATGACTATAATACGATGTTGTATTTTGCTCCAAATATATATGTCAATTTGTCATGTTCTCCAAATATTGTAACCATTATCTTTTGAATCAATATAATCAAGGGTTGTGTTGAAGCTTCAAACACATTTTTTATTTGAATTATTTATGTGTTTGCCTATCATTCAAGGAGTGGTGTAATTGCTTGCATAGAAAAATAGTAAGGCTAATGTTGCTACAATGTGGATTAATAAGTAATGTGATGCTTGTCCTTTTGTTGGTTTCCTGATGCAAGGTAGTAGGGTTATCAGAAGTGATGGTCGGGTTGTTGTAATGTGATGATTTTCCTTTTGTTGGTTTCCTGACTCTATATGGATTAGGCATTGGTCAAGGAGATTCACAAAGTTTGAAGCTAGGGAAGAATCAAAATCTTTAATTCAAAAATATTTCCATGCTTTCTTAGTTTATATTTTCTTTCATGTTTTCCCTTTCCACACTACCAGAAGTCATTCATAATATAGAAGGTTGTGTAGATGATTTATCCCATCAAAGGCCTTCCACCATTGTAATGTGATGATCTACTTTAACATATAGGGATACCCACCTTGGTCTTGTAGAGCCTAAAGTACAGAGAAGAAGCTTTCCAATCATCTCATATTTGTTGGCCACTGACCTAGGGTCTCTAAGCATAAGGAGTAGCTACCCTTTAGAAGAAACTAGACCATCAGCTAGAAACACAACGCATCCATTTCTTGTTTATTACTTGGGCACAACTCAAAGGACCAAACTCCAAATATTGAGGACCTATGCTCTTTTAGTTACTTCCATCTGTGAAAACTCAGGAATCTTGAAAACACATGTAATGGACAGGGGTGATAAATATGCCACTACCTATCCCTCTAAAGTAATGATCTTACAGGAATCCTTATGATAGAATTCTCTACATTTGTGAATGAGCTTAGGGATGATTAGAGAAGGCGAAAAACCTACTACATGGGCGATTTCACCTTTTTTTAATTCTTCTCACCATGACGTTCTTTGGATTGATTAGGACACATTCTCTAAATTCATCATTATTAACATGTCTAAGGTCAATATCTAATATTTTGTTCCAATCTGAGGCAATTTTGGAGGTGACCTCCACACCATGAAACTTGTATTTCATCTTTTCTTTCTCTTTCTCGATCTTTGTTGTTCTTTCGTTGTTTCCCACGTTCTCAATTTCTTTCAAAAAACATGCAAGAACAACACGTAATTATTTGAATTGATAAAATGAGAAAGAAAGACATTAGTTTGATCAAGAACACATCAAAAAAATCATCATAAATATATCAAATACTAGAAAGGAATCATTAAATTTGGCATCGTGGAATAATTTCTAGCAATTTACGAGTTTTGAGGTCTTGTGGGCTGGGGAGTCACGGGTGTCACAGGGTTGTGGGGATGAGAGATGTGGATTCCATTGGTAATGATGCTAGTGAAACGATGCCCCGCAAATAGAATCTCACATTACATTTTTCACAATGACAAAACACTTAGAAATTTCAATGTTCATGCAATTTGGCACATGGAAAAAGGCACATGGAAAGTGTTTTAATTGATTTAATTCAATAAATTTGTCCTTTTGGCTCATTCAAGAAAAGCCCAGGTGCAGAAGCCACCCTATCGGAAGACAATGAAGAATAAGCTAAGAAAATGGCATATGGGGGACACAACATTCCGCAAGAGACTTACTGCACATGTTTTTTGCAACTACAAAAACTTGGTAATTTCAAGGTTAACTTCATTTAAACACATGGGTAGATAAAAGACCCAAATCATGCAATCAAAGTTCACTTTCTAACCCCTTTTGGAAATTGCAGAAAACTCTAAGCGAAAGCCAAGAGGTTTTGTGCCAAAAAATGGCCTAATGTGAATGGATTTTTGTAGGTGACCTCCCACATGGAAGTTCCTACATAGTGCTCAGGACTTAGTAATTTTTTTGGTTTAATGATTTTTAACATGTACAAAAATGCAAGGGGTTCAAATTTTTCCAATACTAGTGGCTCGATGCAGAAATAGGAGAGTTGGAGGCCATCAGTGATCGCACTGAAATTTTGGTGCAATCATGATGGTGCCCCACATAGGTCTTCTCGCATAGTGTGGGTCTAGTCATTACGGAAGACATGGGCTCTCAAGCCAAAATTTCATATGGGAACTCCCGCGTGAGGGTTTTGAGTTTAAAGATTAACAGTTTTAAGAAAGGTAAAAAAAAATATTCACCAAAAAGATAAAATCATGGTGAATAATCAAGCCAAAGTGAAATGGGATTAAACCTATTAGATGTGTGAATTGGAAGGAAAATTCATGCAATGAATATGAGCTCAAAACCTCTAAAATCCATGACAAAAGCACAAGAAGCTCAACCAAATTTAAAAATGTGTAGGGTGAAAATGACTCCAACCAAACCCTTATTCATAGACCTTTAGTGCATTAAATGTAGGTAGATGTCTCAAGCTTCGAGAAAACTCTAATTTAAAGAAACCCACAGTGTGGATACTGAGGTAGTGCAGAGATGACAATTATAGATGCTAGCAATGCGGGTGTCACATGAATACAGGGCTAATAGATGTGGGTGTCGAAGGCAATGGCACCGAGGTCACGAAATCCTACAAATGGCATCCCACAAGTAGATTTCCACAGAGATTCTCGCAAGTGGCCAGAAAGACTTTGACATCCGCCCAATGGCCTCCCACAAGTGGAAATGAGCGCAACATGATTTCTGCAAAGGATACTTTGGAAAATTTTCAAGATTTTCAAGAGGCATAAAAATTTTGAAGGCAACACAAGCCAAAGGCCCAAAAATCAAAGGAAAAAGCAAAACCAAATGACCACGGGAAAGGCCAGCACAAAAGAAAAAGAGGGAAAAGAGGGGGTCCCTACTTTTAGCAGGGTGTGTGTGCAAAATGCACAACACTCCCATTTTGGTGTTTCCACCTCCATGGATAGCTAGATAGATAGAAAATAGGAAAGACATAAACTAAAGTAGACAAGATGTGTGATAAAATAAAACACTGCTATGGAGGAAAACCCATATCATAAATAAATAATGAGTGATAAAAGCAAACCCAATATGGAGGAGAACCCATATCACAAATAAATAGATGAGAGAAATATGTTAGAAAATAGAAAATATGAATGCAACAAGAGAGCATTACCAATAGTTTGTGGCTCCCTCTTGGCTTCATGGACATGACGTTGAATACTTTTAAGTGAGCCTTGGTTGCTGATGAGATGTGAATCTAGCAGAGCTCCATCATAAAGAAGAGATGAAGAGAAAGAAGTGAGAAGGAAAGTTGGAGTGAGAGAGAGTGAGAATGAATGAGAATATAAGTGAAAAGAAGAGTTTTGTGAAGTTGCATGGGCGGGAAGAGCCATTACATTCACAATTTTTCCACGATGACATGTGTCATGAGAAAATTTCACGATATTCCCTCATTTAAACTTAGCAAT